>VZTD01004101.1:195519-482898 GCA_013397725.1 Rhagologus leucostigma
CTTTTTTTTTTTTTTTTTAGTCTTGAATTTTAAAAAGGTTTCCTTTCAGTATAATTATGATCTGTACTCTGCCAGCTTGTGTCTAACCAAACTCTTTGCCTTGGGGATTTGAGGACGTTGAATAAGTTGTGCTGTGGAGCAGCAACACATTTTCTCTTTAGATTCAAACACAGATATAAAAAACAAACTAATGATCAAGAGGTAGTCTCACACAGACCTCGAGTATTCTGTAATGATATACAGACATATTTCTGCTTTTCAAAACAAAAACATATCCAAGACTGAACCCAGCACTCATCTTCTAAAAGTGCTGCTTATTATTCACTGCTAACAGATAAATGCAAAGCTGTGTTTGTACCAGGTACATACCTCGTATGTTCAAGCAGATATTCAGTATTTATTCCCATCACCCACTTTCATCTGTGTAAGCTGGAGTTTTCCATGACAAGGGTAAGGATGAAGAAGAACCAGCAGAGGTTGTTCACACAGCGATATTACAGAGCAGTCCCAGTCTGTAACTGCCAGCATGGGCTGAGCCATTTGCTGCCACCACTGCACCCACACAAGGAGCCCCAGGCTGCAGCTGCTTCACCTGCAGTGCAGAGCTGTGTCCGTGTCCCCCACGGGCACTCAGGGGATGCTGGGCTGGGGTTCCTGCGGCCAGCTCTGCTCGCTCTGCCCCGTCCCTCTGCTTGTCCTGGGGCTGGGGCACAGCCACGTGCTGGCACTGCAGGGAGGGCAGAAACATCTGCTGGGGTTCAGCCCCAGGCAGCAGCTCAGCTCCACAGCCGCTCCCTCCCCCTGATGGCAGGGAGGAGGGAACCCGAAGGGTGAAAGTGGGAAAGCTCCTGGGCTGACACGAAGGCAGGTCAATAGGTAAAGCAAAAGCCACGTGTGCGAGCAAAGGAAAGCAAGGAATCCATTCCCCGGTTCCCGTGGGCAGGCAGGTGTTCGGCCATGCCCAGGAGAGCTGGGCTCCAGCACAGGTCACGGTGACTCGGTACGTGCTGACCACGAGGCCGTAGGGGCTGGGACATCCCGTGGGTCACTCGGGCTCAGCTGTCCTGGCCGTGTCCCCTCCCAGCCCGCTCCCGTGGGGTGAGGAGCAGAAAAGGCCTTGGCTCTGTGTAAGCGCTGCTCAGTGACAACCAAAACATCCCTGGGTTACCAGCACTGTTCCCAGCACAAACCCAAAGCACAGCCCCGCACTGGCTGCTGTGAAGAAAATTAGTTTTATTACAGTCAAAACCAGCACAACACTCCTGGGCTTTATTCCCTCTTTTCCCTGGACCTAGCAGGATTAAAAGGAAGCAACTCCTATATAGGTTTGTGGCTCTGAGGGCTGCCGCTGTTGGCTTTGGATGCAGTGAGCTAGAATTCTAGAAAAAGAGCTGTTTCTGTAGGGAATAAATTTATGTAAAGATAGAAATTAGAGGAGAAATTCTTTCCTTAGTTCAAGATCAAAGGGAAGGACATGGACATAAAATTCCTCTTTGATTGCAATGGTGATGAATTCTGAGCTGACTCTATCCTCAATCAGGTCTGGAGACTGATGATCAAGAATGATTTCTCTTGACCTTTCTGCATGCCTTTTCCTTATTTGTTGGGTTTTGTTTGAGATTTTTTTGTGTGTCTATATGGTTTGGGTTTTGGTTAGTTTTGGGGTTTTTCAACAGGAAATTTTCTTGAAACATGAGTAAAAATCTTGTTGTAGATTTTGGAAGCGCTGTGCTTTTGCTGTTTGCCTTCAGGAACTGTAAAGTCAGACCAAAGCCCAAGACCTGCAAATCCCACCTGCACAGTTCCTTAATGCAGCACTGCTTTAGAACGATGTAATACAGCCACTGTGGGAGTGGAGATCATTCTCAGGATCGTAGCAGTGAAGGAATTCATCCATGAGGCTGTATCTTTATTAAGCTCAGCTTCACACTATTAAGAAGTCTTGAGATTGCCTGTCCCTTTAATGGACTGTAAGTTCACTTTCAAAACGATACTATAAAATGATTCAAAGTGTGTCTGCCCAAAATACAGAAACTCTCATCCGGTGTATTTATCAGAGCAGTCAGAGCCTTGTGAAGAAAATAAAGTAAGAGACTACTTTATTATTTCTTAGATGTGGCGTAGTCAAAGGGCATTCACATAAAAATATATGTGTTGAAAAGAAGTATGACAAAAATACTCTTCTAAAAGCTCCTTGAGGAATATCAGACGGACCCAGTGATTCAAATGTGAACAACATTTTCACATTGGTGGTCCATTAGTCCATCTTTTCCAATGAACCTGAAGATAAGACATTGCAATGCAGTCTGGACACGCTTTCCCCTCATCTTCTGTTACTAAGCAACTTCGGTGAAAATGGAAAGATGAACTCACTGGTATTGATGTGGTGAGTAGGAGCACATCTAGGCTGCAAAACAGGATGTTGCCTGTGGAAGAGAGAAAAATGGTATTTCCGAATAACAACGAAAGCCCAAATTAAACCAAGCTGTGGTGCACACTTCTTTGCTGTTTCCCTAGTTTTTGTTTAAAAACACAAGACAGATCCAAGGAGAATTCCAGCTGAACGCTCATCCAGTTTCCTTCCTGCCTCAGACAGACGTTGAATGAAAAACTGGCTTAATGTGTGCATTGAAAAAGGCACGGTGTAGCAACCTGTCACCTCTCCCCTGCTGCCACAGTTCTGCTGCCAGAGCAGAGGCGTTCACTCCAAGTTGTGGAGGTTATTCAGTTTATCTGATCATCAGGGAAGGACTTCAGCAACAAACCACAATTCTGAAAGACTGTGACGAGTGTAGAAAGTGAAGTTACTGGTACTGCTGGAGAAGAATGGGAAGAGTAAAATGGCTCAGTGTAGGCTTGGAAACTTTTTGAGATGTGGTAGTATGCAGCTCTCAAGTCAGCCTGAAAGCCTGGCTAAGAGAATTGGGAGGTAAATACAAGCATTCCCTGCAGCGCTTTGTAGTTTCACTTTAGAAGGACTGGGGAGAAACAGAAAGATACTAAATGAATTGAGAACTTTAATCAAAAGGACTAAAAAAGAGATAAGCTGACTAGAGGAAAAAAAAATGCAGGTTAGCAAACAAAGAACAAAGAGAGTGTTTGAATACAATTACCAAGAAATAAGGAATAGAAATAGGGCACTCATGCAGACAGAGAACAGGGAGGGAAGGTTGAGCAAGACAGGATTTTTTGAAGATTCATATGGAGTTGTACAGAAGGTATCGGAGGGAAAAAGGATGCAGAAGTTCATCTGTCTCTGAGAACCTAATTGAAGTGAAGGATGGAAATTGGGTCAGAAAAAATAACAAAACCCTCCTTCCCTTCCTCCCAGTTTTCCTTCTCTTCCTTTAATATTTATGTGTGTTATTAACGAAACATTTCTGGAAGGCACTAAGAGCAGAAGCTGTGAGTATCCCTGCAGAGAATACCTTGCTAGAGCAAAATGTTCAGCATTTGAGTCTGACTCCCTCCAAACACAGAAACAGTGACTGGAAACTGCAGATGACACCTAGAAGGTGTGTGGGAAAGGCCAAACTCAGCTAAATGACAGGGCAGCCAGGGTAATAAAGGAGATATACGAGAGGGCAACGAGCAAAAGCAGTGACAGGGACGGGGGAGCTGGAGGGATGGCACTGCAGTGTGGAGCAGCGTGCCACAGCCAGGGGTTGACATCACCAGCAAACGAATGGGAGAGTCTCTAAAGCTGCAGAGGATGGATCTGAGATCCTCTGGCTGGCACCCCAGGGAAACACTGTCTCTTGCTCCTAGTGTGGCAGTAGGAGTGTAGTTTGTCATGCTAAAGCAAACAAACAACCCCCACCTTTCTGAACCGTGGAGTAAATAGGATATTGACAGTCTGTTCTCAGGGAAAACATCTTCCAGAGTGGCAGTAAAAAGCACTTTGACGGATTTGGTTTGTCTCCTAAAGCTGTAGTTTGACAAACGTTTCTTTTGGTGGCAGTGCTGGCTTAAGCAGTTTATATCCATGTCCTTGTCACCCTGCCCCTCGTGACACAGAACTGCTCAGGGGGCAGGTGCTGACCACAGCTTGGGCCAGTTCAGAACGCAGCACCCGAATGAATTGTCCTGGTCCGGTGTGTGCTGGGAACGGGGCGAGGCTGGGCATCACGGCCTGCGGGGCTGTGAGCTGGCAGTGCAAAACAAGAGGATGCTCGTGTCCACCACTGGCCTTCCAAGTGGAAGGACAAATGGAATTTGGTTCATTTAATTTGCGTGGGGGTAGTAAGTAGACACAGGTTTACTGATATATCTGAAGCTTGGAACAAAAAAATGTTCTGGTGTTGGTACCCTGAGCAGGGTTAGAGATAAATGGCTCGGAAGTCTGATTTGGGACTTTACAATGATTTAAGGGTTTCCTTCTCTACGAAAGCCTCAATTGCTCTATGAGGGACCTGGTTTTTCCACCATGGAGCTTCTCTCTGTTGACGTGTTGGATGTTGAGGACTTAAACACATGTATTTCATTGTAAACCTCAGTGAAGCAGGTTGGTTCACCAGCTTCTGTTCTTTCATATTAAAAGGAGAGTTTAATTTAATTTAGCTGAAGAGGGTGGTTTTGTTGTTCAAAACACTGAACACAGAGAGGTTTGACTTGCAAAAAAACTTAAATAAAGATTTCTCTGTGCCTTGCTGCCAGATGCAGGAGCAGGAAGGTGGGTGAACGAGAAGTGTCAGATTTCTAGAGCAGCAGGTACAAGTATTGCCCCCCAAATAAGCTGAGAATAGTTCCTTTTGACATGGTACCTGGGCGGTGAAACAGCTTGGGTTTGTGAACAAAAAACTCTTGATTATTTTTTTGATTTTTTTTCTTTCGTATGGATTTGCAGAAGGAGAATTTCATCTGTACTCCTGCTGTAGAACTGACTTGTTCTGGATATATATCTGGCTCACACAAGTGATTCCGTGTCCCAATGGAAACAACTCAGGGAAGCCCAGAGTAGCAGGGAAGTACCCAAAGTACTTCCAGGGTCAGTACTTTATGCTGTGCTTTTTGATATACCTAATTTGAGAGGCAAGAATGTTTGCTTCCTTCCCAAGGACAAGTGCATGCTTCACACAATGGGGAATTCTCAACTGTGCTTCTTTCTCCACAATGACTCTTAAGATATTGATACTTTGGTACTCTGAATCTGGGTTATAAAATGCTGCAGGGTTATTTGTTAATAAAATGTGCAACGCTGTGCCACAGTGTCTTATAGCAGGTGAATTTCTGACGCAGAGCTACCTGACTTAGCTCTTGATCCCATGATGGAAACATGGATTGTTTTTCTACTTTCGTAAACCCACCCTTGAAACAGCAGAAAGATGCAAACACTCAGTTTCTTACTCACCAGGTAGGCTTCATTCCCATGCAGGCTTTCTGCCAGCCATTAGAGGTTGGAGTTGGCCAGATAGAATTTTAATTCTGTCCTTTTTGGTCGCCTAGGAAAACTGGTGGTAACTCCAAGGAAAGTGAACAAATTTCTGGCGAAACTGAAACATTCAGTACTTCAAAAGCCAATGTATAAAACAGTATATAAAATGACAACATCTAAAAGCTTCAACAATCCCCTGAGGGTGCCCCTTTTCTAGCTTGGAAAAGAATAATGGTTAAGATCTAGTAAATGGCAGATTACTCGATTCATTGCAATTAGTTGAAAACTGCATTAATCAAGAGAGGTGGCTGTTGTGAAATGCCATGGTTACAGTGAGAGCATGTTTGTTTGTTTGCTTTTCTGTGTAATCAAACACACAAAGTTGGGTGAAACAAACAGATTAAGAAGCAAGAAATGAACAATGGAATTATTAACAGGCTAACAGCAGGCCCACTACTTTGGACGAGGCACACTCGTACTCTGCAGGTGTCAGATGATCTGATTTAGGCATGCAGGAGATGACTCTTCATTACTGTTCTAACCTGCTGAATCAATTAGCTCTCTCATTAGTGGTTTTACCATCATATTCATCTCTCAGAGAGGCTGTATTGCCACTGCAGGGTTTTCAAGGGACATGAATGGCCTCTACCCGAACTGCTGCATGTGGTGGTTGCTGCTGTGCCAGGCGGGGGTGGCAGTCCCTCCCTGCCCTCATGTGCACGCCCAGCTCCCCCTCTCGGGGCAGCAGCCGTGAGTGGGTTCTGCTCAGTATTGCCGTTTCAGTTCCTGGCAAAACAACACGGAGATACTCTGACTACTGTTTTCACCTCCAAGGCTGTCTCAGCAAGGTGTGTTGAGCATATTCTGACCTTTTACCATTGTATTTCGTTTTTCAAAGAAATCTACTTTTTCCCGTAGCATACACGTGGTTTACAAACGGGTGATCTCTCCGGGGTTTGTTGTAAAGCCTCCTGTAGGATGCCCAGGTGGACGTGGCACTCGTAAGTTTTATGCACTTGGATCCAAACCGTCTCGGGAAGAGCTCTGTATTCACCCCCAGCACTGTGTTTTGCCACTCAGATGTATCTTTTGAGTTATTTGGCTTTAATCAGTGACATTATGATGACAGAATGGGAAAATGAGGCCCGTCACCCTCAGTCAGCACAGACATATTGTCCTACCCACGGAGAGAACATTTCTTAACTTGAGAGAGGGAGAGGGATCTCCCTGGGAGTTGTGCCTGAGTGAGCAGGACAGAATGGGGCTACCATTTGTAACCAGCAGGGAAATTGAAGGAAACACCTGCTTTAGTTTTCGGAGAAAGATTAGTGTTTGTGATGGACGTGTTTTCGCAAGGTTAGGCTGGCAGGTCTCTGCAGACAGCACCACCCTCCCCTCTGTCCTCTGTATTTTCTGTGCGTGTTTCAAATGGGTTTGGATGTCTCAGAGGAACTGAACACTTAGGAGCAAAAACCCATTCTCCTGCAGATCAGGAATGACTAAAATAGCTTAGATATGAGAATAAAGAGCTGCCTGTAGTTCGTAACCAGGACTAGCTGAGTGCTGCTGGAGCTGGAGTGGGAGCAAGGATAACAAGAACATGTGGTCACTGCGGGGGAGCAGGGGATCTCCATGCACCACTCCATCTTTTCAGGCTCTATTTTGGGACTGTCACGAGTTCCGCTCGTAGCAGCCCAGGCAGGTCTATTGATTTGCATGCCATGGTTTCTGCTCAACAGATACGCTGCAGATTTGGGAGTGCTTGCAGCTTAGAAAGAAAATTCAGCAGCCAAGGAGAGCAATTCAAGAACTGATCTCGCTTTAGTCTTCTCAGGCACAGTTACTATCGCAGGAGGAAGAAAGAAATAATGATATCAAATCAATAGTGGGAGAATGAGTCAAAAGAAGATTATGGTGTATGAGGATATAAGAGAAAGGAAAAATTACTGGTAAATGAACTGGACCAAATTCTGATGGTGTCTGAATCGGTGTGGAGCCCACAGGCAGGATTTGGCCCTTGATGATTATAACTCCCTTTTCCTGGAAATTTACTGAAGCTTTCAGTGAAATTATTTCTCAAAAATAGGGACGTGTGTGTCAGTGTAAACACTCTGATCAGTTAAATGCTAACTAGCATGGCTTTGTGAAGTCTCATTCGTTAATCTTTCAGACTGTGTAAGAGAAGGCGCTTTTGAAGTGCAAAGTATTATCATTATCATTATACGTTCATAAAACAGGTTTTGTGCCTCATTCAAATGTGAGAACGCTGAAAGTGGCACACGAGGATGCCAGATCTGTGCCAGGTCCCGAGTCTCTGCTGGCTTCCCCACATTCTTCTCACCTGGAAGAGTCTGAAGGGGTGACAAGCTTTCTGATGTGCAGCGCCTTGAAATTCCCTCTTTAATTTCCTGCTTTCCGTGCTTGAACTGCTCTGACACCTGCTTTGTTTCTGATGACTGCTTGTAGATTATTTCCGTTTTTTGAGGGATGTCCAGCTCAGGTCCCTCTGACTCCGTGGTCATGCTTAGATGCAATTTAACACACTCTCCTTGCTCTGCTGGTACACAAAGAAACAGATCCTATTGCCTGGAAAATTGGTAGGAAGGGCAGAGAACACAGTGCTGGGGCCATGAGGCGCAGGGAATTCGTGCATTCATGCAGTGATGGGAAGGCAGCTGTGAGCCTGCTCTGCCTGCACTCCTGGTGAGCAGCTCTACAGCCTGGTCACTGATCCTGAGCCACTGAGTCCTGCTGGGAGCCAAAGAACACTGCCCTGGGCTCAGCAGTGAGCCGCACGAACACACACACTGGTTAAAGCGTGGTCTCTCGCTGTTGCTCATTACAAGTTGTCTCTTGTTAAACACACCAACACCAGAAAGGGAATGAAAATCAGTGTCACCGATTCCTACGGCTCACCCAGCTGGTCTGATAGGAATTGGACTCGTGACACCTCGGAAGGGAGCTCAAGAGCAGACAGATGAACACTTGCACAGTCTCCCCAGGGAGCGGGGGGCGTGGATGGGGGACAGTGTGGAAAAGCTGACTTAGGAATGCCTTGGACGTCCTGGAATATGTGCAGGCATGTGTGCTGGGCTTCCACAGCCAGCTGTGAAATCCCAGTGTCTTGTAGGAGCAGAGAACCACCTGTTGCTGTTTAAACCATTGCACTTCTCCCGTCTGAAGCCTCTGAGAGTCCTTTATCTTTATCCTTAGAGCAGCAGTAGCCAGCTTTTGAAAGCAGTACATCAGAGTCCAGCACAGCTCCCTGGAAGGGAGCAGTACATCACAGAACTGCACTGGGTTTTTTGCCCCTCGTTTTTCTTCTGTTCTTCAGATAAAACCTGGCTGTGCCAGGCTCCTTGGAATAAAGCTGTGAACGTTGGAGGGGGCACAGAGGCGGCTCAGCTCCCTCCTGCACAGCTGCTCGGGAGGGAGGCTCAGGGAAAAGCCTCCTGTGTGTAATCTCAATTATTGATAAATAAGTGAAAATTGATGTTTGGCCCCGGAGTTCAGTACTTGAAAATGCCAGTGAAGTAAATGGGGCTATAAAATCACTGACTTAAGCATCTGTCATACTAAAGAATCTGTAAAGCAGCGTGGCACAGGCACAAGGTATGCTTATCTCCAGGGACAAGAATAACTCTCAACAGAGCTGAGCAGAAATGAGAATTCTCCCATGGGGATTTGCAGAAAGAACATCACTGAAATTTTTCTGGAGAGCTAACTTTTTCCCTCTGTGAAAATTAAAAAGGACAGGGGAAGGTTGGGGAAAGGGGAAAAGCTTTTCTCATTTTTTATTACTTTTTTTTTTCCTATCTCCTGGAATACCATATGCAAGTACAAAACTTTTTTCTTCTGCTTTCTCATACTTGTTTTTTTAGACAGCAAACTGCAAAAAATTTAAAAATAAGGAAAAACATAGCCTCAGCTTATTTACTGCTTTCCATCTACCAAGAAATGCAAGCCATTCACAGTAAAACATCGAAAGGTCCATTTTCTGTAAATCATATTTTCAGTTTTAAAATTTATTTTGCCAAAGTTGTTGCTTTCTGTGAAAGAAAATCTTCTGTTACAAAAGTATTTTTTTGTTCAAAAACATTCAACGAATTATAGCACTCAGGAATATGCACTCAGGTCTTCTCTTAACTTTTTTTTTATCATCATAGTTTTTTTCTTTTTTTTTCTTTGCCTTACCTTGATTTTAAGGTTTTCTTTGCTTACCAAATTAATTTCATAGTTTCCTCATCTGCTTCACGTCATTTTACCTGAGCTGTTTATTTATTAGCCAACCCTCTACAGAGGTAAAAATTATAAGAAAAAGCAAAAAAAGCTGAATTATTTTGAAAATAAGTTAGACCTGGAGACAGCGAACTGCTGTGTTTCACTCTGGTGGTGTGTGAGTTGCATGCTGATTGCACGGGTGATAGATCTCTTGAATAAGATGTGCTTTGCATTCTTCAGTGTTGTACACAAGAGAAGTTTAATTTAAAAACCTCACAGCAGCTCCTTTTAATCTCTAAAAAATGTTTTTCCTCGATGTGCATCGTCTGAAAGAATTATTGAGATATCTACCATTGACTCTCAGCTGCTCCTAATAGCTCTCAGTACTGATTCCTAATTTATGCATGCTGCTCAACTCTACTTTTATGTGTTTAGCATGTGAATCCTGACAAGTTAGGTAGCTCTCTCTAGCAACTTTCAGAAGCTTTAAGAGATCAAGTAGTTAATTAATTTCTGAAATGACATGGAACCCAGAGATATTTCACAAACTTCCTTCCCTGTGTCCTCAGACAAGTGAAGATACTGGAGAAGCCCCTGCCTCTTGAATAAGAAGCACAAACTTATTTTGATACAGGAAGGATATGATAGCTTGCAAAACATGGCAATAATAATTAATTTTTAATGTTTATGGTAATAAACAAAAATAATTCTGCTTTTATCTGATAATTTGACAGTCATGCCCAACCTGAGCTGATGGACAGTGATGCCATGTCAGTGTTCTGTGTACGCCGTGTTTTCAGCACTGTGCTGAGCATTTTGCATTGCTGGGTGCGAGACAGATATTCGGAGAAGAAATGCTCTTCCCCTGCAGTCCAGCTCTCCTTCTCTGGCTTTAACTGTGGTCACTCAAACAAAAACACTCAACTGTGACACGCCGCAGGCGCTGCACAGTTACCCCGTGAGTGTGATGTTCTGGCTGATTGCTTTCCTGCTACCTCGGTGAATGCGCTTGGGGGAGTGCAGGGAAATGCTTCTGTTTGTTTTCTAGAAGACTTTGGCTGCTGGTGTGGGGAGTGACCCAACAGACAGTTTAGTCCAAGGAAAAGTCATTAGCTCAAAATTCAAAGCTGGTCTGGAGAGAAGGAATGGCAAAGCTGGTCTGACTGTGCTCTGTGGACCACTGAGTCCGTGTGCTTGCTGGTGGTTTACTGTTCAGTGCTTGGTGGTGACGTATTGTTCAGTGCTTTTCATGGATTTGCTTCCATTCCTGTTTTTCTTCTTATAGGTAGGCAATGATAGCAAATAAGTTGCAGAAAATTTCGAGGCGAAAGCCCCACAAGCTGCCTGGCCTTGCCTGAGTGTGCGTAGGATGAACCCCTGAGTCATGAGGGTGGCAGGTCACACCAGGACTCGTGAGGGTGGCAGGTCACACCATGACCCAGGGTGGTCTGGGGGTCTCTTCTCACAGAAGTTGCTGTGTGACCACCACAGCAGCTCCATCTCGTTCTCTGTCACTTCCACACCCTGTGGGTGTCTTCAGCTCCAGACAGGAGAGGTCTGTCAGCAGGCAGGTACAAAGAGGAAGGTTTTATGAAGAGGAACTCGTGTGAGTGAGCTCATTTAAACTGTTTGCAGATTGTCTGAGGAGATCAAGACAGTTATGGATGTGTTTGTTCAAACTTGCTCAATTAATAGTTTTTATTTGATCTGGTGGATAAGCTGTTTGCAGAGCAGTTCAGTGAGAGTGTTCCATTGATTATTTGATATTCTGTGTTTATCGTTAGGTTTACATTCCTTGTATTATATACAAGATGCAAGATTGTTTAAGAAATACCTCATCTATAATGTGTAATAGATCCTCCATCAGAGTAATGAGCAGCAGCCCTCAGAGTTCCATAGGAGCAATAGTTAATGCATTCACGATCACATTAGAGTGCTATAACTTTGGGGTTTAGCTGAGCTATCTATGCAAAGAAATGGATGGGCACTCACAGTTTTGTCCCCATAACTCTTGTCCACAAAACTCTTGTATCGCAGGGGAAGAGGAAATGTGAAGAAGTCACAGGGTGATAAGGAGGATTGTCCCAACAACTCTGCTTTTACCTGCTTAGGATGAAAAATGACCAAGAGATGATGAGAGGCACTGTTTTTCCTGCTTTTCCTTTCAGTGGGAAAGGCCAGGAGGCAAATCTTCTATTACAAAACTTGAACAGTCCCTGTCCCCACCAAGAGAAACAGCACAGCTTCAGGCATGGAGAGGAGCAGCCCGAGGAATGGCTGCTCTTTCCCGTCAGAGCAGTGCCACTGCTGTAAAACAAGTTCCCAGCAGGCATTTAACCACTCCTCACGCTGCTGTCTCTACAGAAATAGCTGGATATCAGTATTTTATCTCACATCTCAGTCTGCTTGACCCACGAAACCCTTCTTATGGGTATGATCATGCAGTGACAGAGGAACGAGGGGGAAAACCAGCACAGAAATGCCCTGTATCATACAGTCATGGGGGCTCATGCACGAACTCACACACACAGAGGCAGTGCCGCGCTTGGCACAGAACCTGGTGTCTCTGCAAAGTCTGGAGATGCGGGGCGGGCGTGTGTGTCACAGGGAGTGTGGTGACTGAGTTGTCCTGCTGTAGGTACCGCTCACCCCACATGACCGACTGTAAAGTTAGAACGAGGTGCCAGCCTGAGTGTGGGGGTCGGGGTTTGTATATTTAGCTCGTCGCTGCAGTCTCACAGCAGAGGAGGAGGATGAGTGCAAGCATTGGCAGGGATTTATAGCAGGTGTTGGTTCAGTGTAAGTTCTTGCTGTGATTAAGTATCTAGTGAAGACTGGGGTTAGGGCTTTGGAGAAGATGCAGACATTAAATTCTGAAATCTGTTCTTGTGTTCTGTGTGGGCTCCAAACCCAGGGTGGGCACTGTGACTGCAAGGGCTGAGGGCTGGGGTTTGGTATTGGTCAAAAGTCATAACCAGGGAAAGGGTAGAGATAAAGTTGGGTAAAGGTGTTTTTATACGTTTATACTTTTTTTTTCCTGCATTTTAGGAATGAGCAGAGGTACCCAGGGGCTGATATCTTGTGTCAGCTGTGCCCTGCTGGCCCAGTGCAGGTTACAGCTGTGTTGGGGCTGTTGTTGAAGCTGGGGCCGCAGGCAGAGGAGCAGCTGGATCCAAAGCTGCATTCCAGAAGGTGAAGGAACCAGGGATGGCTGTAATGCTGCTGGAGATCACTTCTCCAGCAAGCATCGGTGCCATAGGTACCACAAAGGACTGAAAACCAGCTCACTTTGGAATAAAAGGTTATGAGTGAGATTAGTGGTTGGAAAGGAGTGCTGTTTGAATTGATTTTAATTCCACATTCTGCATGGAAATATTAAAGTGTTGGTAGTGAGGAAAGACTGGTGCTTGTTTTTCCTCTAGGCACAGAAGCAGATATGATTTCCAGGAGGTTTATAGGTGTTTTGTCAAACAAAAGGAATGACTAATGTGTTTTCTTCTCTGCCTTGGTCACACAGATATACTTGACAAATTGAATTAAGGTTGGGATTTGGGTTCAGGTTTAGGGTCAAAAGAAGCATGTATGACCTAGGGTTTCTGTTGGGACAGGAAATCAAATCAATTAGATAATTGCTCCTGCTCACCTAGAATTGACTAAGAATGGACTGTGGAAGAGCACACCTGTATTTTTTTGAGTTTATTAGTACATTTTTGGAGGCTCAGAGAAGTAGGAGGCCGCCAGCCTTATCAGGAATGAGTGCCTGATGTTCCGTGTTTGGCTAAGGAACAGTCCCTTGGCTGCAGTGAAAGCTCAGCATGAGGGAAGTCTGGGGAATCAAACACTTTTGAGTCAAATTTATTTTTATATTCTCTAGGGCAGGGAAATGCATGATGAGATTGCACTCATCTGAAATGCACGGTGTGTGTTCGAGGCACTGATAGTAGTCCCCACCCCAGGTACTGGCTCCCTGATGTGGGGAAGGGGAGCACTGGGGTGGGTTGAGGGATTGTGATCAGAGTTCAGAGCTGGTGAGCACAGACATTTCTGAGCCAGGCTGAGTGCTGCTTTCTGTGCCGAGTGGAACTGGAGGATAAGTGAAGTTGTCAGCAGTGATGAATGACAACTGTTTGTTTTTCTTCTGGATTCTGCTCCCCCGGGTATCGTTAGGGCCAGTGACAGGATTAGGGACAGGGAGGAGATGTGTTTATGGATCAGGTTTATTGTTGCAGTACTGCTGGTTTTCTAGGATAAATGTGAGTATCAGTGTGGGAGAACAGATAATGCTTGGTTTTCGTCAGGGACAAGTCGTCTGCATTCAGATGAGGGAAAGGGTTGGGTTAAGTTAGGTTTGGAAAACAGAAATTTCTGAATTGGGTTTATTGCAGTGTTCTCACAGTGTGTGAAGGCTGGGATGAGGACTCAGGTCAGATGGGAGGAGTTTTTGTGTTTGGGTTCCCTGGTATAGCGATGTCTGCAATGAAGGATGAATTACAAGGTAATTTTGGAAAAAAAAATCCAAAACCATTTATGAGTTTTCTTTGGGTAAATTTGCATGGGTTTGTGTAAGTAAGAATGCCAGGGAAGATGAATGTTAAAGCCCTGGCTTTTGTAGTATTCCTCTTGAATGAGGTTCCGCTAATTAAATGATTAGTGTTAAGATTTAGGAGGAAATACCATTTTTTGCTGAGGTTTATTGTGACCTCCTTCTGGATGCAGATGTTAAAGTTTAATAGCAGTGTCAGTGTAGGCTTTGATGCTTTCCTGCCATGCAGAATTTGCAGAATTCACTGCAAAGAACTCGCTTAGCGTTAGGGCAGGATTTGGGGCAGGAAATATGGCTTAGTTCAGTTTGATACCAAATCCTGAAACTGCTGTATTCTGTGTAAACTGAAAATAGACAAGGGAGAGATGTTTATGTGCAGTTCTCATCTACACTTCCAGCATTTGAAGATGGTTAAGGACGATGGTGTTGGAATGGGATTGAAAGAGCTCAGGTTATGGCTGGATCTCCTGGGCACAGCTCAAGGACTGGTGTGGGCACGGCTGATGGTCCATGCTTTACTTTCATGATAGAATTTTTTATTCCTTTAAAGCTTTAATTACTTTAGGATTTGCAAAACAAAGGATTTACAGTCCCAGCATGCTACTGAATGCTGCACAACCAGAGTGGGATCCTGGGATGGACCCCAGTGCCAGGACTGGAGATGGTGCGGGTCTGACTTTGGTCTCAGTACTGGATTGAATACACCTGAGAATAAGGTGAGAGTTCCACAGCTGCTGATGTTTTCAGGAAGAAGAAATAAGGGTTCCACATCAATTGCTGGATTTTCCAGTTCCAGAAGAACTGGAGAACAGTGTTTATACCAGTGGCAAACATCCCTCTCAATTTTGGTGCAGAAATCTGCCCTGTGGTTTAGAATTTTTCTGCACAAGTAGTCACAAGCCGTATCTGCCAGGTCCTGGGTTGATATCTGCAGAGGAAAATCTCTGAAAAAGAACTGGCTGTTATCACTGCTTGGTTTTCTTCACCCTTGTTTTCCTTTATTTGACAGAAACAATTGCTCTTCTACCTGAAATTATGCAAATTTACAGGATGAATAGGAGTGATTTTATTCCATGCCCAATTGTTGAAAATTCTCAGAAATTACTTCAGAAATTTCAGTATTTTTCTCCTGCCCTGTGTCTGTATATTAGAAGATAAATAAATAGCTAAATGGAGTATATTCAATTTTGACACATACTGATTAATGTCTCAAGCAGACAAGGACTTCTTGGGGTTTTAAAAAAAAAAATTATTATTTTTTCCTCCTGTTGTTTTACTCAGCATAACAAAATTTCTGGAAGACACTTGTGCAACTGCTCTGTAGTTGGTGCCATTTTCAGATTACGCTGGTGAAGAGTGAGACGAGACAAGAATACCCCTCTGTGTGTGTGTGAAATCATCACTGCTAACAGCAGTTAGGAAATGGACTGAACACCTATAGACACCAATTCGTCAGTAGTTTTTAAAGCAGAAGCACAATTCTTGCAGTCCTCATTTTTTTCAGTATCCTTGGACAGAATTCTTTTGAGAGAGGTATCTCTTCAATCTGTTCTTAGATTTAAAAAAAGAAAAAAAGATAGCATTCATTTGCTTTCAGGTGTGAAAAGGATAGAATTTATTTTCTCGCTTCACTTTCCTATATTCACAATTATTTCTTGTAGAAAAAAATCAGACACATGCGCAGCACCCCTTAGGAAAAAGCAAAGAAAGGACTAGCTCAAGCATGAATAAATGCCATTTAAAATGCCAGGTACAAAAACATATTTTGAAATGCAGTTTGTAATTGATGATTTTTTAAGTACAAACCTAGACAAGTTCTTTAATTTCTGTAAAATAAACTTACTGCTTTTGAGGAGGTCAAAACTTCTTTTGGCTAGCTTAGGTAAGGGGTAACAGGACTGGAGGATTTTTTTTTTACTTCTAGGTATTACCTCCAGAACAGAAAAGTTATTTTTGGATAGTTGAATGTCAGCTGTGTGATCAAACTGGTGATCACAATCCACGTCCCAGTGAACAATCAAATCTTCTCAAAAGCCTGTCTGAGGAACTTTACAGGCACTGGCCGGTTTTATCAGAATCAGGGGATTGTGGCTTTAATCCATCAAAACACTTAAATCCATGAGAAACTTTGAGCATATAATGGTTCCACTGAAATCAATCAGGCTGTGGATGTACTCAAGTGCTCTGCTGGATGTGCGCCTGCAGGGATGGGGACAGAGCTCTGCTCCTGTTGTTTTAAATACGGTTTCTGCATGGGCTGTGCCTGAAGCACAATGACCACACGGTTGGGAAGTGGGTGCTGCTCATGCTGATAAACTGGTTTAATTGTTCCATGCTGTCTGTCCAGCAATGTTCTTGGCATTAAATTAACTCGGGGGAGAAAAAGGTTATTGAGTGGTGTACCTGATTGTAAGTTCTTATTCTTAAAATACTTCACAGGTGAGTCATAAATCAGGGGGTCGTAGGGAAGGTGGGTTGATTTGCTCTGTAATTTGCAAACATCAGAATTTCCGAGATGGAAGCAGGAGCTGCCAGAGGCAGGTTGCACTCTCAGGGTTGTTCAAGGCACGTTGCCTGGTGTGCAAGGAAAAGAGACTGAAAAAGCCACAGGAGAAAGGGGAGCAAAGGGAATCAGATCTTTGAGACAACAGGTCCAGTTATAACACAGAGTGAAATAAAGGAGAATTACAAATAATTCATGGCACAGAAATGCCGGATAACTGCAGTAGCCAGGACTGGGGCAGAGACTGATCTGGGGGACGTGTGAAAACGTCGAACTCTCGAGGTGTGTCTGAAGGGATGGAGCAGAGGAGGTGGGGAGGGCTGGAATTTCTTACTGTCTAGCTTGGATAAAGGACTGTGCAGACAAATACTACATCTCAGTGCTGTGAAAGGAGAAGAAAGAAATAAAGAAAAGGGGTAAAAAGGACAGGGAGTTTCTACTCTAATTTTTGCTAAGGCAAGTAAAGAAAAAGATCATCTTCTGTGGAGTTACTCTGGAATAAGAGGTGAGAATCCAGCTCTGAGTGGTAGTAAAATCCAGGTCTGTAGTAAAAAAAGAAACATCCAATCGGCAGAGAAGAACTACAGTTGAGCAGGAAAAATAATGTGAAGAACTTGTGCTTTTGAAACACAACAAAGAACCACAATGGCCAAGCAGGACAATGAACAGGAGAAGAAAAATCACAAGTGGTAGCAGCTGAGGGATAGCTTTAAATTTGACACCTGCAAAATGGTAGCAGTAATTATGTTCTGTTCTTACTGTTAGAAAGGGAAAACCATCGAAGTAAGGTGACATAAAATCTAAGAATCAGGATTGGGGTAGACCATGTAATTTAGAGCTGTTTCAAGAGGATGCTAAATGGAAAGATGGAAAATAATAGCAGGAGCTAAATTTTCCTTCTGCAAATGACAGCAGTTTCAGTCAGAGTCCTTTAAGTGCTTCTGGCAGGAAGCAAAAAATAAAAGCAATTGTCATTCTAAAAAGTGGTTTCAACCAACAATTGCATGTGTTGATAATGTAGGGATTTCTTGCCCATTTATTCTGCATGACTACTTGTCCACAAATCACAATGATGGTGGCGTTTCTGCCTGTGTCTCAAAAAAAATAATCTCAGCCAACACAAATCACTCCATATCTAGCATCCTGAGAGCCTTAAAACAAGGTGTAGCTCATCTGCAATTAATATAATCAGAAAAAAAATTCAGCATAAATTTATTCACTGAATCTTAGCCAGAAAAAATGTTGTGAACTTGAACAAGTTAAGGACAAATCAAACAAACAAAAGATAGAGATTGTAAAAAGACAAAAAGAGTCTATGCTAGATTTAAAAAAAAAAAAAAAAGAAACATAAAAAAACCCCCAAAAAACCAACAAAATGATTGGATATTTTGGAATGAAATTCATTTTCAGCTTGGATAGCATCCATCTAAAGATTTTTTCCCCTACAAATTAATAGCATAAAAGTCCCAGACTGTGATAAGTCTTATTCAGAGCTATTGTGTTTGCTAAATGGAATGTGACAGTGATCTGAAACAGGGCTATACTACAGAAAATAATTAGTTGAGAAGTAACTTGATAATTTTACCACTGTGAAGAATGAATGGAAATCAACCTTCACTTTAATTATGTGCAAAGGAGAAGTATAATTACCTGCACAAGATACTAATCAGAGAAAATGATAATACATTCCTCTCTTATCTAGTAGATAGCAAACTAGCTTGCTTAATCTGTTCACCTCTGGTGTATCAAAGATAGCAAATTAGTTACTGCCAAGCTATCTGCATTCTAAGGTTACCCGAATCGTTTTATTCAGTCCTTGAGATAAATGCTTATGTATTGAAATTTTGAAAAATAAAATTACCAGCCACTATTTGAATATTTCAAAGTTAAAGGAGAAAGTCACAATCGCTTTCTGCGGCTCCAGAATATCAACGAACTGTGGAAGTGTAGATGCCCCAGATGTAAGAGGTGGTCAAGAAATAAAGATGTCATCCCTGACTAATTTGTTACAAGCTTCGTGTTTCCCAAACAGGGTTGTCAGGGGTGGTTCTTGGGAGTCCTTGTCAAGATTGCTGATGCTTTCCCAACTTCTGTGGGAGCAAAGTCGGGGCACTGCTCTTGAAAGCGCAGCTCTGTACCCTGAAAGCAGCAGGGATGGTGGCAGACACCAAAGAGCCCCTTCCCAGGTCAGATCCAACACTTAAATTAACCAGAGAAAATTCAGTGCTTCTTTGTCTTCCCCATCACCAGCACAGGGGGACAAACAGATTTGATTCTGTTGTGCTGAGGCAGACAGAACTTAAGGGGTTTTTCCCCAAGTTTCTTCTCAGATATGTACCATGGAAATGAGCAAAAGCCTCTGAGACTTTGATGTGAAGCCTGGTAACTCCACGTGTGTGCTGGCACAGCGTGACTGAGGGGTTGTAGTGACCAGGCACGTTTCTGCCAGCCTGTGAGGAGGCTCTGCACTGAACTCTCCTGTACAGGCAGTAATGTTTGGCTAATGAAGCTCTCCAGCAGCTGAAGGCACCTCGCTCCTGTCTCCGTTAAAACACTAAAGAGCAGATCAATAAAGTGAATCAGGAGATCATATAGTTATATTATGGCAGTAGCCAGGGAACATCACAAGGTCAGGAAATATTAGAAACCAGTATTGGGGCATTGCCTGTGTCGTGAATCTTCTGCAACCAGATCTAGAGAAATCTGCTAAATGCAACAGAGCTCTGAGTGCGAGGGAGATACTTACATGGTAATCATTTAAACAGGGCGTGTTTGTGACTCACTGAAAATACTGTGTTCAGTTGATATATTTAACCTTTGGAGAGGAGTTTCCACAGTCTGTATTTGCCTTTGGTTTGGTTGTTGAGAGGACTGGTACCTCGTGGGTCACCAGAATTGCAGTGGCAGTGTCGAAGTAAGAGATTCAGCTTGGGGGTTTGGAGAGGAAATAATGAAAAAGAAATTCTTCATTGATCCTATGTTCTCCTTTTAGTCATGTTGGTTTATTCGTGGCAGTAAAATATATCCTGTCTCAATTCTGTCTCTTCAAAGTGCCAGTCTGAAGAGGAGAAGAACATTGAATGCATCCTTTGCATCGCCTTCAGCTTGGCACAGCTGCACTGGAGGTGTCTTTGGCCCAGTGCAGGATTATCCAGCAGGGCTCTCTGTGTTGCAGCTTGGGTTTGTCAGTGCTGTTTGAAAATAAAGGGAAGTTTCTAAAGCCAAGTCTCATTTCAGACTCGGCCCATTGTGAAAGTCAAAGTGCTGGCAGGGCTGGTTGTGGATGTGGTGTAAGGCCAGCTGAGACTGCCGTGAGAGAGCTGAGGTTGGCCCAGGTGTGCAGGTGAAACATAGCCAATGATAATTTTGAAATGTGCTCTAGACTACCAGGGTAACATTTTCAAGTCACTTCATAATGATACAGCCACATGGTTTTGGTAAAACCTAAACATAGCAGGAAATTAGTCCCATTTCACAGTGCAGCACTGCACCATCGACCACAGCCGTGTGTGCAAGGAATGCAAACCAAGGGTGAGCTGCTGGAGCCCAGAGCAGATCGTTACCAGTCCTCTCCTTCCCCTCCTTCTCTGTTTGAAAACTGTAACCATCATCTTGCCAAGAATGTGTCACTTTCTGACCTGAGAAAAGCTTTGTTTCCTCTTGGACTCTGACACACATCACAAGCTGCTGATACTCAGGGGTGGTGAGGACAAAGGGAAGGCATCCACTTTGATGGAACACCCTTCCTTCTCCTCTCCCTCCCTCCCTCCACCTCACTCATGTTTAATGTGCCTGTAACTTATTTTAGCTGTATTATTACAGATGATAATACAGATTATCATGTGTACAGTGATTAGTACTGTCACTGTTGTACCCGGGACGGAGAGAAACGAGCCAGGCAGAATTCAGGAAAAGTGATTTATTTATTAATATATGGATGGGTTTTTATCCCCTATTTCGCTAGAATAGCGAGAGGTCATTGGTTCTTTGACCCACCACCTCTCAGCGTGATTGGTGGAGGCTATTAGAAAATATTTTTTACAGAAAACCATAACAATCCTTTGGTAAAAAACACCAGGTGCAAGATAGAGAATTAGTTTACAAAAACCCGTAGCAATGTTTTTCACAGCTTTCGTGAGAAACACAGAGCTCTCACAGAATGCTGCAGAAAACTGGAAAATTTCTCTGCTGAAGCTTTTCAGTGTCCACATAGTACAACAGGGCCCTCAAGCCTGCTCAGTGTTCCTTGCCACTGCCACAAAATAAAGAAATTCCTGAAGAACTGACACCAAATCGTCAAGATCTCTGCCTTTCCATTACAGTTGTGGATGCCTGATGCTTCTTTGGGAGGCACTGCTCTGTATTTTTATTATTATTATTCATATTTTACCTCTCCATTCAATTCAGAAGAATGAAAGGAGATTTTTTTTGCAGTCATTTGTGAAGTGGTTTTGTTTACTTTCCCCAGAGTGTATTAACTTTCTATGTTCAGTTTTTTAAATAACCTTCATACTGCAGGTCTAACTCTCTAGGTCACAGATGTAGGAATTTTCAAGAGAGCACCAGCTTTTTATACTGTTCTGCCACTGCCTCTCTACATCTCCAAATTCACTTTAGGTGTTTTGCTTTGTAAAATTCATTCTTGCTTTCTGAAAATGGAACCGAATATGGTGGATTACACATTAATCCCAGAACCAAAAAGTCAGAGAAAATAATCAATTTCTTTTTATTGCCCGTGTAATTAGTTATATGTCATAAAAGTTCAGATTGCATCTGGAGTTAATTCCCCGAGCCTCATCTTAAATTTTCTCATCAGCATTAAATTAATCCTATATATCCTTTACGTTCCCCCATCCACAACTTCCACCAACATTTCACTGACATGAACTTCTCTTCTGAACCTTCTCAGGCTTACCTCAGTGGCAATTAAGAATTGCTGTACCCAGTCCGTGTTGAGGGGACCAGGATGCCAGCCTGTGAATCTTCTCTTTTGACAGTTCTGTGCTTAATATTTGTAAAGCCAGAGACTATAAACTGCTGTGGAATATATGAATGTTAGTTTACTTTTTTACTTGATTTAAATGCTCGGCACCTTCTCCTCTCATTGCTCTGTCCATAGAATACCATCAGTCTGCTGGATCTCAGGGTTTTGGGAACTGTAGTGATTTTTTTTCTGAGTCACTGATAGCTTCAGGTTCTGTACTCTCTGCTCTCCTACACAGCCTGAAGGGTTAAAATGAAAGAGGGAGGGGAAAAAAAAAGTGGAAGGAATCAGGAAAGAAAAGTAGTACCCAAAGCAGAATGAAGGTGGGTGTGTGTCTTTCTGAGCTTTGTCTGTCATTGAGAAGAAACCCTTGGATTTGTTTTAAGAGGAATAAATGGGGTTGATAAGAAGAGAGGTGAAATAATAAGTGAAAAAGAACAGGGGAGACTTAGAGAAATAGAAGTGGATAATGTGAGAAGTATGAGACTTAAGTTTTAGCAAAGAGAATTTAAAACAAACATGAAGAAAACGTTCCTTCTGGTGACAGCAGTTCTGAAGGTTATGGATTTATGCTCACTGCAAATTTTTAAAAGCAACACAGATAAACATCTGTCAGGAATGTCTTGGGTGTGTTTATTCCTGCTCTAGGCGGTGATACAGACCGTGTGATTCCTCTGCATCTGCTTTATGTGATTTATTAAGCTGGGAAGTAAATGAGAGGGGAGACCAGGGGTGAAGAACAAGCAGAGTTTGGAAGGCACAGTGAGAACAATTTGTTGAGTGGCTGTGGTGGCACAAGGACTGATCGAAGCCAGATCCAGCAGCAAACAAGACCGTGACAGAAGAAGAATCCAGCATCAGTGTAGAGCCCCAATTTCAGAAGTTTGTGGGAGTATCACTGAGAGGTTGTGGTGCTTCTCTAAGCTGTTTTTCCTCAAGTTTTTTCTTGTGGTTCCTAACAGCCAACTTTGTGCAACTTTGTGCAGTTTCCTCCTTGTCTCTTAGATGCTAAAATCTGTCTCATCCTCTGTGCTCTTATCAGCACTGAAGTGAGCTTATATAGCTGCTTTCAACTCTCTATTCGCAGGAACAAGTTTTAGAACATCCTTTCATTATCCAGTTGTATGGAATATATCACACCTTGTGCTCTTCCCGTCTTTGTTTTGCTCCTCTGCCAAACAAGGAGTTTTTCCTCCGACCCTTTTCTTATCGTCATCCCCTATAAAAGCAGAGTCACCGTATTGCTGTATTTACAAAGAGTCTTTCATTTGGATGATGCAAAAGATACACATGTGCACACGTCCCTGTGTGCATTGAATAGTTGCTTGTTTTGGGAAGAGGTGAGCAGGCAATTAACCCATTTACATGCACAACTGGTGGTGCTGACTGAACTAAGGAGCGTGTGTTCACACTTTGGAATGTACACAGATCTAACACAGACTGGAAATTTGGCTTCCGATGCCGTTTCTGTATCATTGGTTATGGGGAAAAAATAAAAACAAAATTCAAGCTGTTTTCCAGATTAGATAAACAAACCCTTGGGCTCTTGCAGTCAGCCTTCAAGACAGGGTGGAAAGCTCTAGAAACTGCAGTATATAATGGGTTTGTGTGCAGTTTCTCATTTCAGTGAATCACAGATGATAGTGGGACTTCTTATCACCACTCTTATCTGCTGCGAATACAAATGTATTAAGATGAGTTACTGTGTAATTACGATTGCTCCAGACAGATTTATTATGAAGTTACCAGATTGTTACCCCCAAAAAAGCCTGTCTTATTTCATGATAATTATGCAAACTGGTGTCATTTTTGTGCACAAGTTCTTAACTGATAATAAAGCAGGCACTCTGCCAGTTTAAATAAGCAGTAGAAATTAGTTACTTTCAAAGAAAAAGGAGATGAGAGATACATGATTGATGCTCTACAAAATGTTCACCTGCAGAACATGCAGGTAAACATTTTAGAGGATGATTTTCAGACACAGGAAAATGACACAAGGATGCACAACACACAAGTACAAAATCTAGTGAAGTGCTTCAAACTAGAGGAGATTGCACTTACATGGTGTTCTAAAGTTTTCAGTCTTAAACACTCTTTTATTATTAATTTATCTCGATGTTTTACGTGGGGAATAGTGAGGGTTATAGCTCAGTGTAGTTATTTGTGCAGTATTTTCTATAAACTAAACTAGGATTTATTTAGCCATCCCTATTGGATTCCTGTTTCATAACAACAGCTAAATTAAAGCTTCATGAGCGGAAGGGCAGCGTTTCTAAATCCAACTCAGTGTCTGGCTCCGTGGAAATTCATCACCAGTTTGTCAAAAGAAATAACCGGTCCAAAACTTTACCAGAAATTCAGAGTGAATCTGTGGATTCAGGAAGGGATTTGTCACTTTCTCTCCTGTCATGCTGCATTTTCACGTTCCTCGGCTGCCAGCTTCAGCTCGTGTACAGTGTTGAAGTGCCATTGCAAAGTCTGTCTTGACAGTTGGACTAACCTGACCAGATGTGGGTGATATTGGGAAACTTGTGCTAAACCTGGACTAAAAAGATTTCCCACCAAATTTTGAAAAACAAAGGAATCGGACAATAGTTGAGATGATGGTCTGAGTCAGACACCCTTTTTTGGTGCTTGTCCACATGCTCCCTTCCAGTCTTTGGGACCCTGCCAATTACTGTTTAAATCTGTATTCATGTCCTTTTATAAAAGTTAACATCTGGTGCTGATACTGACTTTTCCAATGACTTTGAGTGTAACACAGCTTTCAAAATCTCATCACTTTTCAAGATAATATAAATAATTAACCTAAGGATTCACTGAAAATAAGCAAGGACATAACATGCCAAAAAGTTGTTTGAACACTGACAGAATAGATATTGAAGAAAGAAAACACTAAAAAAAAACCCAGCAAGGAACCATTGCCATCTGTCAGGTCAAGTCAAGATGAAGGCACTGAAATTAGCTGAAGTATAGTGGGAGATATCTGCCCCATCTCCCAGGAACTCCTCCTGGCCTCGCTGAGGATCTGCCATGTGTGTTCATCCTCACTGCTAGTGACAGCGTGACAAGTGACATCATGACTTACCCGCAGAAGGGCAGGGCCACTTAGCAAGGGTAACGCAATCAGCAGTGGCCAATATCAACAGTGCCTGTTTCCCCACAGTTGTAACATCTCCAAATTCAGGCTCTCCATATTGCCAAAAGGCAATGTGTCCAAAGGCAATATTGTCCAGGGTCTGTGTTCTGCAGGAGGGGTTTGTCAGATTTGTTGCTCACTTGTTTAGGTAGAAATCCACAATTGTCCTGCTTATCATTTGTGCCGTGGCACGTAAGTTAAGTGTTTTCCTATATTTTGCAAGCAAAGGATTCAGGTCACTTGGACTAAATGGCAGCCTTGACATTACTCCAAACTCTTCCTGAGCAGAACTCCCTGGTTCAGCTGCCAGTGGAGTCACTGCAGCGGGCAGTGAGAGCCCCTGTGGGCAGGGGCACGCGTGGCACTACCGAGGTCACCAGCAAACATCACCTGCTGCCATCGGGAACGCGGGAACGTTTTAACAACCAAAACCACAACTCAAGAAGAAGAAGAAAAGTCATAATTCATTATTTAGAGAGTGCATAAATAATGGATTCTTGGCTAGGGGAGTGGAGGAGCGTTCCATGGCAGTCGTGTTCTCCTGTGCCGGCAGCAGAGGATCTCTGTGAGTGGGTGTGCTGATGTATGGATCACATACAGCCTGTTTGCTTTGAACCAGTGATAAAGCCAGGCATGTCTCGCTGCACACTTTTGTCACCTGCAGCATTTGCCACAATTTTTCTCCCTGATAACTAATCCGAAATCCTCTTTGCTGCTCTTTAGATAAGTCATGCTGAGTTTTTTACTTCCATGATAAAAGGAACCTATTCAAAAAAAAGTGAAGTTGTTTGTGGGGTAAACATATTTTCTGCATTGTGTTTTCTGATGCATTTTAAGTTGAGAGTCTAAACTCCTTTAATTTCTTGGAGAAAAAGTTGCATATTTATTTATATTGTTGTACACAATTAAAATTTATATGTTTGGGAGTAAACATTAGCCAGCTTACCAAGTAAGGCAGGTTACTTTGATCACACTGGAATTCTAGTATTTATTGTCACATCTGCCTGTACATGGAAATCTTTATCAACTGGACGGGCCCAGCTGCATCAGTAACTCTCTGAATATGATTCTGGGCACTTTTGTAGCTGCCTGTGTGTCTATGTTCCTCCGAGGTAACACAGCAGGCTTGAAAGGAGGCTGCACCCATTGTGTTCAGCAGAGTGTTTTGACAGAGAGAGTTCCCACCGTGTACAGAACTTTAAATTGTGTTTTAAATTAAACTAAGCCTTATGTTGGCGGCAGGGAGACCATGTTGCTGAAAAGAGACATCATTTGTGACAAAAGCATTACAGACGTTGAATGCCAGGCACTGTAAAACAGTTTCCCTTCTGCTTTAATTGAGAGCTTTCTCAAACAGCTGAACCTCAAAGCAAATGACAGTGATTCCCATTTTTCCACAAACTGTTGAGATGCTTTAAACTTTATTTTTAAAAAAAGCCTAAACTCGGAGTGGTTTTCAGGATCCCAATTTAAATTATTTTTCTAGGCTGTGATAAGGGAGACAAAATAGTTACCTGGAAGAGCAGTGGGAATGAATAACGAGTCAAGGGCATTTTGGTTACCATTGTAACTGTAGCTGTATCTGTGCTGGGTCTTCTAAAATACTGATTTAAAGAAGGTGAAGGAAATTTACCGCTTTTCCCCCACCCCCCTCATTCCATTGCTTTTAAGATCTAAATTCCCCTTTTCCATTGTGTGCACATGCATTTTTTTAGCTTGAGTGATCACCTGGCATCCAGAGATCAATGGGAAGTGTTACACAACCATGTCATTACATATATTTCAACAAGCAGATGTTAGTAGGAAGAGTTCTCTGACCAGTTTTTGAAGCTGTTGTCAAAATGTGGCTTAAACATCAGAAGAACATTCTGCAAATTTACATAACCTCTACAAAGCTTGAAAAATTAATTTATGGTGAGCATCACTCAGCACTCATTTCCAGGAGAGGAAAAAAAAAAAATCACCCAACTCTTTGAATGTCCTTTTCAGTTGAGCTCGTATTTATAAAATTGCAAAGATAATAACGGAGCGGATTAAAATTAACAGCAACTGCACATGTGGAAGTGCTGCTTGGGATGAATACATTACAGAAGTCAGTTAGAGCCACGGGAAATGCTGCTGCCCGGGGCTGGAGCGGGATGGAATGGTGCCATCCGTGGGACTGGGAGCTGGGAGGGAGCGCTGCTGCTAAACCAGACACTGCTGATCTTTGCGGGTGGGCACGGACCCTTTGTGGGTTTACGGTGCAAACTGCAAGGCCTCATTCTCAGAACTGTTTTCTATCTGTTTTCTTCTTCCTTCACCTGCTCTGTTTTCAATACGTCTCAGTTCAGTGCAAGAAAAAGAAATACCTAATTTGTGATCCTCAGAGTTGAGTGTTAAATTCAAAGTGGTGTCGGTCGGGAGAGCCTGCTCTGATCTAGAGTAGCATTGTGTTTTGAGTGGGTTTTAAAGGCCTGGAAAGAAATGTGATTCAGGCTTGTTTTTCCATGGTGAAAGAGATTTCATAAGCTCTGAACCAAAGTGGTGAAATCCTCATGATGTCTCCTGAGCCTGCCGGGTGCTTCTTCCGTTTTTAATCTAAATCTCAGAAGAACTCATCTTTTGATTTTGAAGTTTGAAGGCCAGAAGGGGTTAAATCGTCTAATCTGACCTCAGCAGCACAGCTATTTATTTGGTTACCGTGCAAGCCCAATCAAATGTGCAAGATTTGAACTTGCATTTCAAAAAGACACCAAAGCGAGGTTCAGAAGGTGCAGAGGTCAGGTTTGTGCCTTGGATAGCAATCCAGAGGGACAGAGAACTGTGTGTTTGAATTCTGCATCTTCCTTCTCCCCTGGAAATGCAAAGGAGTTCAATTTGTGCATTCTCCGTTAGCCTCTTTGCCTCCAACACAGGAGGACAAGAAAATTAGAATTTCTTTCCAGTGCAGTAGAAGAAACATTTTGATGTATTCCAAATGTTAAAATGTCAGGGATAAAAGGGCTTGCTTTGTTTTTAATCCAGGAGAGAGAGAGAGTTAGAAAACTTAATATTAGCAGAACTACTTCCGTGCATTTTTAAGCACTTCAATAAATGTGTTCTTGATTGGATGTAAACTTTCCCCTGTAGTGTTTGCAACCCAGGAGAATATTAAAGTAAAAAATCTCTTTAAAAAGTTGGAGGACTGTGAGTGATTTTACATATATTTCAGTCTTCAGGGTCCTCATTTTTCTGACTCATATTAATTTTATTCCATATTTATAGCTTAAGTGAGAAGAGAATCAAATTCAAGAGGTCCATAACTATGTATAAATAATTACTGTTTATGAATATTACTGCACAAATTATAAAGAGGATGGCAAATCAAGAGAGATTAAGTGAAAAACTCTCCTGGAAGATGTTTAGGTGTTTAGCTCACAGGGGTGTATCAGAAGGGCTCAGAAGCACAGGCATTTTGTGGATTTTGGTTGTCTGTGTGCAGTCAGCAGCAGGGCCTCTTAGAGGTCGTTCTGCCATGGAATTCCCAAGCCTTTGGCTGGAGAGTTTGTGTGTCAGGCGCTCACAGCTGGCCTGGTCTGCTGAAACCGAAACATCCCTCCTCCTCGCTGCAGAGAGCACAGTGGGACTTGGGTACCCAATGAACTAAATGGGAATCTTATTTCGGCCTACAGGTAAAGATGTAGGAGGTGGCAGAGTTGAGAGGAGAGTAAAGGACTTTTGTGGTTTGTGCCCGTTCTCCAAAACAGCGTGTGAACTCGTGCCAGTTTTCACCCAAAATGTATGCTGCTGATTTCCTTCAGATGTGATAGCTGCTTGTTCGGGGGATTTTCTGTAATGAAAGAACTCGCCGAGGGTTTCCACAAGTCGGGGCTAATGTTTGATTTTTTTTTTTTTTTTTTTTTTTTTTTTTCACTTGAAAGGCTCCGTAGCACGTTTATTTACATATACATTAAATTCAGACTGCTGAATGCTATCTCAGATACTTTTGTCTTTCAAGAAATTCTCATGTTCACATCCTGCTTTAACTCAGTTTAAGTTTGCAAGTGCCGATGAGCTCAGGCACAAAATAAAACGGACTGTGGCACTGTGAGCCTTAATTTCTCTGAGCAGGGCACAGCACTATGAGCCAAGAGCCCAGAAACAAAAGATTCTCGGGAACTGATGGTTTCTTTCTTGGAAATTGGGATTTTTAGGGAAGTACTGCTTAAGGTCCTTAGGACCCATCTGCTCCTTAGGACCTTATTTCCCCCATCTGCTGACCACAGAGCACAGGCAGCGAGGAAGGGGAGGACTGGGGGCACTGATTCTCCACCCTCCACATTTAGCACCATTCCAAAGCCAGGCATATCCTGAAAAAAGAGGTTTTGTCCTGTAGGAGGTTGGTGTGGAAAGGTTCCTCTCAGAGGCTCGAACCTCGAAGTTCGTGTACCCCCAGTTCTGATCACGTGGCACTGACAAATGGCTGCCTGGCACACATGGAGAAAACACTCCTCAAATATTAACAAGTTGAAAATGTATTTAATACAGCAAAGACCAGTAAAGTTTGAAAATGGATGTATAAATATTTATGAAATTACAACACAAATAAATATTACAAAAGCTCATCTGTTTAAGACAAGAGCTATGACAATTCTTGTGAATTTTTAATATTAAAATAAGCATTACATTAATGAGTCTTCATTATATCATTAAACATTTTACTTTGTTTTCTGTAGAGAATTTTATTTTTGCTTGACATACTTTTTTAAGTGTCTAATGGGCTCTTATGACATTTGTAAATGAGCCAAAACATAAGGAATATAAGAGTTAATTCTTTATATTCATCACTAATTCAGACTAATTTATCATAAGGGAAATAATAGGGAAGTAGTCTTTTTCTTTTCTTTTTTTTTTTTAAATTTACATGTAAATATGTCTAAATCACCAAATTAGGATACAAATTTTAAATACTCCAGAGTCCAAACTGACTGATGCGGGGTTTCACTATCATTTGTTATAGCATAGCAAGGACCTGGATTTTTGTCTTTTTTTTTTTTTTTTTTTAAAGAATTCAAGCAGTTCAGCGATGCTGAGAATTGGAGATTGCTCTGAGGTACTTCAGTGGCTTGTGTGGAGCCAGCAAGGACCATGCACTCGAAGCCAGTTCCTGGGTGCCTTAGGAGCTGCGTTTTCCGTGTCACAGCCTGGTTTTGTCCACGGCATTTGTCACCCAGCACTGGTGCAGGTCGTCATCCCGTGTTCCCCTGTCAGGGAAGGCACCCAGCAGCTCTGGGGCACACTGACACCCGGGAGCTTGGCATTCCTTGGTTCTTCACTCGGGTGCTAGGATGGCTCTGGGTGGGACGGGTCAGGAATGTCCGTCTGGGCAGGAGCAGTGGGTGCAAGGAAGGGTTTGCCCTGCAGAGCAGCTGCCCTCAGACGCTCCCCAACACTTCGTTTGTGCTTTTCCTCGCTGGGCACAGAGTATTTTGTTTATATCAGAGCTGCCGTGGGTGTGCTTGTTTGCAGATGTCCTGGAGAGCTGATCTTGAGCTCTCCCACTGTAACACGTGCAGTAATGGGATGGAGTCGGGAGCGGTTGTGATCAAGTATTTATATAATCCAGCACAAATGGAGTTCAGCATCCTCTGGGCTTCACTGGCCTGGCTGAAAGGAACGAGAAGCTCCTGATCCTGCCTTGCACAGTGGTAGGGGCTGTTCACTCCTCAACAAACTGTATCAGATGGGTGCTGGATAGACAGCGTGACCCTTCCCTCGTTAAAATTGATCTTCTGCCATCTCCTGTTCCCGTGGGTCAGGGAAAAGGGCATCTTCCACAAGCTACACTTGCCGTAACACAAAGAGTGCGTTTGCAGTGTCCTTCTCCTGCAGCTCTGTCCCACACAGTCCCTAGCTAAGACAGGTTCTGCCCACCAGCAGTGCTCCTCACCAAGTCGTGCTGACCCCCAGGAACCTGCCTGGGGGCTCCTGGCTCTTGCACTCACAGAAAGAAGGCAGCTCAGGGAAGCAGCATTTTTAATCCTTCTCCACTTAATAGGTGGAGCTCATATTGCACGTGGAGTTCCCACGCACGACATTAAACCAAATTCTCATTAGGAAGAGGCTGGGCAGCCCAGTGCAGGTGGTGTTACCTTCTTAAAAGCATTATCTGCTCCAACACAGTTGCTTTAACTTTTTTGGGGTGTATTACCCATTTTTTTGTAATTTCCCCAGGCCATGTCTTCTGCGTGGGAATTTACAGCGCAGTGCTCCCATTCCGTGGCTCCATCAGCGCAGCCTGCAGTCATTTACTGGATTAAGCAATATCTTTGAGAAGCCAGGCTTGCCCCAGTGCACAGCATCCGTGTGAGTGCCTCGCACTGCCCCCTCAGCGGTGTTGTTAGAGGGAATCTCGTTCCCCCAGCAGACAAAGGGCATCAGCTCTGTGAGTTTGTCTCCAGCCTAATGCTGTGTTCAGACTTCTCCTGCCATTAGATTTATGCACCCAAGTAAGCAAAGCAAACACTGATGCTCTCTGTGCGTGGAATAACAAACGCATTTCTTCACAAACATTTGAATTTCTGTCAAACATTTTAGCACATTTACTTTCTGCTTTGCCCTCCCTCTTTGTGCATTTTTTAAGCAAATTAACTCAGAAGAAAAAAGTAGTTTACAGATCAAAAGGAAATGTTGAGTTATACACTTTCTTATTCTCTCTCTCCCAAGACTGGTAAATGCCTCTTCTCAAATAGAAACTTGAATGCTGCCACATTTTTCACACTTCTCCACTGATCCAGTTCCAATGTGATTATCTTACACTGCTCGTGCAGGAATGAATTTTACAAGGGAGGCAAGGATCAGAAATCTCCCTACTCCACGGGAGAGATGAGCTTCTTTAGGAAGCTGGCTGACCAGTCCAGCCTCAAGATTCACATTGCTTATAGCCTCATCTACCTTTTCTTTACTCTTCCTCCCTTCTGGAAACATCAGAGACCTCTGCTCAGTATTGATTTTTGTGATGTGTCAGGAAGTCTGGCTGGAGATGAACACTGGAACAGGCTAAAGCTGTGTCAAAAGCAGAGCCATCCCCCCTGTCCTTGCTTTGCTCTCAGATCAATTTCTGTAGAGTTTCCAATAAAACAACCAAACAAAAACTGTATCAGGCTTTTGAGGTACAGAGTTACTAGGTACTCCAGAGCTCTCCTTCAGTTATGTTCCTTATTAAAAATCTTTTCTGTACAGCGTCGTGGTGTGTGATAAAGGCCTGGCAAGCAGGAGCCCTGCTGTGCTTTTCTCTTCTTTCTCAAGCTGTTCCTAACCTGACCTCACCCTCTGTCTGGCCCAGCTCTTCAGAAACTTTTGGTTGTTGTAGGTGTTGTATTGAGATTGGCTAAATCCTAAAATTCAGGCCAAACATCCAACAGCACTGGGCTGTGAACTGGGGGAGGGAAGAGGGATGAGGGAGACAAAGACTGGTATTTGCTTTCCTTTTACATCATTGTATTTTAATTTCCAAATCTTCCTGTGTAATGAGAAGTGATTCACCTTGGTTTGAACGATATTGGGGGACATCAGGTGGTTTCTGGCATTCAGATCACCTCATCACCTTTTTCTGGCATCACTCTTTCTCAGACTTTGAGGAGGACGTTTGGCTTTTTAGGACAATGACTTTCCTTCCTGGAGAATGAGGCTAGTACAAGGCATGCTGTTTGTTGTTTATGAAGCTTTTTAAGAGCCTCCTGAGAAAGGACAATATGTTATTTTGGCTAAGCATGGTGGAACAAGGTTTCCTAATTTGTTATTGCTGCAAAACATAACCATAACCCTAAAGAAGCTATTAAATTTTTTGGATAATTTACATGTCAAATAATGTCAGTGCCTGAGCCCCAGAAGCTCCTATAAAAATTAGAAAAAGTTCTGTTAAATATTTTATTTGGAAATAAATCAGAGGTCAGGAGAAGGCAAAGCAAAGAGTGAATACATTCACAGATTCTGTTACGCTGCCCTTAGTGTAACTTCTGAAGCTTATTTGAAATAATTGGGTCTGCTGGAAACTTTCCAAAATATTTCAAGGGGCCAGCAGAAGATTGGCTATGCTGTGTCTAAACTTTAGTTACAGAGTCTTAATTCTTAGATGTCTAAGTCCTCTAAAAAAAAAAAAAAAGGAAAAGAAAGGAAAAGATTTTCTTAGAACTCTTCACTTGGTCTTATTAAAATAGCACTTCTCTGTAGAGACGAGTTAATCATGATTGCCAGACTAAAGATTCTGTTAAACATAAAAGCTGTCGCAGCCCTTGTAGTGAACTGCAGCTTAGAGAGAAAAAAGACTGAGATGATGCTGTTGGAGGAAAGGTTGTTCAAATTGTACAGACACCCATCATAATTTGTGCTAATGATAAACAAATAGGCGGCAGAATGAGGAGAAGATCAGCAAAAGGCAAAAGAGTTCCTGACACGCTGTGCTCTGAGTCCAAACGCGCCCGAGCAGGGAATCTGTGCCTTATCTAGAGCAATGCCAGAGATGTTAAAAGGTAGAAAAAACAGATTCGTTGCAGTTAGCTGAGCTGCTATCATGATTAGTCTGCCTTATCTTTGAGCAGCTCTCCTCTACAGCAATGTCTTCTTCGAGATCAAATGCCACCAGAAAGCGCCGCTCGTGGGGTGAGATCAGCGTGGCGATTGCTCCATCCTGCACAGTACAGCAGCGCCGGAACGGGACTGACTTGACACCTCATTTACTCACACGAATAGCCGTGCATTAACTGGCTGGCGATTTCCCTGAGGCAACAGCAGCTGCCTTGCGAGCTGCGGACTGTGGTTTTGTTCTGCTCGCCCTTGTGAAGTCGGGCAGCCTCACCTGGAGCTGCCTGGAGCGGGAGATCGCCCCAGCCGCGGCGGACGGTGCTTCACAGTTCCCTTTTAATGGGCAGATATTGCATCGTTACTTCTTCGCTCCCACTTCTTGATAGCTCCAGGAATTCTTAGTAACCTTGACACTTCTTCAGAAATCTCCTTGTCTAAGCCAAGGAGCCTGGAGAGACATTAGGGTGAGAAAAGGCTTTGACTGACTGGTCTGGCTTTCTCAAATATTGTGGAAAGTGTTCCCATGAAGAGGCATCGCTCTGAGCCAAGTGGAACTACATTTTATGTTGTACAGAAGGAAAGATACATCAGAATACATCTGAGGGCTGATCAGTAAGTGCTGTCATTTTACAGGGTTAGTATTTCCAGTTAATTTTATATTCAGGTTTGAGAAGTGCTGCACTTCTTGCAAAAGGAATTGTATAAGAGCAGTTTTTAAAACTACAAAAGAAAGGTGGAAAAGGCAAATTGCACTAATCCAAGTTTGAAGAGTCCTTCTTGTGATCTTTAGGGATTGAGTCCCAAAGAAAAGATCAGCTTGTGACTGAGTTCTGAAACGGGGTTTTGTCAAGTGTCTACTCAGAGCTGCAGAACGAATCCCTCCGGAAAGCCCTGAGAATGTGCCAGGCAGAGGGACCTGCCCCACACCACCTGGATCTTCTGGAGAGCTCACAGTGCTCGCTGTGCTTCTGCAAGAGCAGGGCAGCACATCCAAACGGAGGAGGGCTCTGACAGCCCCTCTGAGGAGAGCGCTGAGCCTGCAGCAGCTGGCACGGGGTACTCCGCTCTGAGCTGCCGCAGCTCAAGGTCCTTCTAAAGCCGGGCTGGCAGGAGCCAGGTGACACAAAGTCTCTGTGAAGGCAGGAGGAAGAGGGAGACAAATCTGTGGAAAAGGCCACTCACCACCACTCAGTAAACAAGTGAAAAAATCAGTACGGAAAGGGAAGGTGTTTCGCTCTGCTGCACAGTGTGTGTATTTTCCAGGAAGCTGCCCCACTGTCCCTCACACTCTTTGCAGGGTTTGTGTCACCAGGGGCATCTCCTTTGGTCTGCCCCAACAGAACGGGTGTTGTGTGTTCGACCCACACTTACAGCGGTGCTGTCACACTGCATTTGCACAGCATCGTTACTGTTCAAACCCCTTTGCCTTCAAGGGTGGGACGGGTCAGTTCTTTGGGAGAGGTGGGAAATGTTTAACCAAGAGAAGCAGGATTGCTACAAGACTTTGACTTAATGTGAACATCAGGGTTTGAGCCTATTTGGTGGATGGAAGAGGAGAATTTCTCTCATCCCAAGGCACGTGCACAAGTGTGCTGCAATTCACCACTGCCGGTTATTAAAGCAGGAATAAAATAATCAAAAGCAGGTTGCTGTGGCTAAGAAGACAGTTTTCATGTTTGTACTGTTTTTCAAGACATGCCGTATTTCCTTTCCACTACGTGGCCACCAAAGGTGTTCAGACCCGCTGTGATAATTACCACTTCTCTGATTGCCCTCACTAAATGTTGCGGGTTTATAATTATAATTTTAATTCATAATTTAGTTTATAATTTTACTATCATTTTAACAAGGGAAGATGGAGAAGTGTGGCAAAGTCTGTGTGTGTGCATGTGCTTCCTCCTGTATATGTGTGGAGAGAGATTTTATTAGATTTTGCTGTCATACCCCTAATGTGACACTTCAGAGCAGAACCTGCTGGGTGCCTTCAGCTCCCACAACTTGACTTTTCAGACGTGGCGACTCCCTGCAGATCTGAGTGACTCCAGTGGAATTGTGGCTGCTCAGCAGCTTTGCAAGGGCTGTCCCCTGCTGTCGCTGGTGAAGGTGCTCAGCACCTTGCCACGTCAGGCTTCCCCCAGCACATTTTCAGTCAGACCTCATGGCTAAGGAACTCCAAAGCTGCCACAGCTTTTTTGCTGTTGGTCCCAGTCCCACAACACCCAGTGAAATGCAGCTTTTCTTGAACATCTTGCAATGGTGATGAATCCTGCAGTTATGATAAAAAGTTCAGGAATACCCCGTATCTCCTTTTCTTGGGCCATAATTCAGATAGCCTGTGGGGTAATTCTCTTCCTTACTGTATCTCTCAAACTCGTTCCGCTCCTCGATGCCGCGTGCTCTCTACAGCATTATGTCAGTGATCTCCTTACACTGCATATCTGCTCCTCGTCCTGCCTCTCGAATACTTCTTATAATGCCACATCTCCCTTCCCTGCAATCTCTTTGAGATGCTTATAACGCTTCCTTTCCTTGTCGCGCCTTTCAGATGCTCCGTATATTATAACCCGAACGTTTCTGTGCTCACCTAGCCAGAAAGATTGCCAACGCTCTGAATGACAAAAATGATCTAAAGAAAGAAGATGCAGTGCAAAAGTAAAGGTTACATCTTACTGCACTCAGGAAGGATCAGTGTGGCTTTTCAGGTCTACCAGCCAAGCAGGGACTGCAGCTACAGCATCGCTTGTAGTTCCAATTTGCCTGGCAAATATCATGAAATTTCACAGTTCTGGCCATTGTGTTACAGGAAGCCTGCATTGGCAGCATATAAGAAAAGCTAGACATTGATATAATTCACTGAAAGGATTTTCCTGTCTCTCAGACAGAGAATTAAATTACCACTAGGTAGGAAGTTGTATATCTCCATTCAAACTATGGAAATAGTTCTCCACAGCTTAATTTGGCAAAACACGCTCAGAAAGACAAATTCCTCTGCAATCCCCCTGAAATCAGGGGGACTGTGCTGAGTTAAAACCAGCCCCCACTTTGAATTTAGCATTTCTGCAAATTATTTGAGTAAGCCTCTTTCTTGGAATGCAATTCAGGGCTTGTTTGTGCCATCACTGAGATAGGAGCTGGATCTGCCTCCACCTCCCAGAGCTCCCTCCCAGAGTTTTGCTGTGTTTTCCTTGGACACGTTGCCACCACGTGTGGTTAAAGCACAGTGAGTTGAAGTGTGAGGCCCCAGTGCCCCAGCTAACGGGGAGGAGTGGCAGCTGCAGGGCTGTGCTGGTGTGTCCCAGTCAAACACACGAAAGGAAGGTATTTTCAATTTGTATCCAGGGATACTGCAGCAGGGAGCTGTTTTTATTTTATACCTGGAGTCTGCAGTTACACAGGGACTGAAGGTCAGAGATAGCACATAAATTCATGATTATTCAGTGGTAGTGTGTGGTTCCTGGGAGCACTCTTTCCTTTGGGTGGGAACTGCCTCCTGCTGTTTGTAACTCCAGTGCCAGACTCCGTGCACATCCCCTGCCAGGTTTGGCTCGAGAGGGATGGAAGGTTCGTGCTGTACCAGGAGTTACCAGGTTCTGGTGGGTGTGGGATGGATTTCACGGTCCCCAAGGGACTCTGTGCTTACCCTACAGACAGACGTGCACATCGTCTCTGAGATGGGGTACAGAGAGCCTGGTCAGACCAACAGCTGCCACCTCTCTTTCCCAGCCAGTGCTTCTGCCCCTCTGCGTTGTCCTCCTTTCAGCACTCGGGGCAGGTTTGATCATTCTTCACTGTAACACCCTCCAGAACTGACATTTCTGCCCTCCGTGACAGCTACAGGTGATTGCCCTAAGGCAAACCCATCTCTGTGGGCACGAGTGGTGCTGCTGGGGCCCCACCGCCCTGCTTGCAGCTTGCTCAGGCTTCACTGAGGGTTACAGGCAAGCTAAATCAGAAAATAATTATAATGACAATAATTCCATGTACCTGTGGCTCAAAACTTTAGCCAAGTCAATACCCTCTTGTCTGAGTGCATGTCAAATTGAAGTTTTGATGTTCATTAGGCATTTTCCTGTCACCCCTGCTAAGCAGTGTGATACCATCTTCACTTGCTTTGAGGCTGACAGTTTCAGTCCCAGCTCTTCCTCATATCTCAAGTTTTACTTTTTTTCTCATCCAGTGGTGATTCTGTTTTACTCTTCCCTCATCCATCACCCATCACTGGATAGAAGTATGCTCCCGATCCACTCTGCTCCTTCCATCAGCACGTTTTGCTGCATCTGCTTTGAAGTGATAGTACAGGAGTTGTCTAATCAGAGCCTGATTATCCTTTCGCATGGAGGTAGGACCATTTGGATGGGCTCTAATCTCATTAACACTACTTTCCTTGTTTCCATCCCACTGATGACATCTGCAATTCCATCAGTGTGATTAACACCCTGGTCTGGCTTTTGGCAGGTTTAGTCCTGACTTATGCCCGTCTGGGATGAGAACCAGGTTATCTGACTTTCCCTGGCTTAGGAATTTGATCCCTCCGGATAGGTTTTGAGGGGGTTTGCTTCTGTTTTGAGTATGATCCAGCTGCTGTTTTCTCCGTTCCTTCTTATTAACTGGCCAATGAAAATGGTGGTTTTCATAGAAATGGATAATTGAATTACTGTCACACCAGGGTAAGGTCGCTTGTTGCAGAGCTGCCCTTTAAAGCCTGAAGTTGTGAATCAGTCAAGGAAGTGGCGTCACAGTGGTGGATATGCTTGGGTTTTGTAAATATTTTTATCTGTGTCTATATATTGAGCCGTGCTAGGAAGTGACTTGGAAAGTACTGATTTTATGAGTGACAGATAATCTACTGTGGTGAATGTGCTGCGATTTAGTTCCTCAGCAGACTTGTTACCAGGACTTTGCAAATTCCTTTCCTGAAGAATTTGACATTCACTGTTGTTAAGTCAAAAAAGCAGCACTTGCTCCAGATTGCAGAGCTGACATCACACTCATATTTCTCTGCTGAATCTTTATTCTCAGTTATCCTGGAACTGCTGTTTCAGGTAGACCTCTTTCTCTTTTTAATTTCAATTTTAATTTCACTGTGTTTTTGTGGAAATTGGGCTCTGCAGTGGTATCTTACCCCAGCATGCACCATGGATCAAGTCTTTGCAGTAAAAGAATACGTTTGAAATGAACAGTAATTTTCAGGGAATGTCAATCTTACTGTGAACTACAGGAAGAATAGCTCGCTTTATTTTTTTCCAGGAAGTTATTATCTGAAAATGGAAAGTAAATTTGTTTCTGGAGCTCACCTAGGATTCTTTTGTCATAGTGCATCCAGACTGTAAGGTTGGTAGGCAGAGACATCCAGAAGAACCAGAGAGATTGTTTGCACAATTCTGTGTCCACGGCAGAAAATCAGGCTGTGAATGGCACTGCTTGGGCAGAAAGTCCTGAAAAGAAGTCTTAACAGTCTAGAAGTGTGTGGAAACATGGTGTGGAGAACAGCTCTTAAAGTCCCTTTTTAAGTATTAGAAAGGTTAGAAGAATTGCTTTTGTGATTTCTGAGCACTGCCACGTGACAGAGGCATTCAGCTTCTGCCCTGCTGACCAAGAATCATCTCCTGCTGCTCCTTAGAAAAGTCACTGCCTGGTATCTGAAAAGCACTTTGTATCTGAAAAGAAAGATTGGGTAAAGGTAATAAAATATTCACTTCCAATCTACTGAGTTGGTGAAAACTGATGTGGTCTCTGGTTATCAGCTGACAAACATAATTGCAGCTTATAAATCAAGTGTGGCCACTCGAGAATTTGGCAGCTCCTCCGTCTTAAGACGTTTGCTAAGTTGCTAACATTATGGTAATACAAGAAAAGTTACATAAAAGTCATTGATTTTGCTCTTAAATGAAAATAAAAAACATTTATAATTGGTTTTCCTTTTCTCCTCCTTGGGAAGAAATGGCATTTAAATGTGGAAGTGGAGCTGGAATGTGGAGCTGGTTGTCCCTCTTTAGCTGAAACTGGGAGAATAGGAAACACATGGCTTGCACCTCACCATGGACATCAGCAGGGGACAGTGAGAAAGTGGAAATACCCGGGGATCAGTTTTGGGAAGGGAAACTTTTGGCAGAGGAGGGAAGAGGGGAGCAGTTTCTGTAATTTGTATTATGTGAGAAACAAGAGGCTCCAGATGAGGCAAGAGCCTTGCTGACCTGGCTTTTGGCACTCCACACAAAGGAAGAGCAATCTTGCACCAGAGCATTTATAATCTGAATAGGAATTGAATAGAGAAAATTACCGACTCTGCTCTCTGATTTTTCAGACAGGTAAACAGAAGAAAATTGAATTTAAGTGACTCATCCCAAGTTACATGGGTATTCTGTAGCACAGCTGGGAATAAACCCAGATAATCTTTCTTTCAAAGAGCTGGCAGCCTTACCCACCTCATTTTATAGTCAGGTCATTGAACCCAGCCCAATGCCTCTGCTGGCACGCAGAAATCTGTCTTGAATGCATCCCAGATCTGTCTCTCTTTCCCAATCCAGAAACACTTCCAGAAATCTCTCACAGCTTCTCTCAAATGCAAGCAATTCCTCTTTCTCTGCTCTTTGCAGGAATTACACAACCCCAGTAGTTTTTCTGCTCTGGCAGTGTTTTGAACAGCTTGCTTTTCTCCTGTGAGGATGAGAGCAGCCCTTCGGCGTTCCCAGGGAGAAATGAATTACTGAAGGGAAAAATGTTTCTCGTCCACTGTCTCCCACCAGTTCTTCTGGAGGGTTCTGTCATCTCACAGCTGCGTGAATGGCTGGAGAGCTACACGGAGTTTGTAGCCAGCCTCCAAATGCAGGTCGAGAACAGCTGTAGGTAAAGAAAAGTGGTCATAGTCCAAAGGGCACGAGGGGCATGAGTGTTTTCCTCTCACCTGTTAGCTCTTGGTCTCTACTGACATTTTAGCAGTGCTAAAAGCAGTGTGGAAACTGCTGCTCAGATCCTGTCTGTACTCCCATATCCATGTCTATCACACAGAAAAACACTTCCTCTGTTCATGTACATGGCTGGTAACTCTCAGGTAACTACATGAAGAAAACAAGGAAAACAATCCCCCTTACACTTTGTATTAGAATGATTGATGCAGCTTGGAGAAGTTAAATCAGGAAAGGAGCAGCAGAAGCTGAGCAGCCCCTGAAAAGCTTCCAACGAGTTTCTGACAAAAGCATTTGATTGCAACCATGGTGTGACCTCTTGGCTATGAAAGAAAGGCCTTGTGGCCCCACCAGCTTTCCCCAGCTGGTGTGAGCACTGAGTTTCCCCGAGGTGGGTGAACTGGCAAGAGACCCAAAACACACCAGTGTCTTCCTCCTGTTGCTACCTCCCTTCGTGGGGAGCAAGCCCAGGCCCACGTAAGTTCATCCCAGGGCTAGAGGTGCTGAAGGACGTGGAGCAGAGCAGTAATGCTCACTCACTGCTGCTTCGGTGCAGCGGTGCATGAAGGGCTTCTGGAGCCTCTCTGGCACACCTGCCCAGAGCTCTGGTGTGCCCTGGGGAAGTCCTAACCTGCATCTTCCCTTTGTCCCCTGGGGAATTCCCAGCCCGCATCTTCCCTTTGTTGTGTGGAAGCTGTCGGGTCAGGCCGGAGAAGGAGCCCAGTGCAGGTTTCTGCAGTCAGCAGTTACATGGGTTGTTCAGTACCAGGTGAGGGCCATCGCTTGTGACCAATCCAGTCTGAGTACCCAAAGTATGCCTTTGTAATTGGAATCCCTTCGAGTTCAAAATGGGATCTGAAATCCTTGCTGGTTTCTATTATTCCTTGCACGGTCACAAACCGGAGATTCCAGAAGCCAGTTCCCCGGGGAAGGCAGGACCCCCTCTGCTCGTGCACTGTTTCACTGGACCTGCTGTGTTCCCCCTGTAACCGTGGAGTGTGTGTGCTGAGCTCCTCCGATGGAGTCAGGCATCGTGGCCTGTGTCTGTAAGAAACTGAATAGTACAATTAAGAATAAATAATCAGTATTCATATGAGGAGTAGATGGGCAGTGTGCCACTTTGCAGGGTGAATTTATGGGTCCTGTCTGTACAAACAGAGTATAAATGGAGTCAATTACTGACGTACTGGGAATCTGCAAAATAGTGTATTGAATATGCACAATTTTTCAACTCCTGGAAATTGGCTTCAGCCTACTGCATGCTGGAGCTCCACTAGATTTGAGTAATTTTGGTCAATGCAACTAATCAAGTTTACTTCAGCCCAGGATCTAATCCGCAATAAGGACTGGATTTAGAGTAAAGGTTTTCTCAAAGCAAAGTTCCTGTAGAGAGTTTGAGGTGATCAAAATTTTCCCTTGCCTGCGTTTTGGTTCCTTAATCCCCAATTAATTTTTAGATCTAAACACACATGCGACTTGTTCAAAGGACTTTCAAAGGATGCTCTGAGTCACTCCAATCAGTTCTGAAGCACAAAATACCCCTCAGTTGACATTCTGAGATCATGAGCTGTGGTTATGTGTATTTCACTGTTCACATGGTAACAGAATCAAAAGAAAATCATAATGAAATACAATGGTTGGATTCAGAAATAGGTTACAAAAACATTCTTTTGAGCAGTCCTAACAATGGAGAAGAGATGAATTTACATTGGGCCAAATTTGTCATTGCTGCAGTGCCAATTAACTCTCTGAAGCTGCGCCTTGGAATAACTCAATAATTAGGTAAAATTCTTTCAGTGAGACTTGTGCCACCCCCACCCTCCTTCGAATGCTAACCTGAAAATTATTTGGCTGAGAAAAACGAGGAGTTGGTATTTTCATTAACTCTTTGTATGCCTTCAGTTTTAAAATCACTAAATATTTAGTGTAAATTTGCATTAGCAATTGATATTGAAGCTGGATTTATCAGAAGAGATGAGCCTCTGATGGTTTAAAACAGAAACAGCTTCTGTTAAGGATGAGAAGAAAGGGATGAAAACGACTTAATTCTGTAGCTCTGAGCTGTCCTTTGTCTTAAAAGGTAAGAAAAGAATTACCATGGAAACGTGCTCACTTCTTCTCATAGAAAAAAGAGTTTGACTTAATTACTATGAACCTGTACTATCTTACCTTAAAATAATATTCCAGGTCTTCTTCCCAAGCAATGTATTTATACGTGTCAGAAAGAACCGAGGAAAATGCTATCAGAAGGGAAATAAGCATTTGTCTGTGTTTAAATCATAGCTCTCACTCTGCAGCAAACATTTTTATTGCTGTTGTGAAATTCACACCTCTCAGGAGGAAACCTTCTTATAGAATCTGCTGGTTCCTTCCAGCTCCTATACGTGTGTGCAAGCAACTGTAGCAAATCTCTTTTAACTGGCAACAATAAAGAACAGTAATTGCACACTTTAATTTAAAATTACAAGGATGTTCCTTCCTTTTCTGGAGGGAAACCTCTTCCGTGGGCCACTTCCCAGAACTAAATGCCTCGTTGTCAGAGGAGAAAAGCGTGGGGCTGTCCGGATGTGCGGAGAGCACGGCCGTCGGGATGTGGGGCACAGCAGAGCTCTGGGCGCTCTCCCCGCTCTCTCTCCTTGTGTGCACAACTCCGGGCGCTCTCCCCGCTCGCTCTCCTCGTGTGCACTCTGTCGGGCTCTGCCCAGGGGCTCGGGAAACATTAGAAGATTGTGGTGCCATGAGTTGATAGCGGCAGGTCTTGGGTCCGGCTTGGAGCAGGGTTTGGTCCCGGAGCTGTGCCGTGCCCGGAATCACCCCGGCATTCCCCAGCTTGTGAGGCACTGCTCCCATTGCTCCCTGTCCTTGCCTTCCTTCAGCCCGACCCTCGCTCTGGCGTGGAGCTGGATCCTACAGCTGGGAGAAGGCACAGATTCCTTCTGAGACAGCCAGCGAGATCGGGCTGTGCTCCTCACGCCAGAGCTCATCCCAAAGCCTGGCGGTCCCACCCGCCTCAAAAGCGGGATCGGAGCAGCTGGTGGAACTCTGGCAGTCAAACCCACTCAGTGTATTAAACATCTCACATCTCACACCTACAACAGGAGCTCCCCATGTGCCTCAAAGTGCTGCTCAGGCTTCTGGTGATGGAGCTTCAAAACGTTTTCTCGGGGAGCTGGCCCCAGGGAGAGTGGAGCCTGCATGACTGAGTGATGTAGGAACAGGGTGTATCATTATTTATCTCTGGAATAATCCTTGTTTTTCACATCACATCTGTGAGGCTTCCAGTCTTCTTCTGCAGATAGACTGCCAAGAATTATATCTGTGGGAGTTTGCAGCTCTCTAGAAAAAAGGCAAACAGAGAATTTTCAGTCTAAAGTAATTTAATTTAGTGGAAGAAAAGCATTAAAAACCAACAAAAACAAAGTTTCCATGAAAGGCCACAGGAAATGCCTTTCCTGAAGTTCTCTGCAGTAATTGTAGAACTGATTGGTTGATATCTTTGCACCCCTGGAAATGTGTGAGATTTAATGGTTTCAAGGCAATTGGTCTGAGAACAATATAAATTTGTGGCAGTTGTAGATGTGTTCGGTTGCACTAGGATAAGTTAAGTCCTGTTTCCATCTACTTTTTTGCTGCCTTTGCATTATAGCAGCAATCTAGAAGTTTCTCAAAATAAATTGGAATCTACCAACATGCTTAACGTAAGACGATTTAAAGTGTCGTTATCTTCTGACTTAGCCTGGCCGTGATTTTGCCCCGCGTTTCTCAGGGTGGAGAGACAGGAGGACATAGAGCAGAGAATTTGGGGAAATTGAGTTGTATACAATAAAACTGTTGTAGTATGGGTTCGAATGCAACACATTAAGATGTGAATGTGCCACACAGGGAACGTGCTCCCCTGTGTCATTATCTTTGTGCCCCAGGAAAGTTGATACAGCCCCTTTTACATCTGGGCGTCAAAGCTTTAGAAGCTTTGACTTTCAACATTTTAATTCAGTTGGTTTAAATAATGCTCATAACGCACAAAGATCAGCTCCAACTTCACTGAGGAAAAACTGTATTTTCTGGTATCTGCTAAGCCGTGTGTCATGAGTTTCTGTAATAACTACCAGGGATTAGGTTAATAGCATTACAGCTGGAAGTGTTACTTGTGGCTTTGTGAGAGACCTGTTTACAATTTACAAGGTTGGAGTGATTAGTAGTGCAGATGCAGGCTCTGCTGGTTACAAAAGCTTCTGTTGGCTGGAAAGCATAGTGGATTCGTATTTATGGAAGGAAAATACAGTATTTTACAGTAAAAAGTGTTGCTCAGTGTGGGGAATCTTGGGCTCGTTAGGGAGCTATTCACAGATAGAACAGATCCTTAAATTAGACGAAAATAGCCACTGATGACACACTGCTAGGATTTCCCCCATTCCCTGGGACAGCAGCATGCATTCCAGAAATCACGGAATGAGCTGGTTCTGAAAGCACCTAAGTGGCAAATCCCATAATCCCCATGGTGAGGGTGGGTCAGGGCCTCCAGGAGCTCGCTTGCATGGCAAAATCTCCTCGTTATGAAGCATGGCTGGGAGCCTGGCAGTCACCACAGAGTCTGGGGAGGGTTTTTGGGAGCTGTGGCCATCCTTCAGCCAGTCCACACGGAAGGAACATTGTGATGCCTTATAATGGTGTAGAACTTGCACGGGTAATCCTGGATTTCCATTGACCTACACGTGTACTGGCAGACACTCCTTGTTCTGCTCTGGACATCTTCACATCTGCACTGGGCTCCCAGCTCCGTGGGCTCTTTCACCCAGCAACTTGATCAGACTCTTCTTTCATGAAAAACGATGCTTTAGACACTACCATGCAGCCAACTAAACTATTGCTAACTGTTTATTACTGCTGAATATTCAGATTTTCTGATCTAAAACTTGGGATCAAATTAAATTGGAGGTTGGAACTAGGTGGTCTTTAGGATTCCTTCCCACCCAAGCCATTCTGTGATTCTATGATTCTAAATGAGATTGTTTCATAGTTGGCAACCTGATACTACAAAGGAGTAAATTCTGACAGTTTTTATACCGATCTCCCTCCTTTAAGTTGCTGGCACTGGTGTCCGTGGCATTGCTAACTGCGTCTAACACCACCAGAGGCCAGCTAATGCTGTCCTTCCCTTCGTGGGCTTTGTCAGCTCTCTCTTTTTTGGTGCTGTGGTTCTCTCAGTTCGGCTTCTCTGCTCCCGAGTGGTTTCCAGAGATCGACATTTTCTCTCAGTGTCTGTAAAATGGAAAACTACTGATTCATCCTGACTGTTCTTCAAAGCATGGGAAGGAGTGATTAGACTCTGACCACAATGGTGAAAAGCCTTATGTCTCATTTAATTCCCTTTCTGCTGCATTTTTCTTAAAGATATCTTACTAGCTACAGCTTTCTATAGATAAACAGGCACCGTGCTGGAGAATTTCACACTCAGAGTGAAGCCTACAAAATTTGCATTTGTCAAATTTTACAATGAGGTGGAAAAATGTCACTCTTTACCAGGAACAAACTTTGAGGCATAATTGCTTGTAAGCTAAGCAGATAGCAAATTCATTTGGTCATGAGTTAAATCACACTTTGGTTTTGCAGAGTGCAGCCCCCCAAAAATGTTTGCTGGCATTTGCTGGGGCTTTAATACCATCTGAACATGTTGATGGTACACGACGTGGGTAATAGTAGAGCAAGGCTCCTGAATCATCCTCACACAGCCTGTCTCTTCCCAGACTTCTCTACTTACCCAACATTTCAGTGTCAGCCTAAGATGTTTCCCAGTCACAAGAGCAGTTGTGCAAATGGTGCTCCCTTCGACCATCCTGCCCTGCACACCGAACATTTGCGAAATAAATTGGGTCCTTCTGAAGAAGTTTGGTCTGAAGAGTGTCCTAAATTTATCCCCCAAGGTAGTAAAAGACTGCATTAGTTGGAAATTCAGTCCAGCTCTCCAGGAGGCTTCCTGTCACTGCTGCTGGGAAGCTCCCATGCCAAATGGCAGCCGTGATTAAAAGCATGACAGGCAGTGACCCTGAGTCTGCTCTTGTAGCACAGGACTTTAAAAATGCTTCAGTGAACCTCAGAGGAAAATCAGATCACAGGAGAGACTTCTGCAAATCTGCCTAGAGGAACTGAGTTGTTTGGTTTCGTTTTGTTTTAAATTCTCTTCAGAATGTTATTTCTTCATGTAAAAAAGAGATAAAGCCAGCACTGTCCCAAGGAAGGGTGGCGGTGGCATAGGAGAGGGTAATGGGGGGATGGAGGGGAATTACGAGTGCTTTTTGTTTGCTCGGGCGTGTTGTGAGGGCTGTGTTGCTGATGCTTCTTGTGCCATATGGTGGAACAGCTGATGGTTAAATGCTGATGCTGAAACAAGATGCTGACACAGCAGATGCTAAAACGTGATTGTGGCAAAGATGATAGCGAAACACTGAAGGTGAAACACCAGTGCAGAAAATGCTGCTGATGAGAGAGGAAGTTTTGGTGTTTGTCTGTGAGAAATTTTATTTCTGGAGCTGGCAGTAACTGCAGTAGCCCAGACAGAGTTTGGAAGGCCAGACTGGAGATGCGTGGGAAACCAGAAGAGTTCTCAGCTGTTTGTTAGCGGGAGACAGTGAGGCAAATGTCTTGCTCCTTGCTCTACAGGGAAGGACGCAAACCCTTTAGGAAGAAGCCAATCCACTGTGAAACTCAGTTTCCAGCTCTCCCAGTCCACCCAGCAGACGCTGGCATCAGCTCCATGCTGTTCTCGCAGGCACGAGAGGGGCTGGCTGCAAACCAGCAGGTTTCCAGCTGGTCACAGCGGAATAATGAGGTCATCCAGCACACACAGTCTGTTTGCTTGCTTGTCTCCCTTAGCATTTATGTATTTTTTATGGTTCTAAACACCGAGAACAAGAGTTTTAAACATTTAGTTGCAACAAAATGTGGTCCGGTATTTTTTTTTTAACAGGAAAAGCCGTTCTGGGGTGTGCTTGCCTAAGTTTCTGAAGGATGGCTTTGACCTTATTAGCAGATATGCACTGTGATCTTGTGAGGCACAGAAATGGCATTTTGTTTATTAAGTACCCAAGTTGCTCTAGAAAACTGAGGTAATTTAAAAAACTGGAAGAGGGCCAAATAACTTAAGTGGCAATATAAAGGTTACAAGAAGATGTATTTTCAGAATTAAATATTCTCCAGTCTGATGGTCTGTGCCCTCAGAAAATCCCAGGTAAATTGATGCCAGAATGCTGCTCAGGAAAAAGCTGCTCGTTTCCTGCAGACCACATCGTGTTCTGCATCGTAGATTGTTGACAGAATGTAGATTGAATTGTAGGGTATAAAATCCGTACTATGAAAATGCTTTGTAATTATTTCAGTAGGCATTTACTTGTGAAAGGTCTTGCAGTATGCATGGGGAAAGTTTCACCAGCAGCATGTGCTTATTTGGAAAGGAGGGCGGGCATGGTCATCATCTCCCACAAGTACTGAGGATGTTCGGCCCGTGAGATTGGATTAAAAGCCTTCAAATTGTAGGTTTCCTCTGAGAGTCCCAGTGTGCCTTTTGTTGTTTGCTTGCGGCCTGCCGTGTCCTGCGGAAGGGTGTGGGTTGGCTGCAGGGACGGGGACTTGTTTCTGTCTGTGGCACCATCTGCTGCAGGCTGGTCAGACAAGCTCGGGAGCACAGACCGGCGTGAGGGATGCTCCTGCAGCACAGACAGGGCTCAGGGACGTGGTGAGAGATGCTGGTGGCAACTGATGAGAAGAGCAGAGAGCAGCCGTGGCTCAGACATGGTTGAGAGGGTGGGAATCATTTGCCTGACCACTTGGTGTGCGTTTAAAGACCTGAAGGCATCGGGCTGTGTGTAAGGAACCAGCTGATGAGATCCATGACCTCTGGGGGACCCTGTGCAGAGCTGGTCCCTCAGACACCCCGTGGCTTTCCAGAAGCACAGCCTGCCAGTGCATGGGGACAGCTGTCACTTCCCAGGAGCTCTCTGTCACCTGTGCAGGACTCGTTGTGCCCAAGGAAGCCACTGACGGGTCCCTGTGATGAGCACACAGCAGGGAAAGCAGAGCGAGCTCTGCTGTCAGACCCTTTCATTCTGTTTTGTGCGGCAGATCTCTGGTTAAATAGTTGCTCTAGTTCAAGCTTAGGGATTCAGAATCCTTCTGGGGTCTTTGTTTTAAGGAAGAGGACTCAGCAATTGTGCCCCAGGCTCTGCCTCACCACACTTGGTCCTGAGAGGGATGTTCCCAGGTTCTCTCACTGGAGAGGTGAGCAGCTTGGGCATCCCTTGGCTGGCTGGGAGTAACTTCAGGGAATCAAATGCCAGCTGCGAGTAGGAGTGCAGATTTTACGGGCTGCTACTCTGCCCTTCTGAAGTAATGAACTCTATCAAATAATGTCAGAGTTGGAAGGGGGTTGATAGAAGCAAGACACAGGATTTGGCCAAGATCTCAGCTCCGGACAGGTGTGTGGGAAAGCAGAAAACACTCTATCTTTCCTCCAGTGAGAAACTTTGATTGTTGCACACTAAAATGTGAATGATTAATTAGTTATTTTACAGCAAATTGTGGCACTTGAGATAATTTAGGTGGGCATTCACATCCAACTCATACCTTTCCTGGTTCTAGGCTTGCAGTCTCTTTCTCAGACCAGACCGTGACTTGGAGTTCCCCTGGGAGGTACTGTGGTGGCTGTTTTTCTTTGCTTAATCAAAGTGACAAAAATATCCAAAATATTATCATTATGGAATATGATCTAGGGTCTACCAAAACTTAAATCCAGAAAACGAGCTCCAGCATCCAGTCAGGTGTTGGCAATGAGTCAGAAGTCTCTAGCACAGAGCCTGGGAAAAGGAACATAATGGTTGTCCCCGGGAAAGTTCATTCCAGCGTGAAAGCTTATGGTTATCAGCTCCAGAAATGTTTTTGAAAAGTAATTTGCACCCCAGTGATTTGGGAAGAGGTTCAGTGTTTGGTACCTAATAAAGATAGCTGGCATGGAAGGGGATGTTATTTTAATTATAACATGGTGATGACATTTTCAGGAAGGGATCCCACAGAGTTCTGACTGCAGACTTTTCCATACTCACAGCACTTACACAGCTGCCAAAGGGGTTTCATTAATAGGTTATTTGGATACAGTATATACAGGCTTATGCTGTGCTATCACTGCTTCACAGCCCTTCTTCCACTTCCTTGGCTTCCTTGGAAAGATGAGCCAAACAGATCTGGCCAGAGCCAGTGTCTCGGAATAGAAGGCGAGGAAGCACGGGGTGAGAGGCAGCTCTGCACAGAGAGAGGGCTGGGAGCCACAGCCCCGGAGATGAGCAGCCCCTGTAATCCCCTCCGTACTCAGAGCGTTTTTGGGACGGCTTCAGTGGCTGCCATGCGAGCGGGCCGATCCCCCAAAGCCCTCCTGGAGCTGGAGCCGTGCTGGGGGACTGCCAACTCCAGCGCCCGTCTTCGCCCCAGAGCTCTCTGACTGCCCGCTATTTCTGGAAATCACAGCATTTGTGGTTTGCTGTCCTTTGCTGTGCTGGTGTGACTAATTGCCGTGACCTTGCTGGCACTGGGAGCAGCTGAGGCTCTCGCCCAGGGGCAGGAGCCAGGACCCCGCATCCCCTGCCCCGGGTGATGCACCTGAGGGACAGATCCCCCCGGACCCGTGCTGGGCTGGGATTCTGGAATTCTGGGATTCTGGAGCCACCCCAGTGCAAGGGGAGAGTCAGGCCCGGCCGCTCCATCTTGCGCAGCCACTTCTCCTGAGAACGTGAGGTTCTTATCGTGCCTCCTCAGCACAGCCTGGGTGAGGGAGGGATTCAGGGAGTACCTGGGGCCTGTCAGGGCCCACAGCTATTCCCAGCTCGGTTCAGCTGCTCGCTCACATTGCCTAGGAGCTTTGGCCAAAACATTACCACCCCAATCAGATTGCAGGGCTCTGTTTTGTATGTACTAGAGTCTCTAACCAACAAATCTTTATGCAAAAAAAACCCCCAAAAAAACGTGAAAATAACTCTGTGTAAATCATCATCAATTTTTTTATTATTCATTAAAATAACATTAATCATAAACCTCTTTGGTATTCATGTGGATGTAATATGTAGCTCCAAAGGAATTATGGATTAAAGGGGACTTAAGCTCAGAACACTCAGTTCTCTATGAACATGCTGTGTTCATTATGTTAGATTTAGTGTGAACTATTTTCTTCAGTATTATTAGAAAGGAGTAATGGCTGAGTTTCGCATTTATTTGAAAGTGATTAAAGCGAAATTTTCACCTTGAATAAAACAGCAGCAACATATTAACAATTTTTATCATGCTCACAAAAGAAATCTCTTCTCAAAAGATGGGAAATAATCCTCTGAAATCTACCTGCAGCTGATTATATTAACCCATGTGAAATACACATTTCCACCTTCATGGATTTTTTTTTTTCTTTAAACTTTACACTGTTGGGGTTGTTAATATCTCTGCTACTCACATGCACCTAGGGGTAATGTTAGGATCACTGCACATTCACTCTTCTGTTTCTGACTTCTGAAGGCCCTACATTAATATTCTAAGACTCATTACTGATGTAAAAACTAACTGGTTTATTGAACATTGCATGTCTGGCCTCATGTCTGCATAGTACTAATTAAAAATCATGAACTTCTTTACCAGCAGGAAGCTTTGTAAAATGCGGTGTGGATTTTTGGAGGATTTAATCCTGTTTCTGTGTATATAAACCAGAGGGCATTTTCCAGACACTCTTGCGAGTTTAAAGGTATTATTTACAGAAATAATTCCACAATGAGTATGCTGGGTTGGATTCTGCCCAACCCACCATTTTTCACCCCACTACCAGACAAATTAGCTCCAGGCATGAGAGGTCTGATGACGGGAAATTAGTTCGGCCCAGGGATTGTGAGGGTATGGATCACAGCAGACCTTGTTCCTGCCCCTGAACCTGCCATACAGTTGGCATCATTTACTTCCCGAAACACTCACCTCACCTGAAGGACAGAACGTCCACCAGATGCCTGGAGGTCAGCACGTGTTTCACACTGAGCTTTTCCTGCTGGAGTGGAGATTTACATTAGGACCTCTGTGGGACAGGGCCATATTTTATCAGGCAGTGGATGTCTTTTCATTTTGTATTAGCCAAGTGTGTGTAATCCTAATTAAGAAATAAGTTAATCCTAATGTCAACTGGCATAAATCCTGTGAGGAAGAGTGTTTGCATTTACCAAGTGCTGCAATGTATTTGCTCGACTTTGGTCTCCGTGTCGTCCTTGTTCCTGTGCAGTCTAATCTGAGGTCAGGAGAATCATCAAATCATGGAATGGTTTGGGTTGGAAGGGATCTTTAAAAGTCGTCTAGTCCGACTTTCACTACTCCAGGCTGCTCAAAGCTCCATCCAACCTCCTGACCTTGAACACCTTGAAGAGTTGGTCCCGCTGTCCTTGTGAACACTCAGCTTGTTTGCTGGAGTGTCACAAAGTGTCCTGTAACTGCCTGGACACTGCTTAGACCCCTCACCTGTCCTTGTCATCCACAGCGCCACTTTTTGTGAGTTCTGGTAGCTCTTGAGGATTTTTTTACGCTTTCATGAAAGCTGAAGTGCCAGAACTTCTAGCCGCTGCTCCTGTGATCAGATGTTTGAATTGCCTGCCCCAGCTGTGGCCGTGTGGTTCAACTTAGCTTCACACCATTACTCAGAAATGAGAAGAAATTACAAAATGGCAGAATTAACTCCACTTAAATTCCAAGTGATCCCTTCACGCTGCCTCTGAGCCTCAGTCTGGGCTGAGAGAATCCCATTCCAGCCTGGGCTTCTCCATGACGAGCGCTTTCCCCACAGCCAGGCCTGCTCTGTGCTGCTCCCAGGATGATTGCAGCCCCGTTCCCCACGGAGGGCTTCTTTGACACACCAAACACTTGCAGCTGAGGTGCCAGTCCCACAGCGTATCCCTGACTTCAGTTAGAATTCTGGTATGTGCCTTTTTCCATCCACTGACTTCCTCTGCACACGTGCCTAGAAGAGAACTGTGCATTTTCTCAGAGAGGTTTTGGATTTGTTCTTTGATACATGGTTTCCTTGAGGACAAATCCAGGTTTCAAGTCATGATCCACTCCCTGTGTTACCACGTAAACTCACCCGGCTTCAGAGACAGGGAGCCTGTGCTCTAAAGGATGGGTTTTTCATGGCTTTTTGAGGGTACAGGTGAGAAAAGAGCTGCCCCAGCAGAAAAATCCTTTAAAAAATCCCTTTCCCTGTCCCTCCATAGCACAATGAAGTCTGGATTCTGTAAATATGCTTTTATCTAGAATAAAGATGGCTGTGTAAGGAAAGCTATAGCATTAAATACCTTCAGATAGTGCCTTCTTAAGTCTGTGGGGAACTTTTATCTGCAGGAGTCACAGCTCTCCTGCTAGAAATCAACCCCTTTATCTCCTTTTGTATGAAGAGTGGTGCAGGGGGGAGAGCAGAGTTTCTGCTGGCTCCTCTGGCATGCATCATTTTGCTTCTGAACCTCTCTGCTATTAATAATTAATTAGTCTCCACAACAAAAATATAAGGCAAGGTGGTTAGTAGTGTCATTTTTGGTCTTAAAAAAAAAGGGAGAAGTGAGAGATGAAGAGAGCTGGTCAGGAGCTGCACCAGAAATTGGAAACTGAACGTAGGTTTCTCATGGGTGTTATGCTGATCCCCTAGCCAGTTTAAAAACTTCACATTTCTTTTATTACTAGCTTGCCCTGAAGAGTTTTTCTTTTTGTCCTATTCCTTTCCTCTTTCTTTTCCTCCTGTCAGCGTAGCACAGAGATCCATGTAAGCACAGTTTCGTGTTCCACCAAGAACACCGAAGGGCCTCGGGACACACTATATTTGCAACATGTGATGCCATTCTGCAAGACAAAAGTCATATTGCTGCTACTGAAAATAGTAAGAAGGAACACAGTGCCACGTATTGCACCGGTCCATGTTGCTGGAACGTGCTTGTCTGTCCTCCTCGCATGACTTCTGGCTGTTCTTTTGTTCCTGGTGTTTCCTTCCTTCCGTAGCATCAGATGCCGGTCAAAATCTTCTTGCTGTTTGTGCACCCAAGAAAGAAAATGAAAAAAGGAATGAGGTTTTCCACTGCAGGTTTTGCAGGAGTGTGGAAGGCTGCCAAAGGGAGCATCCACACGCCCAGGGACTGGCGTGGCTGGTGCTAGTGCTGTGTAAGCTACCTGCTAAACTGAAGGATAATGCTAACTTTTTTTTTTTTTTTCCGGGGGAATAAGAAGATTGGCAACATTAATTTTCAGCTGAATTAGCTCTTTTGATAACAGTCCAGGAGAGAGTCTTGAAGCAATCATGAAATCAGAGCAGCTAATGCTGCTTGGCTGCTCTACAGTCTGCTCACAGACCCAGGAGCCCCGTTGCCCTGCTCCGAGAGGGATCCTCAGGCTCTGGCTTCTCTTACAGGCTTTTAATCATGCGTTTCCATCACTTGCTCATGTATATCATAGGTGGGGAGGGAGAAGTGCCCACCCAGCTTTGGCATTCAGCCAGGATAGGTTCAGAGTCACATTCAGGCTGCTCTGCAGTGTCCTAGGCAGAGCAGCAGCAGAACCGAAGTAGGAGATGTGGGCTGTCCGTACCTACACTGAAGTGTACCCCAATTTATGCCCCGAGGAGCTTTGCTGTTTCTGGAAGGTTTGGGACGGGGTTTCTCTTGAAGTAGCAATAAAGGCTCACATGCCCAACAGTTCCTCGGCTCAGCCCTCTGCCTCCCTCCGAACAGTGCCACCTTTCAAGTGTTCCTCTATCACTGGGAGCAGATGTGCTCAACACCAAAGGGAGCAGCTCTCCTTTCAGGCTCTATCCAGGGTGCAGTATCAGCGCTCTGATTATCAGGAGAGGAAAAAATACACCGAGGGAGTGAGAAGGCTGTTAGAGCCGGAGAATCCCAGCACGCTAAGAAAAAAGCAATCCTTGATGAAGGATTTTTACTGGGCATGGTGGGAATTTGCTGTAGGGAAAAGTAAATCTTGGGAGTAATTGGGCTGAGAGAGGGAGGAGGGGAAGAGCTGAGTTCCAGCCCCTGGCTCCCACACAGGGCTGGGGCTCTGCAGCCCCTCTGCAGCTCCCGAGCTCCGTGGCACAAGGGGGTGTCCAGTGCCTTGCAGGGAAAGGTCCATAATGAATAAACATCTTCATTTCAAATCACTGTAGGCTTCTGATTTTGCATTTCATTTCCAAACGCAGTTATCCAATTTTCAGTTTAGGCCCTCTGAAGTGTAGAAAAATAGACATATACTGCAGAAGAGGGGGAGAAAAAAACTTTAGGAATTGCTAAAATGATGCACAAAGAGAGAGAGAAAATGACCTTTGGTTGGGCATCCAACAGCGCAAAGAAATTCTAAAGTAGTTTACTTTGAAGTACATTTCAGTCAGAGGGATTTTCTAGCAGTAAAATCAGGCACTTAGCAGGGATTGCATATAATTTCCACTCTATGCCAGTATAAAGCTTCAAACATAATGATTTTTTTTCCATTCACCAGCAATAGCTAAAGCCCTTGGTCATTAATAATGACTCATTCTTCACCTGTGCTATTTGAACTACATTTGTCATCTATTACTAGCCTTTAGAAGAACTTAACCTGACTCTTCTTTTTGCCTTGTCTTTCAGTTTCTGAGTCATTTTCTCTACAAATGACACATTTTAGAATTTGACATTTACGTAGGACACTGATGTTAGAAGCGCTTTTAGTTTGCATTTGTCTTAATTTTAGGTGTTACTGTTATACACTACTGTGTTTTACCACATTGTTCAGTCTAATCCTCCTGTAAGAATGTGAGGTCAGCAATGGCAGAGGTTTGGGAGTGGGTGGATATGGTAACCCCAGCACCAGAACTGCCATGCTGAGGTGGAATAATTCACCTAGAAGGCAGCCAACCTGTCAGAAAGGCTCAGTGGACATGTTTCACCAGAAAATCTGTAGCTGGCATCTGTAAAATGACCTAGTTTAGTGTGCAGCTGAGGCAGCCGAGCAGGCGCTGGCGGTGCCCAGCCCTCCGTGAGGAGCCCCAGTGTCCGTGTGGGATCAGCCATGTGGACACAGCAGCAGTGCCTGTGGCGCTCCCCTTGCTTTGGCTGGGTAGGACATGACGCAAAAACTGCTTCACCTCGTATCCTGCATTATGTTTAGGGCTGAAGACCAGGTGAGGAGTGACAGGTCAGCCCCTGCACCTGCCGTCTGCACATCTGTGGGAGCTGGCATCTCAGAAAAGCCCAGTCCTGCAGCTTAATCTGCTGCAGTGTCCTCACAAACAGCCAAATCCTCTGGTCTGAGCACTTGCACCGTACGAAAAGAAATACTCCTAGCTAGAAACTTTGCCTGTGATTAACATAAATGCACATTACTGTGTGGTTCAGCCCGAGCAGAGCTCTCTGTTTGCCGGTTACACAATGCCGCGTTCGGGTCGCGCAGCAGCCCCGGTACCCTGAGCACTGCTAATGAGGGAAACGAGCCCTGCTCACACCAACATCGCTGCAAGTTTGTCAGTGACCTCCGCGGCAGAAAGAGCTGGGCCTTTTTCAGAATTCAAAAACAAACCAAAGCTGTAAAAACCAATATTTTCTTAAGGGAGTCATCCTTTTGTGTTTTCTTCCAGTGCCTGAAGTGCCTTTTGTAGAAAGGTTACTAACCTGCAACAGATGAAAGTTAAAAGAACACGGTTAGAAGGCAAAGTAAAAGGTGGTTGTGAACATATGGTTGGTAGATTTATTTTTAGAAATGAAATACAAAAATCTTGAAAAAATAGGCAACTGGCGCAAAAGTACCTTAAACTGGAAGAACTTCATAGTCAAATATTTATGGCTCTCTTTGCAGAGTTTGAAAAATTAAATTATTAAAAGCAAATATTGTGGCAAATAGGTTCCCATCAATCTCAATAAAAGTTACATTTCACTATCACTGTCACATTATTACTTTTTTGCTTTCAGTCTTTTAAGATTGAAGAGAACAGTAACAAACTCCAGTAACAAATCAAAGCTTTTCAATGTAATTTACTTGGTGAGTAATTTCTAATTGATTCAGACTGATGGGGCTGCACAGTTTGATGTATTGCTGAAGTGAGAGATACTTTGGACGAAGTGAATTTATAAGCACCTCTTCTCCAAAGAAAAATGGCTGCTATATTTCATTTTGTCACTTTTAGCTGTAGCAATGTTCTTGTATACCTATCTGTGTGGAATTTCGAGGGAAAAAAATAAAAAAGCCAGCGTGTACACCTGAGGGGAAGGCCAGCCCTGTCCCACTGAGGAGCTGGGTCTGGCACAGGGGGAGTGGGACACGAGGCGTGTTCATCCCACAGCAGCAGCCTGGTGTGAGTGTTCCGCCCGCTCCTTCCCTCTCCCTTTTTTTTTTTGAAAGTGTAGTTGCTTGGCAACATAATTTAGTCACCTGCAGGTCAGGGTTCAGATCTTGTTAATGTCATTGTGAATTAGAAGGAGGAAATGACTTCGGGGGTTTTACAGCTTCTTTGTGACACTGCTGTTAACCAAGGGGTTCGTATCCTGTGGTGGAAAGCCTTTAGTGGCTGCTTGTTTTCTCCGTGAGTATTTCCACACGTGTTCTGCGGTATTGCCCAAGCGGAGAGGGGAGAGGAGAATATGACAGAAGAAATGTAATTTGATGTATGCATTGTACATGTTAAAGGGCAGAAGCAGTGCTTTGCACCCAATGACAAATTGCTCCATTTCAGGGCAACTTAAGCTCCAGACTTTGGAAAGAATTGCTCACGTGTTAGCCCTGCCCCACAGCACATTCAGGAGGCTTTCAGGAGAGCAGAAGCAAGTTCCCCTGCCACTTTCTTCCCCACAGCAGAAATCCTTGAAGGCTGGTGCCTCAGGGGAGCAACCTAAAATTAGCAACTACAAAATTCATCTTGAATTTTTGCTCCATACATTCTCAGAAACCATCTGATTCTTCCTGCTGCAGCCTGGTGTAATCAAAGCATCAGTTCTCCCCGGCCCCCTGCTCTGGTCAGCTGGAGAGGTTTGCTGAGTTTGCCACGGAGGATCCAAGGCACCTGAGCTGCTGCAGTCCCAAATGCTGGAAGATTCGCAGGGCCACCGAGGCTCGGGGAAGTGTGTGCTCTGAACCTCCCCGGCGCCTCGGGGGTGCTGCACTCCCATCAGATCTGCTCAGCTCAGCCTCCAGAGCCGGCAGCACAGGGCTGCACTGCGAGGCTGGGGATCTGCAACAGCTCAGAAAAACAAATCGGCTCTTTGCATGTTCTGGGTGTGAAGGAAAGGCTTTGCAGTTTTGATAGAAATATTTGTGTAGAGCTGTCAGAAGGGTTTTTCCACTTCATTGGCCTAACCAGCTGAAAGGAAAGCATGCATACAGCCATGTGTATGTGTACTTATATCTAGCTGTGTGTTCTTATTATTATGGCTGAAGATCCAAATTTGAACAATTTGGTCCAAAATTAAATATTTCATTTTTTTTCCAGGATGATAAACACTTCCTATTACAATTGCAAAATAAGGTGCTTAAAGCACAAGTAGAAGTCTCAGTGAAAAATAAAAAGCCATAACATTTCCCTCAGAAAAGAATAGAATTAAATATTTTGCACGTATTAAAAAAAATTCATCATTGTTTGAAGCCAAAACAGTTTTATCAAATTCAATCTGAACTCACGGATGGCTATAATCTTACTAAAACAGCATTTCTTGGCATCTAGACTTATTATTCACCAACTTTCGTAGTCAAAGTTTCCATTTGATTTCCTGCTCGGGTCTGCGTGCCTCTCCCCAGCAGCGTGGTGTGCAGCCCTGTGCTGCTGGCTGTGCCCCGCTGGGGCTTTCACACAGCCCCGTCCCACCCGGCCCCATTGTGCCTGTGCGAGAGGCTGCACTTGTGTCCCCTGCTCACAAACACCGCTAATCCCAGAGCCATTTGCATGGTTGATTTGTGCTCTGGACTTCATTAATCTTCGCTGGGGCTCATTATTTGTGCTGTGTGGCTGGTCAGCTCAGACATATGGGGCCAGATTGCCAGCTGCTGGGGCTCAGCGTGGCCCCGCTGATGGATGGGGCAGGCTGTGACGGATTGGAGCTGCAGCACAGGGCCTGCCTGCCTCTCTGCCGTTCTTTCAGGCAGCCTGCGATGGGTTTTGTAATGTATGAGCTCCCACACAGGTGAAACCCACCTGTGAAACAAGCTGCCTTCGGATACTCTGCTTATGTAAACATTTGGGATAGTGCAGAAAAACCTCAGTGTGAGCAGGTGTTTGCAAACAGGACTTAAACGGCGACCAGTAACAGCTGAACTGAAAAACTTGCTTAGAAAACTGTGTATTTTTGTTTGTGTGACTCCCCAAATAATTTCTTAGGTGGTTCTTTTACTGCCTTGTCTGAGATGCAGAACATATTCTTGACTCCAGCTCCTGCAAAAGCTTCAGTGGAGAAAACAATATTATGCAGCAGTTGTCCTAACATGTAAAACCTGAGTAATACCATAAACCATTGTTTACAGGGCTTGGTGAGACAAGCATCAGTGATTCAGGTAAAGCTTTTTAAAAACATGCTGGCAAAGGCCCAGTGCTCTAGTGCCAGCTCGTAGTGAGCTCTGCAGAGGGGAGAGCAAAGTGCTGGCAAAAGGGAACTTTACCAACTTTTCCGTGTTTTTATTCAGAGCTGTGTGGGCAGGAGCAGCTATGCACGGCAAAAATGTGTTGTGTGTCTGCCTTCATGTGAATTAGCTCTAGAAAGATTTCAGATTCATTGCCCAGCTCAGGCCCTTACAAAGGTGTTGGCATGTGAGACCCGAATCACTTGTGCAGCGGGGCCTCTGCCATCAGGGGTGCTGATTGGGACTAAAGTTGCACTGGGGAGCTGATGAGGTAGCAGAACGGCAGAGCAAACTGAGAAGAGAAGGAATATTTCCTCCTTCCTTCCTTCCTTCCTTCTGAGTAGCACTGGCCTTGCAATTTTAGGCTGACCCCTGGATTTCTCAGTCTGTCTGTGCTGTGCCAATCTCCAGCAGCACCTTCAATGTTTAACAAATGCCAGTAAACGTGAGGCCACCTTAACCCGCGATAGAGGTCATAAATTTAGAAGACCTGAAGGTGGAAGATTTGTGTTGTTATTGATTGTTCCCCATCCCTCTCTGCCTCTTCCCCTAACATTTGACAGGGTGGTTATGGCTGGTAATAATACGGGAAGTGAAACTTTGAGAACTTTTGGAGACTTAATCCATGGATCTCAAAATGCTTTCTAGATGCTGGCTGGCACAACTGGTTTTCTAGTAAAGTACAAGACTGGGGGAAAGGGCTTTAAACTGTCAGAGAGCAGATTTACATTGGACTTTAGGAAGAAATTCTTCCCTGTGAGGGTGGGGAGGCCCTGGCACAGGGTGTCCAGAGAAGCTGTGGCTGCCCCTGGGTCCGTGGCAGTGCCCAAGGCCAGGTTGGACGGGGCTTGGAGCAGCCTGGGACAGTGGGAGGTGTCCCTGCCTGTGGCAGGGGTTTGGCACTGGATGGGCTTTAAGGTCTCTTCCAACCCAGGCCGTTCTGTGAGTACATCAGAAAAAAAGGACACTGAGCCATTAGATATTTGGGGTTTAACCATGAAGTCTTGCACTTCCCAGCCACTAGAGATTTATGGGTCCAAATGAAAGGAATGGAGTATAGATTTTTAGAAGTCTTTCTATATTGCTTTATCCATCATGTATTGTCTTAAAGACATCCAAACCTAGTGGCAGCCAGCTCTGTGAGACTGCCATGCCTAGTGTTGGGGGCAAGGAACAGGATTTGTATGAGGGCAAAAGTCCCCGGGTTTTGTTTTCTACATGTATCTAGTGCTTCAGGGCACCCAGAGTTAATGAAACCACATAAAAACGAAATGGTTTAAAACAAACTTCTCTGAAAAAAAGTTTCTTTTATTTTCCTTTGTAAAGTTTGGACATGTACCTGTTTTGTTTTGTGTTGTGTTTTCCTTAGACAGAGAACCAACAGGGCTTGAAAAGAACTGGATCTGTAGAGCTGTCAGCAGAATCTATAAAAGAGACTCTCTGGGAATCCCATCCACCTCTCCACTTGCAGGCAAAAAGACGAGGAAAATAACACATCAAAACCTATATTTCCTAAATATTTCATGCATAACGTCCAATGTTCCAGCTCTCTCAAGAATGCCAGAGAGCGGTACTTCCTTTAGTGTTTTATATATGATACCTTAAAAACATCTGAAGGAAGTTTATACCTTGCATGAGCTACCTATAGCAAACCACCTTACAGTCAGCGAGTCCACGAGTGGTTCTGCTCTCTTAAAGGCAGAGGAAGGTAAAGCTGGAGCCTCTCCTGGAACACCTGATCTTTATCTTTACAGGGCAGAGCTGTTCCCGAGCTTGTGTTTAGGGTTAGGATATATTCCAGTGGCGAAACCATGACCAAATCTGTGATTTACAAGAACTGACTGAGCAAACAAATACCCTAAGCCTTCAGTTTGTACAGTAGATTGAAAATGAATCGGATGTAAGGTTAATGACTTGGCAAAAAATCCAAATGTCACCTAGGAAGGCTGGCATCGTGCCTCTGGTGTAATTGTAAGTCCGTGGTGATTGTGCATGTGAATGGCTGAAGCTAAACACAAGTTTGAAATACAAGATGCCTTACTCAAGAAGCGGTAGAGAACAGAAAAACATAACCCGGCATTTTAGCGAAATTGGCAGCATAAATCCAGATTAAATCTTTCTGTATTTCTTAATTAACTGCAAAGTTGCTTTATGCAAATAGAGTTTGATGTACATATTTGTGTGTGATTGGCACAGAGATCAACCATGTCAGCTTTAAGTAAACACGAGCACACAAACTCAAACAGCAAGATGTTTGCCCAGCAAGGCAGCATCACTCTTGCAAACAGAAAGTCACTTCTTCATCTTCACTCAGAAAATCTTGTTTTCTAAGTGTCTTCCTTCACTAGGAGCCCTGCAGAGTCAGGTCTGACTGCACTAAACAATTCTGTGTGGATGCAATCAAGTGTATTGTGAAGTACCTCTGTTTTACGTACTGGTACAAAGATCCCTGCAAGGTGAAGCCTTTGAGATCTGGCAGCCTCAGACAAAAAACAAACTACTGCAATTGTTACTCAGCTAGTAGACAAGATCTGCTCCAGAGCAAACTTTGACCTTCTTATTTCCATTATTTGAATTAATCTAATGTGTCTGAGGGATGCTGGAGAGACAGCAATGTAGCTCCAAGTCCATTGTCCATCCCATGGACGGTGTAAGGGAATTAAAGTTGTCTTTTGCTTTTCTCGCTATGAAACCTGGGGTGTGTGACTCTGGAATACTCTCCTTTCCTGAAGAAGGCAGAACAAGTAAGATCTGATTTCTGAGATGCCCCACCATGTGTAGGACAGGAAGGGTGAGGGTGGCAGAGCTGCCTTCGCTCTGCCTGCACTGCAGGCCTCTGCAGGGGCACCCGTGTGGCCTCTGGGTGGCTTGGAGCAACTTCACAGGCCACAGGAGACAAAGGAAGCGCCTCAGAGCAGCAGCAGTAGAGCTAATTAAAGTGTTAATTTTCCTTGTACTTGTGCCTAGACCACAGTAGCTACTTGGAGCAAGCAAGAATTGGCAAAGGCTTTCAGTCACCAAAGGCTTTGATGAGATCCAAACTCCAACTACTGAAGACCTGAATGATGCAGGGAGTGTTAAAAAAGGTGCAAAGAGCTCCTGCCAAACACCTTTAATCATTCCATGCTCTCTGTTCTCACTAAAACTGTTTCCATGCAGTCTCTGACACGCTGGGTCATGAGCCCGACTGGGTATTTCTGTGGACAGACATCACAGCTCCGCGCAGCGCAGAAGACAGAGCGTGACTCACCTTGAAATAGAATCTTAAAAACAGGATTTCTCAGAAATTGTTTTGTCCCATCCAGGCTGTGGCAGACTGCAACAGAAGATGATCACTGCTGTGGGGAGCTGGTCTGCTGTGGAAGAACCGAGGAGATGAGAGCGTGCAGTATTTTATGGATGGATTTCTCCTTTGTGTCTGACTTCCAAGTCTGCCCATACATCCCTTTGGAGAAAGGCTTGCAGGAGTGGAGCAGCCAGGAAGGAGGTGAAGGATCACTGTCTGCTGAAGCTCTTTCAGCTTTCTTTCTAAAACCCCGAGGGAGGCAGAGGGGAAGGTGATGTGAGATCAAAAGCAATAATGGAGGAGCATTTGCAGGGGTGATATTTTAAAAGATGAATTGTTTGGCTAGAGATATTTCTTTCTTTTTTTTTTTTTTTTTCTCTAATATCCAGCTGCTGAACTGAAATGGAAATGGACCTGGTCAGCGCAGAGCACTGCAAACCTGCAGTCCAGACATCCCAGACATTTCTTGCCTTATCTTTTATTACCCTATCCAGAGCAGGAATGCTTCCCATAAACAAATACACCCTTGCCAGCCTCTCACACACAGCCACTTTTAAACCTCTTTATAGATTTAAGAATACAGCATCCAAGAGCTTTAAGACACTATTGCTTCAGAAGGAAGGGAAAGCTGCCATCTGTTTCTTCCTTGCTTCTCACTCCAAGCAGAAGGAGAATACTTTTTTCTGACCCAGCTCTTCCCATCTTTTACCCCCTAAAGCATTAGTTAGAATTAAATGTCAGTGTGTTATTCCCATGAGAAAAATAAGGTAATTTATTTACATGCCTGTGTAGCGGAACAGCATGTTAGGGAAGGCAGCTAAGGCAGGGAGGGCAGTCCATGTCCCTGAAAGAATAGGCTGCTTATTTGAGCACTGAAAGGGAATAAAATAAAAATCTGCATTCCCCTTTACACGCAGCTTTGAGGAGGTGAAGTATTCTATGTTTAAGAGTCGTTTTGTCAGTTGGCTGGCGATGTGTTAAAGATGCTCAAATGCAGAGAGCAGAGCTGTGGTGACTCTTCCCCCAATCGAACGGCGTGGCAGGGAGAAAAGATGTAATTCTGAGGCTTTGAAATCAACAGAGCTGTGACAACAGAGGTTGTGGTTTCACCTGCAGCTGAGAGCGAGACACGCTGTGTGCTGTATTCAGTGCATCTCCTTTGTAAAAACTTCCAGTTGTGGCAGCCTAACCCAGCCAAACAGGGGCCCTGCACATCTGGGGGTGTTCCTACAGAACAGGCGATCAGATTAATTTCTGTGCTTTTTTTCAGTAAGAGACTCATGCAGTTACACAATGAAGTCTTTTATTGCTGTGAAAATTGAGTACCTACACAAAATAGCTTGGATTTCCACTGGACCAAGAGAGGTGGAATTTAAGAGGGGAAAACAGCTGAGTTTGTCTCATGATCTCTGTCATGGGGTCTTTTTCTGGTTTTTACAGCTGCACCAATGGCTTTTCTGATCAGTCTTTTGGGGAATTCCTACCTGTGGTGTCAGAGAGAACCACAACCAAGTCTTTGGCCCCACCTCAGGCTTTACCCTCTAAATGTCAAAAACCGTCCTTTAAAAACAAAATCTTTAAAACCTGAAGGTGGGCTGAGGGGAGATCAAGGGGCAAAGGCTCTCCTGAAATGTGTCTCCTTTGAAGTGGCAAGAGAGGTCATTGTATGGATGAGAATTGTCTTTAAATTCAGGATCTTGGTGGGTTCGAATTTAATACAAACAAGCAGCCAACTTGGGCTTGCTGAGAGCTGCCAGTATTCTCTTGGTGCGTGGAAAGGACAGGAATTGTTCTTTTCAATCATTTACAAGTAACTGCAGTGACTCCACAAAGTCGGTACAACTCCCCAACACAAAGCAGAGAAAAGTACAAAGGGAAGAACAGGCTATTTTGTTGCTGGTTTTTAAATAGAAGCTCTCTGTAGGCAGAGTTTGGCTGCATCGGGGTGGAATCAAAGGGCCAGTACGGAGGAATTTTTTTCACCTTCTGGAATTCTAATGTCTGGCTTTAGTGTCAATTATCAGTACTCTTTATTTACTGAACAATGCCTCGTATGAAGATAGCATGGTAATTTGATATTTGCTTATGAAAAGCCCATTTCTAAAGCAGCGGCACTGCAATTTTCAGCAGTTTTCACAGGGACCTTTTGCCAGAACTTCAAAGAACCCTGTTCTTGAACAAACAGCCGTTTGGAATAGACCTGTGTTTTCTATAACCCAGGGAGAGGAAATTTTCACTGAGAGGTGAAAATTAGTGAAGCGAATCTTCAGACCTTTCGTGCACAGTCCAAGCACCGCAGCTTTCTCCTTATTCCCCTTCTCGTGTGCCAGAGCCACATTTTCCTCAGGCAGCCAGCCTCAAAACACTGCCATTGCTGTAGCTCAGAAATTACCTTCAGATCAGACCGAAAGCCAGTTTTCACACCTATCCTCACTATTTGTTTGCCGGAGTGATGACAGGTCCGTGCAGTTAGGGAGTAAAAATGCGGTTACTCCTTCCCCGTGAGACAGCGCTCGTAAGCGCTGCTGCGTGGGAGGGCTCCAGCTCTTCTCCCAAATATCTCCATTAGCCCTTTTGAATATGGCATTCCAGGTGGACAGGAAGGCAGATGAGAGAGCCTCTTATCCTTCCCAAAAGTGCCCTAAGCTTGATGCATCGTGACTGAGAGAGATCAGTGAGCAGAGCTCTGCCCCTACGGCTGAGGCCATGGGCCAAGCAGGGGAACAGAGTTTTGGGAGGGACCAGTTACAGAGCTGAGCAAGGGGGAGATAAAAGGGATCATGGAGAAGAGGGAATAATAGGAGAATGAGGCATGCAAAACTCTACATGCTACAGCAGAGGAGGGTTTAGAAAAAATCCTTTGTGCTTGTTAAGATTTTTGTAAATCCCAGTCTGCTCGAACATGGGATCGTCCTTCGGAGAGCAGAATGGCTGGCGGAGGAGGAGGTGCTTAGAAAAGTATCTTTTTACATTAATTCCTTGGATAGAAAGACACTTGCATTGCTTGCAATGGTGTATTTTTGAAGATCTTCTTATAGGCCTTATTAGCCAGAGCGCTATCTACGAGACGTGGCAACTGTAAGGATTTTTAATACTTTGTACCCCGAGATTCATTGTCAAGTGCCCACAAAGATTTTAAGAATCATTTATCCACCTTTCACCATGTTGTTCTTCTGTTCTCCTCCAGATATCCCTGTCCTGGTAAAATTGTCTCTCTTTCAGCAAAGTGTTGTTTTCTTTTTCCCTGTGCAGCTGGGGGAGCGGTCCCTCGCTGTGTGACACAGGTCACAGCGTGGGTGAGTCCTCCCTGTCCCACCTCTGCCCCTAAACACCTCTTCTATTTCACCACCACTTTGTCACATAAGTACTAATCAAGGTTGCCCGTGATGTTCACATATGAGCTTATTATGCAGCTGATATTAACAATGATTGTAAAAATCAGCCTGGCTCGGGCAGTCAAGTGGTGCTAAACTGCCTGTGATGGGCTGAATTCAAGGCCACATAATTTCTGTTCTGAATATCTGAAAAATTCAAGGCTGGCTGTATTAAAACCTTAACTTTGCATGCCACTAATCTTGGAGCAAGCTGCTCAGGCAACCTTAACCCTGTGGTTTCCCAGATTTTCTGATTTCATCTTAGTTAAAGCTTTATTGCTACAGCCCATCAGTATGAGGTATATCTAAGCTCCCTGCATATCAAAAAAGATCTGCACAAATTGCCAAGGAAAGAAACGTTCAAGGGGCAGACTTTAAAAGGCATTTAGATGGTAGAGGGGCACACTGAGGGAAGAAATGATCAGAGGAATTACAAACTGACACATGTTTTGGAATTCTCTGTCTTAAAATTCTGCCCCAAGCTCCTTAATTACGGAACAGGTCCACAAGGAAAACTGTAACCTATTTCCCTTTGTTCAGCTCTTTCTGGTTGGAAGGATTTATTAAGCCAATGTCAATATTCTTCCCATCAATTTTGGAATGTCTGACTCTTTGTTGAAACAAGCTATTAGCAGCAATAAAAAGACACAGGACTAGAATAATTTGTCTGGAGTTCTCTTGTGTGAAATATTCGCAGTGGTGTGAAGAAGCCAGCAAGTAATATTATATTCACAGCTTACTTTGGCTCACAGGTGGCAGCAAAATCAATTAACGGCTTCTATCCATAGGAATTTATTGACTTCTGCCCATTTTAGAAAGAAATGCGACTTTCAGTTGGTAAAGTTACCAAATGCTGGTCCCACCCCATGCGGTTTTGAGATGTGTTGCAAGACGTCCTCTCTCACCAAGCACCCTGGCGGCACCTGGTTATTCTTTCCCGGGATGCAGGCCCTCCACCGGTGCTGCAAATCTTCCTTCCTCCAGCGAGCTGCTGTTCTCATTTGAATTTTCTCAAACTGCTGGTTGGCACTGCTACTTACCTCTGATTACTTTCTCACAAAACTCAAGTCAGCAAAATTTGCAATGACTGGTATGAATCTCATAATAGCAGGGGCAGTGGGAAAGTGTGTTTTTGCAGATAAGACACCCCACACTCCTCATTTGACTCAGCACGATCCCTACACTGAGCCTGGCACTGCACCAGAGAAGAACATGGGAGAAAAAGGCCAAGCTCTTAGAGCAGGTACATCAGTACACATAAATTCAGGCAATCATTTCAATGGGACCCCAGCTAAACAAGCTGTCCCTTACCTTTTGTTCCTTTATAGATGTTTATGTTACTAATTAAGTTGTGGGTTTAGGTCTGCAAAGTAATGAAGCTCTTCCACCTGCTGATGTCAAAATATCTGACTGTTTGCTGATACTTTAAATAAAAGCAGGTAGGAGACATGCTGTAGCAATTGACTGGTTGCCTGCAAGAGTTATTTCAGGGTGAGTGCTGGAGAGGCTGCACTGGTTTAGAAATTCAGAAAGAAATTATTTTTTGGAGGCTGGTGATTGGAATGTTTTCCTGAGAAGCCTTAGTGTCTGGAAGTGCTCCTCACTTAGGTGTAGTAGGTACTGAGCCTACATCTGGGTGCTCATAAGGGAGCAGACTGTGTGTGTCTCTCCTGCATAGTCTAATTAAAATAACTTGCATACATATGTCAGTGTTCCCACTGAGTCTTATGGTATTTAGTTAACTGGGTTTCATTTTGCTGAACGTAGGCTGGGATAGGTTTGTGTTTCTAAGCTTTTGTGGCTTACAAAGTTTTAATTGAATATATAATGAGCGTTGTATTTAGGTAATTATTTGAACCCCATGGCAGTGACAAACCGAAATGTAGCACACTCTGCTGTTCTGCTTTGTATTTAAATATTGCTGTTTGACTGTTTTGAAGACCTCAAGCTATATTTTGGGATACATATTTTGATTCTGGACTACACCTGAGTGGAAACATCTGAGGATCAGAGCAGGCTTACAGAGAAAGCTGGCAGTGCTACTCAAGGCTCCTGTCCTTCTCTGCTCCCTCAGACTCTGACCCTCAAACAAAGCCATCGTTACAGGGCGGCTGAGCACCTAACCATGAGTTGTAAAACCCAGGTGCTGAGCACTTGCTATGAAGTTTCTCAAGGGTAAGCCCATTAACCTGGATCTGCTGGCCAAATTCCAGTCTCTGCATTTAGCTGCTTCTTCGAGTTCCTCTGGTAGTTTCATTATCACGATCTTCGCCCTCCCTCGTCTCTGCTGCTGCCATGTGATTTTTCCTTGCTTACTTCAGCAGAAGTTGCGGATTCCCCAGCTCTGGTTTTAACTCAGCATTTTGGAAAAACACATTGCTGCTAAAAGATGCTCACATTACCTTAATCATATGTTGGGTTAGGATCAGGATCAACATATAGGAATGAGATAATGTATTTGCATTTCTGGGAAGATAACATAGCTTCTTGCTAACTACTAAATCCAACTGGGAACTGCCATGTCAAAGTACCTGAAATGAATGGGTTATTTATAAAGTAAGTTATTAAAGTGCTGTGTAATAAAAAGAACTACATGTCCTTGTATAAGAAGGATTCCAGCAGGGTTGATACGGTCTGTATCTGCTGCTTAAAAGTAGATAAAATAACATAGCAAAAATAGGAGTGATGCAAAGGTGACCACTCGGTGACTCTGTGGGTGAAAGGACGCAACAAGTGTGGAGAAGTCAGTACCACAGCACTGATAGGTTAACAGGGGTTCCCAGAAGGTGATGTAGCTTTTTCTCAATAGATCACCTGGTTCAAATCCAGACCACAAGGCAGGTTCTGCCCTGATACAAATCAGTTGTTTAACACCATCGACCTTGGTTAGTAGAATTTGGCCCTGTCTCAGTGATGACTTGAATTCATTGCTGCACACAAGTAGAAAAATCGTGAGTGGATACAATATCTATCCAAATTTTGCTAATTTTTGTAGTCACAAACTGATTAAAAACTGATTATTTTTCATAGTCCCATATCCAAAGAGCTTTTTCTGGGATGAAAGGAACTGTTTTTTTAAGTTGTTAGCTTTTACAGTCTAATACCTGTTTCCTGGCTTAGGAAAAGTGGGTATGAACTTCCTGGATTACTGAAGGCTTGCCTAGACTTTTTTGAAAGCTGCTGCTACTCCGAGCTGCTTTAAGGAAGAGACTGTCTGCACCAGGAAGCTCTACAGCACTTTTACCAGCTGCTTCTGGCTCTCATCACTCATGTTTTGGGTTGTGCCCAGAAACAGGAGATTGAATTTTCCTTGAAGATATCCAAAAGTAATATCAGAAAGTTTGGTTTGCTACTAAGCTCTTTGTTCAGGCTAAAACTGAGTGGTCAAAAGGAATTTTATGATTCATGATCTGTTCTGAGTAGGGAGGTATTTGAACACAGGGTTGAATTTCAGGATCTGAGAGGGAAGAACAAGAAACAGGAAGGAATGAAGAAGAGTGAGATGTGTCATATCCAGGACTGTAGCCAAGTTCTGCACCACCAATATAAATAGCTTAGACTGTGCTGTAGCATTAATCTCTGGGCCAGCTATTTAACACATTGAGACTGAGGTATCTCAGAATCTCCTGAGTTGGAAGGAACACATGAGGATCATCGACTCCAGCTCCTGGCTCTGCACAGGACCACCCCGAGAATGCCACCATGTGCCTGAGAGGTTGTCCGAATGCTTCTCATCCTTTATTCAAATCTTCCCATCCTTTATAAATAGAAACGCCACCTCAGGATTAAGACCTGTATTGCTTATGTCTGCTAGAGAGTTAGAAAAGTCAGGCTGAATTTAGTACAGCCTTAAAATGACTTAAAAACTTGATCTAGTTAGTGCATTTTTTCCCAAACAATGCATTCCTTCAGCATGCAAAAGTGAGCTGCAGCAAAGCTGCCACTGGAGCATAATGCAGCAAATAGACCTTAATCAATATTTCAATCAGCCACCTCTGGGTGACTGAGAATTGCTAGTTAGGGGATCTCCCAGGTAAATAAAAACCTGCTTGTTTTCCTTTTTTGAAGGAACAGCTGTCAGAAAGTTTACCTCTTTTGGAATTTCTTTACTCACATAATCAATAGCATTCTTTAAAAAAAAATGAAGTATTCCGTGAATTCAGCCCCAGCTTTCCAAAAGCCCAGAATCCTGTTTAATTTTGACGGCTAAGGGGAATGCTGGATGTTTATGCATCAGACCCGAGCTGGTCTTGAATGAGTACAGCCCCATCAATGATCATGGGGCTGAGCTGAGTGATCCACACCACGAGATAATCACACCCACACTTTTGCAGGGAAGATTGGTCTGAGTATTTTTATTCTTTTGCTGTCCGGAAAACCTCATCTGAAGAAAACGAGGAGCTGTGGTTCCTTGGCACTGCCTCTGCCCTGCCCTCGCTGAGGCAGCGTTGGTTTGAGTGCAGGCCCTGCTGGGTGATGGATGTGGCACCGCCACCGAGCGCCCGTCATCTGCCAGGGACTGCTCGGTGAGAACGGCGAGCCTGCACCCTCCCTCACGCCTCCCAGCCCCCGTGGTGCCATGTGGGAACTGCTGACCGCTGAGCTCCAGAGCCTGGGAGGGCCCTCACACCACCCGCTTTCATTTATTGAACCACTCTCGTTCTCGGCTTCAGGAGGAGTTGAGCACCAAACTTAACAGGATTGTTTGCTGCTGTGGCTTTCTTCCTAGAAGAGTAACTGACTGGCTTGTCCCTTGAAATCTGCCGGGCAGTATTTCCAGGCAGGCTGCAGTTCCCTCTCCGAGGGGAGCGAGGCCACCCCAGGCTGTGCCCAGACCGTGGGGTCAGAGCTGCCGTGGCTGGGATCCTGCCGGACACAGTGGCATGGCTGTACCCGTGCTGGAGATGTGTCTCAGCACTGGGGACTGGTCTTGTGGCCTTCCAGAAAGGTCATGTTATCCTTTTTGCAGACAGCTGTGAGGAACTGAGGGGTGCTGGGGCTGGGGAAGGGCTGAGGGCTGTGGGCAGGGGTTACCCACACGGTGCCTGTCCATCAGGGATGGCCAGCACTGATATCGCACTGACAGCAGAGCTGTGAGCACTCCATGGGGCACGAGGTGATCCGGGAAACACCACACCCCAGCTTTGTGTAGAGTGTCAGCCTTGCGAAGGGGGAAATGTGTCATGGCTCTATAAAGCCACATCTCCTGTGGCCCTTCACCGGGGCAGCCAAAAGCAGCCCGTGAGGGGAGGAGTGGGGTGGCACGGGATGGGAGAGTTTGTGCACTGCTGTGCCAGGGCAGGAGCAGAGCTTAGGGCTGAGTCTGCTGCTGGGAGAAGAGCCAGTGTGTGTGGAGCAGGGAAGGAGGGGAGTTTTGTTTGGAGGAAGGAGGAAATTTGTTTGCTTCAGTACCAAAAAGACAAATGTTTGTAGAGAGGAGAAATAAAAGTCTGTGTGCTCTAATGCAACTAATAGACACCAGGGATTTTCCAGCACCTCTTTACTCCACGCTGAGTTTTGCCACTATACGTTTATTTAAATGCCTAAAACATAAAAGCAAAGCTTTAATTTCTTCTGGCCACGTGGTGTGTAAAGCTTTCTCGCAGGTTTCCCTGTCCTCTCTGAAGCGCAGAGATGCCATCCTTCATATCCTGGATTTATGCTGTTAAGATCAACCTGAACTGACATGAGAGAGTGTATCAGCAATAAAAAAGTCCTGAATCCCTGGGTTTAAGGTTGTCAAATCTCTGAAACTCCTTCAGGGATCTAAACAGCACAATACTGTTCATGTGCACTGTATGTACATTAGAGTTCCTCCGAAATTTCGTGTGGGGTTTCCACTTTTAGCCAGTGATGTGTGTATCCTGTATACAATGGGTTTTTTTATTCTTTTCCACCAAATAAACAAGACAGGTAGAACGCTATGGAAAAATGTAATTGTCTAGTCATTTTACTGCATCATATGCAAAAGTCAGCTGATACATGCTAAGATGCAGAACAAAGAGAAAGAAGGATGAGAAAGAGGTTGTTTCTCTATTGAAACTCTATCTCTCCAATGATTTGTCAACATTTTATTTGATTTTTCCTTAAAGAAAATTTGATACATGTCCACTACATTTTGCCAGTGAAAAAGGCTGTGCTGATCCTTTGATTTTAAATTAAGTAGAAATATAAGGGTTTAGTTATGAAATAACAAGGGTTTTCACTGGTAAAGAAATCTTGTTTTCTCTGTTCCTGCTCCCTGACAGTTGGTTGGCAGAGAAAGGAGGAATAATAAGTTTTAATTATATCTCCCCAAACAAGCAGATTTGAAAGCAATGCAGGGATTACATGAGAATAAAATCCCTTCAAGCATTAACTGTCGCTGGTAAAAGGATGTTAGATATAATCCTATAAGGTTAGATGTCCAGACATCCTGGTTTAACCAGGACAGTCTAATTTTTAATTTAACGTTCTGTCATCCTGATTATTTTCTTTGGGAGACTCATGTGTCATGTTTGCCTTTGTGCCATACTCAAGAGTGGCACAATCATGAAAATAACACTTTAAATCATCATGCAGCTTTTCTCCTCCAATTTCATCAACCAGCATCACATGTCAAAATGCATTGAACATCACAAGCCAGGAGAATAGGAATTGTATTATCTTCTGCGTTAAAAAGGAATAGATAAGCAAGAGAACAAAGGAAAAGTAATAAAGAGGAGTGGGGAAAATAACTCCAGATCTATTTCTTGCTTTATGAGGAAAGATGCCCGTGACAATGCACGATACACTTGTCACTTGCTTGTTACGTTGAGCTTGAACTAAGCCAGTTCCAAAAAGCTTCAGGTGCTGTCCCCTTCAGACACTTCTTGGTTGGCAGCAAACTCGTAAGCAAATGCCAGTGGAATAGTTAAGAAGATGGAAAGGTTTTTTTTATTCCACCCATGAGCTTTCAAACTCCCTCAGACAACAGATGGGTGATCCAAATTGGGTCTAATAAAGCAAGGATAGGAATTTTTTCTGAGGCTAGAAGTTTGGTCAGACTTAACAGAATGTTTATTGTGCTCTTGCAATTTTTGCTTTTAGGCTGAAAGCAGAAAAATCTGCTGAAATATGGTGTCGTTTCCAGCTGAAACCAGAACAGTATTGTGATTCACATGAGAGAAGCAGATCCTTTGTGACTTCTAGGCAGAGCAGGTTCAGAAAAGCATCTGAACTCCTTCAGGATTTTCTGATCATCCAAGCCTGAGGCTTTGCTTTTCTAATTCCTCCATCCTCTCTGTGAGTTTTATTGTGAGAGTCACCGAGTGCTCCCTTTGTCCAGCTTTGCTGTCAGGTATGAACATTCATTGCCTTTGAGAAGGTACCAGTGCTCTGTAGGGTGAGATCTTAAAAATAGCGTGGTCAAGAGGTAGCGCACAGGCTTTTAATAAGCATCTGGCTAAACCAACTGCTTGTTTTCTTTTCAAGCCAGGTTTTCTTTTATAAATCATTTAAGTCTCAGGAATGCATTGCCCTTACGCCCACATGTTCATCCTCACTCCACTTAAGTCAGGACTTAAGTCGGGCTGTTACTGACAAGGAATTTCCCAGGTGCTCCCTGTCTGTGTGCACAGCCGGTGTCTGAGCAGCCTCGAGGGCTCCCGGAAGGTCTCAGTGCTGTACAACGTGCTCTCCCCTTAGGGTAGACAACAGCGAGTTTAATAGGCGTCTCCTTGGATGAATAGGACATGTCAGCCTCAGACCCGGGCCGGGCTCTGCTCACAGCTCTGGCCTTGTCACATCCTGGCTGCTTTGCAGATCTGCGAGCACAGGGTAATGTGCTGAGGTGCAGTGCAGCATGTTCGTCACGCTGAGGGAGGGTCCTCTGGGAGCTTCTCCGTGACAGAAGATACAGCTGCAAGAATTAAAGATCAGGTGTGAACCAAGCACTGCCACTCTGAGGAACTAAAGCAGCCCTTTCTTAAGGAAGTTTTAGAACCTTAGAATGGTTTGGGTTGGAAAGGATGTTGAACATCACCTCGTGCCAAATCCGCTGCCATGGGCAGGGACACCTTCCATTATCCCAGGGTGCTCCAAGCCCCGTCCAGCCTGGCCTTGGACACTTCCAGGGATCCAAGGGCGGCCACAGCCGTGGTATCTCCACTGTCCCACTGCAAACAGGATATAAAATGGATACATGGTGCTGGGATCCATTAATCTCTGTTTCTCTTCTTTTTGCATGTTCTGTCAGACTCTTGATAGTTGAATTTTTCTGTCAATTTTCATCGTTTTTGTTTTACATCAAAGAATGGAAGAACGACATTTTCTGTTCTGTGTGAGAGGATGAGGTCATGGGTAAATGAGTAAAACCAGGCCACTGAAATCTCAGTGCTCTGAGGTTTGATGTAGCCAAAACGACAGGGACAATCTTCCAGTTGGGCAGGACACTCCCTACCACCCACCACTAATCGTGTAATTCAGGAATATAACTCAAGATGCTTTGGACCAGATTGTGATTTGAAATACACCTATTTAAATCTGGCATCAGTCTTCCCTTCTGCTCCTGTATTAATTAATGTCTTGTGGGCTGTGTTCCTGCAGCTCGATGGTAGGCTGCTTTGGATCCAATTCACCAGATCAGGCAATTTAGTTCTCTTTGAAGTTTCCATTGTGATTTATATTTGGATGTGCCTTTATATAACTGAGAATTAAAAATGGGTATTTATGCCTTTTTGTTGTTACGATGTCCTTGTGATTAAAAGCCTGTCTGCAGCAGCAGGGCGTCACCCAGGAAGGCCTTTCCAGGCCTGCATTTCCCCGCTCAGGGCAGCAGGATCCTGCAGGGTGGCTGGGATGCAGAGCTCGCTGTGGTGGCACAGAGGGGGGAGCAGAGTTTTGAGGATGGTTTCAGCTGAGATCCCTGCCGGGCACTGAGGGCGTGCAGGGCAGCGAGGGCAGTGCTGTCAGCCCTGCTGCTGCTGACCCAGTCCTGCCCTGCTGGCTGCTCTTTGCTGCAAACCCAATTCCTGTTTTGCACTGCCCAGCTCCGTGCCAGCACTGGGGCACAGTCCTGGGGCACTCAGTGAGGACAGTTTTGTGAACCTTTAAGTACAGAAGGCATTGTGCAGAAAACCAAACACGTATCTCCCAGCTACAAGGACTTGGGCATTACATTCTGTATAACCACCGGCAGCTATTTCTCTGCTGGCTGGGGCTCAATCTTCGTGGAAGGAAATGGAAGGAGAAAGATTAAGTAATGCTGCAGGCACAGCTGCATCTATTTTTTCCCCCTGTGGCATCACTTTGCCACTTGTTAAATGAATAGCTTCTGCTCGTTGCTTCCCCTGCTGCACAGTGCAAACACAGGATGGACTTGGACTCTGCTCTTCACCCCAGAGCAAAACAAACACTCTTAACTTCTTAGCAGCCAACAAATTAAGAAAGGCAGTTAAATAAGGCCAGAAATTAGCCTGTTTTACCACCTAACTGCATCTTGGGTTGTTAGAGCATTCCCCATTTTACATCTGCAAAGGAAAGGCAGGCTCCTCTCCCTCAGCTCAGCGTGTCCATCTCAAAGCACTCCACTCATACTTTTTAAGTATCTCATTGGACCCCAGGCTGTGTCTCCAGTATGTTGAGGAGGGCTTTGGGTACCAGTGAATTTGGCTACAACCAGGACCAGATACCACTCAGGCATGACTCTAAGTGTGCTGGATTTGACAGCTCCAAAAAAGAATCTGTGTGGGACGTACGGTACATTTGGAAATTCACCTAAACAGTCACGTTCCCAGTTTGTTCTCCTCACCTGCTGTCCTCTTTCTCCACGCTGTTAGCCCAGTATTGCTCCCAAGGACATGTCCCAGCAGCAGCAGGATGAGCTTGAGCGCCAGAGCTGAGCTCTTTGTCCCCTCTTTGCTGCTGGGGAGGTGCAAGGTCATCACTTTAACAGAAATCAGCAGCATTCATCAGGAGAAGCCCACAGAACATTTTGTTATGTACAGAGAAATCTTAGTGCAGCCTTTCTCATGACAAACCTTTGGCTGGAGCAATGAAAATATGCTGGCAGTAGCTGAAGGAGCAGTGCGCTTCGGGTAGGATGATTTCTGGCTCCTCAGTCAAGGTGAAACTCTCTCTGAGTTGCTGGCCAGGGCAAGTCGCACTTTCTCTCACCCTTTCTTTCACCCCAAAGATTCCTGCCCTGATACTCACACCCTAATTCATCCTTCAGCAACCGAAAGCCCAGTGAAGTGGTGACACTACTGAGACCAGTTCTCTCACCTTTCCTGAGCCAGCATTTTACCTCCCTGTGTTTGCAGACCTCCCAAAACATTTGCTTTGCGGACGAGAGTAGCCCTTCTCTCTCTCCCCACACAGGACGTTGTATCTTTTGCCATCAGACCACCGCACGAGCTGCTGTGGTACTTTGTTCTTTGCCAGTCTGTTTTACCCGGGGGTAAACCCCTTGACTGTGGGAACTGTTGCTGTTTTACCCTGGAGAAGGGTAAATCAGAGTCACAGGTCATGGGTAATGTAGCGTAAGTACTTTCCCTTCTATTTACCTAGAGGATGTAGTGCTCTTTAGGTGCTAAATAATGAATATCATAAAAAAGATGCACTGCTTCAGCTGGTGAGGTGTCCCCAGGAAGAGAATTCCACCAGAGAGGCTCAGAGGATTGAAAAACACGGCACTTGGAGCGTGGCAATATTTGGGATGATTAACTGGTACTGTAGAAGGTCGTGGCAGCAGCATAAAGAACATGCTGTGGAAAACAGTGACTCTTTTCCATAAATAAAGTAGCATTGCGATCTTAAAGGAGCGGGACTTGGAAACAAGCAGAGGATGTAAATAAGTAAGTAGCAGGGGGAATGTGAGAATATCAATCAGGAAATTAAGCCGACAGCATAAATAAGCAGGCAGCCATAGCCTGGGGGGTGGATGGAAGAACACGAAGTCAAGCAAAGATGTCAGTGCAATAGTTGAGAAAGAAAAGAGAATCTGTGCTGTGAAGACAAATGGTGCAGTGGAAAGAGTCTGAAAAAGAACTTCACCTCCAATACTAAATTCCTGATAAGGAGGGCTGGCCAACACTCAGATTAATATAAGTGAAGCAGAGGTCACAGTCGAAGAGACAGCACAGGATCCTCGCCACTGATAAAACTGCATTAGCCTCAGAAAGTGATTTTGTATTTAAGTCACTGGGTTTATATCTCTGGATATTTTTTTAAATACCACGGACTATATAGGCTGTGAATGTGCCTAGGGAGGAATGCATTATGGATATAAAAAGTGTCAGTTATTCTTTACATTTCTAAAATCCTTCACTTTGAAAACCCATAAATGAACTGTAGGAGGGCATTTTTGAGGCAGACAGCTGTACGTTTTGATTTTGCTTTTAAGCTGTATCGTTAGCAAATACTTTTCTTTTGCAGCTAATAGTCCTTATGGGATGTTTTGGAATATTAGAAAAAGGGGAGAGAAGGTCAAAATATGTGTGGTAGACTCAGTTTTGTCACTGGATGTATTTTCTTCCATAAACCATCAAACTTTCTATCTTGCCCTGTTTGGAACTGTGAGCCCAAGTTAATTCTTTGTCATTAACAAGAGCTGTGGGTAATATCACCAGTGACAGTTTAGGAGGTGTCTGAAAAGGTGTTCTGTGTTCTTGAGAAAGTGCATGTGTGAGAGGACAGTTCGGGTGTGAGAGCGCATCTGCAGTCGAAGAAAAAGAAAAGAAAACCTCTCTGTTTGTAACAAAGAAGAGATTGTTTCTTCAAGATTAACGTAGGAATTTGCTGAGGATAACAAAAGTGAGGGTAAAGAAGGCTCAACTGACAGAGAACCCTCACAGCCACTGGAAATAGAAAACGTGATTCAGAATTTGTTCAAACCTTGCTACATCACTGAAGCACAACTTGGAGGGTGTTGGCTCCATCTCTGCACCCCCTGTTGCAGAAACAAGTCCCTCTGTCTTTTTCCAGACCAAATTTCAATTTTTTCCCCTTCAGAGTCCCATATCATTCGCAACTCTGCTCAGATACACTAAAGAACAGGAGAATTATGTTATTTCTTTAAATTTTTCCCCTTACAAATCAGTATTTTCCTGCATTTGCTTTTGGGAAAACCTTGATTAGGTCTAGTTTGAGCTGAAAAAGTTTCCTGACCTTTCAGGGCTGGGCCCCAGGGTTCTCTTGTTCAGAATATAAAGCCTGCTAATAGGTTGTGAGGGCATTCGTTGTATCTTTAGTTCTAGGAGGAGCTGTGTGTGTTGGAGAGTGAATGCCTCTAATCCGTGCTCTGGAGGCTCAGTGCTCCAAGGCCAGCAATCTGCTCCGTGTACTGTGCTGGGTTTCAGGTTTGGGGGTCTCCCTGAAGAAAACAAAGTGCAGTGATCACATTAAGGGATAGTGTATTTGAGCTTTCCAAATCAGTGCCAACCTACCCGTTAAGGATCTTGTCTCCCGCCCCCCCCCCCCCTTTTTTTTTTCTTGTGGTCTATTCCTCATGAACTTACACGGCATGGTTAAAAATCTTCTGTTCTTCTACTCTGAATTTGGTTTCATTCTCCAGAGAGTGCAGAGCTCAGTGCTCGGTGGAGGATGTCTGCTGGCCTGTGCAATCCAGCTTTATGTTTGCAGCTGCCTCGTGCAAGCTGCATCCCCAAATACAGACGCAAACCAAGGCAGGAGATAGAATATGACATAAATTACAGAAAACACGCACTCAGAGATAACATTTGGAAGGAATACGAATAAGCAATCAATCACAAAGCTCAGGGGTGAGCTCTCTGGGACACAGCTTTTCCTGTGTTCAGAGCTGGATTCACACAGCAGCAAAGCCCTTGTCCACAGTGGGATTTCTAGGCATTACTACAATACAAATAATAATAATTTAAAAATAAGGTGTTTAATTCATTGTAATTCCAAACAAACTCTGCAGAGAATTCTGTAACAGCAGAAGATAAACAACTTAAAAGGGAAGGCACTGGATGCTTGATTCTGCTTGCTCGCAGCTGTGATAAAAGCTATTACCAATTTAGAGTGGCTTATCAAAGAGGAGTATCGGGTGTATCAATAAGTAATTGGCAAAGGAAAACCAGCACTATTTATTAATTAGCACCTATCACTTCTGCACGGCTGACTTTGTTTGCAGAAGAGAGAGCCTCAGGGCCTGGCCAAGTCCTGTCATTCATCATTTCTAGTTTTCAGACACTATTTTTTTGCTTTATCTGAGTGAAGTTTCTAAGGTCCAGGGGGATGTTTTCATTACCAATCCCAGCTTTTTCCTGCTCTGTTTACCACCACGTCAGGACGTGTAGAGTGTCCATGAACCTGTTTTTGTACTGAAGCGTTTGAACAAAGGAGCTTGAACAGAGGTGGGGACAAACCGTGTACGAGGGCCTGTTGCAGTGAGACAGGGGTGGTGGATTTAAACTGGAGGAGGGTGGGTTCAGATTAGACAGAAGGAAGAAGTTTTTTGCCGTGAATATGGTGAAACACTGCCTTTCCAGAGAGGTGGTGATGCCACATCCCTGGGAACATCCCAGGTCAGGTCGGCGGGGCTCTGGGAAGCTGCTCTAGTGAAAGGTGTCCCTGCTCTTGGCAGGGATGAGTTTTAGAGGCCTGTTCCAACCCAGACTATGCTACGGCTCCGTGATTTGTGCAGGGACCAGGACAGAGCAGGTTGTCCTGTTTGCTTGCTGGAGCAGCTGCAGGCAACACATTCATGGGTTGGGCCAGTGTGGGACAAAGAACCAGCCATTGTTTCAGTCGGGGCTTTGCAGCGAGTCACTGCTTTTGAGAAGACATTAATGAGCATCTTTACATTTCTGTTGAACACAGTGATGCTTCTGTGGATTTAGTCAAACAGAGGATTTATTTTTTTTATCTTTAATGAGCACTTTAATACCTCTCCTCATTGTAGTCCAGTCACTATAAGATATGAGTTTTTTTAATAAAAACACAGTCAATTCTCCTTCAATGTTGCCAGCAAACAAAGATTGACTGTTTTTAATGTACATTTCAATTTACAGTGCTTTCGGAGGCCATGAGGGAAATATATAGTCCTAACAGCTTAGCTCAGAGTCGTTGCTCTGTCAATACAAAATCATTATAATAAAAAACTCCTGTCGGCTCTGAACTTAAAAAATCTAGAAATAATTTGATATGTATTTTATACAAATCCATAGCTTACCTCAGTTGGAAATGGAATTGTGGTTAGCTCCATTATCATTATTGCAAACTTACAATCGTAATCATGGCACCCCTGCAGAAAGAGTTCTGAAAGGCTCTGCAGCCTCTCGCTGCTGACTGGGCACTTTCTGTGGGAGGCTTTACATCAGGGAAATGGATCTGGTTAATGTGTTGTGTAACTGCTGGGGCTGGGATGGAGCACCTGCTCTGTGTACCTGGCCTCACCACCAGGGCCCGAATGCATTGACTGCTCTGACTAAGCAGGAGGCTCCAAGAGAAGTGAATGCTAAAGGTGAGACAGCTCACTCGGGTTGTTCAGCACTCTGAAGATCTCCTAGGATGGAAATTTCACAGCCTCGCTGGGCACCCGTTCCAGTGTTGGACTGGTAATTTTCTTTTCCTAGCATCTGCTCTGAGGTTTTTTTATCGCAGCTCTTGTCCTCTGCCTCTCCTCCTGTCACCTCTTCACGTCCAAGGGCCCAGCTCTGAGTTCTCTGCACTCTGCCAGGCAGCAGGTGAACAGCAGCCGGATCCTCCCCCCTTCTCTTTTGCACATTGGCCACACTCAGTTTTCTCAGCCTTTCCTCATGCACCCCGTACCTCAGCCCCAAACTGATGTGGTGCCTCTCTGTTCCCCCTCCTTGCATATTCCAGGCACCGAGGTCTGGGACAGAAATGGGTGACTCCACAGAACCCAGCACCTGGAAAAGGAAGTAGGGGTTGGTGCAGTTCCTCATGGAGAAACTTACCTTTGTGCCAGGGGTGCTGCCAGGGCCAAAGGCCTCCTGCCTCTGGGCTGGAGAGCTTGTGTCTGCTATTCTTGAAGGTCTCCAGCAGGTGCTTAAGCCCTCAAAAGAGAGTTCAGACAGGTTTGGGAGATGATGCACGGAAGAGCAGCAAGCAGTTTTCAAGCTGACTGGATCAGGTGATGTGAGAGGAGGGCGATGATGACCTGCCAGTTAAAGAATGGAACAGGAGATTTTTAATATCTTTGAAAGGTGTGCAGTGAGGAGAGTCTGGAGCAGAAAGTGAAGAGAACAAAAATCCCCTGTATTGATGAGCTCCTGCTGAAGCAGGAAACAGGGCCTGAGTAATGAACTCCTCAAAGAAATTAAGGAATTTTGAAGGCAGCATCTTTCTGTCTCTAGATTCAGCTTCACACGTGACAAATGCTTTTGCTATGAGAGCAAGCATCTGACCTTTTCCTTCCCATCTCTCCTGCAGCTGCAGTGCTCAGCCTGCTCATTATCAGTGCCTAGGTATTAACCTTGGAATAATCCAAGAGAAAAGCCCAGAGAAAGCTGCAGCCTCTGTTCTTAAATACACCGTTGCAGGCTAAATGAGCGGAGTAGCTACAGTGTTCCTCTGCTCAGGGAAGTGCCCATCCAGGTGACCCATGTTTTGGAAACTACCGGTGTCATCCTTCTGAAAGCACCGACGTGAATATACCAGAAGTGTTTTGGCTGACCCGGTGAAGTCTGTAAGAGTGCGGATACACAGCTTCATGTGTGGTATGAAAGGAAAAGAAAGCACATCTTCCCACCTCTTTATTCTTTGCAATGTGCAGGCATATGCTTAAAACGCAGGGAGTACAAGGCAGGGGTTTGAAGGGAAAGGTGCTGGCAGGAGCCTGCTGACAGCCCTGATGCTCTGTGACATCCTCGGCCGCCGGTTCCTCGCTGTGGCTGTTGCAGGCACAGCTGCTGCTTGTTCCACTGCTGTCAACACCCCCGTGCTGCTGCTGGGAGCCCGCAGCAAGCACAGAGCTCTCCCTGCTTTTCTGGGGGTTGTGTTGGGAACCTTCCTGAGCTGTGCTTAAAGGCAGGTCGGAGGCAGGGCTGGCTCCCAGAACATGCCCGCGGATTGATTGACACTGGGAGCAGAGCTTTGCCACTCGCTCAGAAGAAGGAGAGCTGGATGTCAGCGGTGACAGCTTCCATTGCCTCACAGGTAGTCACTTGTAATTTTAGAAACACTTATGTACTTAAGAAATTGCTCAGCAGTAGCCAGCAGAGTACGGACTCACGGTCCTACCCATTGCTTGTCCCCAGCTTTGCAGAAGACCTGCTTTGTTTTCTTCCCTTCCCTTGCTAATCTAGTTTCAGGCAGCAATAAAATCTTCCTCTAAAATTATAGAATCATCATAAAATGGTTTGGGTTGGCAGGGACCTTAAAGATTGTCTCACTCCAACTCCCCTGCCACGGGCAGGGACACCTTCCACTGTCCCAGGCTGCTCCAAGCCTCGTCCAGACTGGCCTTGGGCACTGCCAGGGATCCAGGGGCAGCCACGGCTTCTCTGTGCACCCTGTGCCAGGGCCTGCCCACCCTCGGAGGGAAGAATTTCTTCCTAATATTTAATCTAAACTTGTCCTCTCTCAGTTTAAAGACGGTTACCCCTTGTCCTGTAAATAAAGACTTAATATAGTATTATTAAATAAATAGAATAAATAAATAAAATAAAAAATATAAAATTGTATTAATTTAATTAAATATAATTATTTAATTAAATTATTTAATTAAAATAAATAAAATAAAGTAAATAAAGTAAATAAAGTAAATACTGCTAAAACCATTCCCCTACTGTTCCTGATATTCAGTAATTACATTTTAATTCAAGCCTCCAGGTTTAATTGGCAAGTTGGGAAGTCTAGTTACAGACCTGGAACCCAGTTGCCTTCTCTGGAGACCGTGTCAAGGTGTGCCAGCACATCACTGACGTGAGCCAGTAGCTGGCAAAGCCCTGCACAGCCTTCAGACACACGGATATGACTTGCAAAAGCTTCTGGATGTGAGTTTCTATTCATTTTACAAGGCTCTTCAATAAATGATCAAGTGCTGTTCTGTACTCTCCAGTAATCTGATATTCATCTTAGGGCAGGGATATTTGTCGTGAGCTACCAGCTTCACTTGTCACAGGAACAAAGGCCAAAGAGACCCAGGAGCTGCAGGGCCATTGCAGCTGCTTCCTGATGGAGAAATGGTCTCTTCCATAGCTTTGCTCTATCCACCTTCCCCTGTGATACTTCCAGCTCACAAAAAGTAAGGGTAATCCAGGGTACTCGGATGGGGGCTTCCAAGAAATAGCCGGGCTGCTGAGGAGCAATCTGTGGGGGATTCAGTGGGTGAGTAATGGCACGCCTGTGCCGCTGAAACGCAGTCTTTGCAATGACACATAAAACCAGCCTCTGAGCACACGCTGTCGTATGGTATCTGCACCTTTGACAGAGGTCATTCCAATAAATTCCCATTTTGGTAACCTCCTGTGATGTGTGGTTCCAGAAAAGAAATACACAAAAACATACACCTGGCTTTTCCTGTGATGGTGTTTCCGGAGAGCTCCTCACTTGTTCGTGTTCACTGTTTTTCCTCAGACTTTTGGAGGAAGTGGAACGGAAACAATGGTAGCTTATTTGATCAAATATGACTAAGCAGTAATCATTCATTTGCCAACCTATAGAGTAAAAAGAGAAAATTAATGAATAGCCATGTGCTAATAAGCTGAGGTTAATTTGAATTGCCAAATCCCACAGATGAATTGATTTTGTACTTTCTGCATTTTTTTTCTGTACTCTGTGCAGATTCCCTCTTTAAATTCCCTTGTGGCTTCAGAGGAAAAAGATGTTTTCTAGTTCCTGTCAGATGAGCTTGGATAGTGCTAACGTGTACCACAGCACCACTGCGTCACACGTGCTGGATGGGTGTTCAGCAGTGTTTCTAAACTAACTCCTAGGGAAATTGTTCTTAGTTTCTCAGGGATATCTGAGGATGGTCAGAAAAACAAAAACCAGTTTAAATTTCTGCAGTCAACCTGAAGGAGACACAGGGTGGCCTTGTGCCTGTTGGAATTTACATTTCCAGTAACTCTGTTAAATCACCCAAGCAAGAGATGCCCAGCTACAAGGGCCGGGAAAATGCTTCAGCAATGCTATCAGTGTGTTCCAGCTCTACCTAATCCTTCTCATCATTTCTCACATGAGCAGGCTCACTGACTTGAGTTGGACTTCTCCCAGGCCGCCGTTCAGGGATGGCACCTGAGTGTGCCTATCAAAGCACAGCCTCTGGCTCCTCTGATTGCCACTCAGCGCTTCTCCTGTCCCTCTGTCTGACACAGCTCAGCCCCTCTCCTCCCGGCTCCCTCTCCCCACGAGAAGCGTAGCCTGGAGTAAGAAGGGAAAAGGAAAGAACCTCTTGTGCTTTGGAGTAAAAAGGTGCAGCAGAAATGCCTGATGGAGATCGTTATCACTTATCTCTCACCGCCAAACGTTCTCAGCTGTTGATGCAGTTGAGCCTCTCAGCTGAACGTATCGTTGTGACTTGCTGTCCATTTGAGATCAAACCAGTGCATCCATCTAACTTCTCTGTGTGCTTTCTTAGCCTATGGGAGGGAAGTAAAATCATCTCTCTGCAGCATATCTCTGTCAATAAACTGCCTGCATTTTGCATTAACAAAAACAATCCTTTGACAGTTAGGGAAGATGATGATTACCTAGTGCCTCTTTACTCCCTACCCCGCTCCTCCAAACTCAGCTGCACGCGTTAATTTAAAAGAGGAAAAAATAACAAGAGTAGGAAGAAAGCAAACCTCATGTCACAAGAAGCTCAATTGGAGAAGTTTAAACTCCTACAGAGAGTTAGGAAACACAAACATGTCTACGTGCTCACCTATACCATTAAACTTGGCATGATTTTGGGGTGCCTGGTTTTACGTTATGTGGTCAGTCCAGCCAGGTCCTGCTATCCTGTACCTGGGCACAGTGCAACTTTTAGAGATGTTTTCTAGGATTTAAAAAATAACAGCTGTGCTTTCTTCTTTCTGCACGGGGCTTTAGAACACTGGGGCTCAGCCTTGTCTTTGGGACGATGCCTCTTCAGCTGTGCTGCCTCCATGGTGTTTAGGTCTCTTAGCTGATCCTTCTTTATTTGAGACTTGAGAAGATGTTTCATGCTCTGGTGTTATTAATATACAGCACCCTGGCTGTCCCTGGGCACCAGCACCTCCTGAAATGTTTCCACAGGATACACAGTTGAGCTTCCAACCTAAATGCATCTCCTCGAGGCAAACAGGCAGCTACAGCCTCAGGTCCCCCTGAAAACCCCATCAGCAGAGTCAAGAACAAGCCTAAAGGAGTCTCATTTGAAAATGGTGGGTGCTGTAAGGGGGCAACTGTGATTCAAGCAGAGCACAGAATGCAAAAGAAAAAAGTTATTACGATGAGAGCTATTTTCTGTTCTGGGAATGGTACAGAAAGGACATATCTAAACTCTGACACCAGAGAGCTCCTTGATCCTTCCATCACACATCAGAAAGCTCCTTGATCAGCCCTGTGATTGGTACCTCAGCGTGCAATTGTCATTTTGGGGAGTGTTTCTTGTTAGATTTCAGTTCACAGTGCAGGAGAATCGGGAAGGAAACGCGTCCTGCAGAGGTGCCCTGAGGCCGGGTGTGTTGGTGTGGGGGGTGTCAGGGCTCTCGGTGGCTTCGCTGTGGACAGAGCTGCAGGTCTGTCCCAGACCTGCCTTTCCAGCAGCCCTGCCAGGCTCGTCCCTTCCCCCAGCTGTCTGTGCTGGCAGCAGCTCAGCGGAACACGAGGTGCAGCTTGGCCTTGTACCTACCCCTGTAAGGCTGTAATTTTTTTGTTGTTGTTGTCCTTTTGTACCTGATGTGTTTGGGAAAAACGCTGCTATCTTGGCAAAATATCTTTGCTGTTAAGAGAGCAGTGATTAATGTGCTTTTTTGTTCTCTCTGATTAAATTAAAACATGCATTCTAACATGTCTTGGAGACATTTATAATTGTCCTTGTGTAGCCCAGCTTATCAGGACGCAGTAGCAGGTGTTGTCAGCAGAGCCAGCCAGGATTTTTATTGCTGCGTGCCAGCCTCTGTGCTGAAGGCCAAGGCCCAGATGCCTCAGCCCTGTGCTCGTGCTGAGCAGGGTTTCCATGAGCATCCCTCCGTCCCTGGGCCCGGGGCGGAGGCTGGGGGCACGGGGCCCAGGCCCAGCCGTATCTGCCACCCCGCAGAGGCCCCTCCACGGTAACCTGTCCAGCTGCACCGGAGACTGGGCAAGGTGGCTTTGCAGATTTCTCCACATCTGTGAGCACTTGAAACAAACTTTACTGGCTTTATCTTAAATGGAGCTTTCTGCTAGTTTATCTCAAAGTGTGTTTCTGTGGACAGAAGTAGCAGCTTTGATGTGAGAAGAAAACGCATTTTCTGTGTGGAGCCCTCTTGTCCTCACGTGTTGATGTAACCCTGGGCAAAGTGTCCTTTCCGTCACCAGCACTGCCCCTCCCGTCCCCGTGTGCTCAGACGAGAGGGTTTGGGCAGGTTATGGCTGCTGAGGTCATCACACCACCCTGCCAGGTCTGCCCTCACCCCTGCCGGGGTGCTCGTGTCTCATCCTACAGAGGCTGCTCGGTTCTCAAGGCAGCATCTGATGGTCTGTCTGATGGTCACTCTTTAGCCAGAGTGGGATCAGCTTTGTGCTCGTTAAGTTCCATGCCTTTTTCTGGTGAATTTTAGGCAAGTGGAGCAATCTTCCTCATTTTCAGCCCCTTTTGAAGGGTCTGACTCCATAGGCTAGTGCTACAGGAAAAGCTATAAAAACCCACAGTTTACAGACTTGTAGGTTATCTTTCTTGCTCTAGAACAAAGATGAAATAAGTTTCATTTGAACTTGATGAAATAAGTTTCACTTGTGCTTTTGCCACCTTTGTGTGAGGAATAAAGACTGAGCTGAACGTTACATGAGTTGTACACGAAGGGTCAGGTTTTCTGTTTCTGCCATTTTATCATTATTTTCCTTCAAAGGAGGTGTAAGCCCATGAAGGTGTTGGCACGTACGGGTTTAAAGTCTGAAAAATGAGTATCAAAAAGTTTAAAAGGCAGGACAGTGCCTTCCATGGTGTATCCAACACCTGGAAAGAGGAATGCATACTCATGATATTGTTCTGTTGCAACTCCTTGGCCAATTTTTCCTGCATAGGGAAAAGAACTGACAATCCCTAAATACGATACTGAACTTGGGGGCAGTTTTGCACTTTTTTGTTGGCGTCTTTTAAGTTTCCTTTGCCCATCAGCCCTGGAGTCGCATTAATTTGTCAGCTGTGTTTTGGGGATGTAAATCTATCTGCAGTTCTGGAATGGCCACAGAAGGGCCTGGTCAGAGCTCTGGCAGGGCATTCATCAAAAAGCATCACGTAAGAGGTATCTCTGATCACAGCAGTGGCCACTCAGGGTTACCACTGCTTTGGAAGCAGATGTGCAACAGACAACCGAGGTTTTTATCAAAGGTTTTCAGGGCAGCGAGTTACCATGGCAGTTGCAGTAAGATAAAACACTGTAGGATCTTCGGGAAGGAGTCTGTTATAATTTTGTAATTCTATAGGGCGTATTGTCCAAGAATTCAAAGCACCCCATTACGTTTCGCTGCTCCATTGTAAGGTGGGTAAATATGATTAGTTCCATTATTAGACTGGCAAAATGAGACGCTGAAGTGAGATGATTCCCCCATGTGGCGTAGGTACCACTGGTGTCAACTCTTCTGTGGTGTCAGCCTGCCACAGCCCAGCAAGGCAGCTGTGGGATGTCTGATGGCCCCTTTGAGCAGTTTTGCAGGCTCAGGTGCAGCTGTGTTTTCCCAGTGGTGTCTGTTCCTGGTCTCTCAGAGATTCACCCCTGCAGTGAGTATTTTACATATTTTACTTGATGTATCTAAAAGTGGAGTTCATTAAGCAGTCCTTAAAAAAAGCCCTAGCACACAGTTCATGCCTTCATTAGCGTCTGTGTGCTGTCAGCGCTTTCATCAGCCCCCTCACGTCCTACCCCATTGAATCCGTGCTCTGCCTGCACTCCCACGCAGTGCCGTTGTGCCTGAGACCAAACCTTCCCTGCCCACGTGTGCTGCGCTCCCCCAGACCTGACCCCACACTGCCCCGTGTCCCCTCCACAGCTCCCTTTGATCCCAGAGCAGCGGCAGCCGCCCTCCTGAGAGCCTCGGCACAGACAGGTACAGGCAGAACTTCCTCCTCAGGAGAGAACTCTTATTAAAAATTACCCCCATAGGCTGATTGCTGTTATTATTCTTTTTTATCCTGTTATTGTCTCCCTTAGGCCAGTCAAAGAGCGAAAAGACAAACTTTAATCTGTGATTGCTTTTACACTTGCCTGTGTTTCACATGTGCTGGGAGGCTCCAGCCTGCACTCCCCCAGCGTGCTGCTTCGTTACATTCCCAAGATCCTTTTTGTAGTTGATTTTCTACCTTTAAAGGTGATCTGTGCTCTAAAGGAGACAACAGCTCTTTCTTAATCCTGTCTTCCATGCTAGCATTGCTCTACCTTTGTTAAAGCATGGGATTAGCCAGGGCTGAGTGTGATCTGGGCTTTTCCAGCAGTAAGTGTTTGAGATGGGGGAAGGAAGCGCAGCCATGCTTAGCTGTAAAGCCAGCCTTAAAGAAATTGGGCTTTCTCTGGGAAGGGGCCAACTGCAGCATTACATCTGAGCTCATTCCAGCTCTCAGATCGTGTCTAATCTGTGGACATGAGATCGGTGTGGCTGGGGAGGACAGCAGCGATCCTTCGAAGGGATCCCCTTTCAGGGCAGCCCAGCTCCAGTTCCAAACTACGACCCAGCACCTGGTAAAGTGAAAATGCCACCCGCAGCCACAGCCACACAACACAAACTGCCAGCTCAGCCACAGTCATCTCCCTGGGAGCACGAGCACGGACCCTGGTGATGGAACACCTCTGTGTGTGTGTGTCTGTGTGTGTGTGAGTGTGTGTGTGTGTAACAAACAAAACAGGGCCCACACCTGGGAGGCTGCAGAGCACTCCTTGCTTTGTGTTCTTTCTCAGAAGATCATGCACAAGGACTACAAACAATGGGTCAAACATTTTTTAATCTCTTTTAATTAAAGAACCCCAGTGCCGTTGCTGACTTCCTCCTTCAGGATCCAGACTGCCCAAGTTCTCGTTGTTTCCTCGGTTACCTGAGGCAAGAAGGGCTGAAAACCCTTCTGCCCTTCCAGCCCTGCTGCCAGGTTTGTAGTGCACCCATCAGCCGGGGGTGGTCTCGGGAAGTCCTGGCATCCAGCAGAACAGCCGCTGTTCCTTGGTCTTGCTGTGGCCTCCAGCTAACGGAGGTGTCCTGTCTTGTCCAGTTTGGGCCCATTGAACTGTTATCTCTTATCTCCCCTTTCTTCACTATTTTGGGATCTCCTCAAGGTTGACATTTTGGTCTTGTTTTTAGTGCCTGCTAAAAGGTTCTTGTACAAACCTTCCTAATGTTTTCCTTCTCAGGCTTCTTGCAAAGGGCTCCTGTGGGAACCCTGCTCTTCTCTGTGCTTCATTTCATAATCCTCGATATGGTAGACCTTGCTGATTCACCAATTCAATCAAGTGGAATAATTTGGATTATTTAAAAAATAATTTTTAACACAGTTTAAATCAGCCCAATTGGCTGTTCTCTCATGTAGCCCTTATTAGGCGTTTTCTGAGAGGGGAGGGAAAAAAAGCATCACTTTTATTATTTTTTTCTGACTTTTGGCTTTTATGGCAGCACAGTATTTGACTCTTTGCTCCTTGTCTTGCTCTGAAACAGTTTATCAAATCTCCTTCAACAATTACTGTCTGCTCCTCTATTATTCACTTTCACTAGCTTGATTCTCTCCTATCAATCAGCCTTCTTCTCCCTTTCCAGCCTGCATTCTGTCAGCATAAAAGTCTCCTGCTTGATCTGCAGTACGGGGTAAGTGCAGACTTAACCCTTCCCCTGAGCTCCCAGCTCTCCACACCCTCATGCCAAGGCAGCCACTCATTTTCTGTCTCCCTGCTTCAGCCTAAGCTGTTTGAGCTCTCCATCATCTGCTCGCTCTTTCTCTCCACTTGCAAGTGAGGAATTTCTGAGTCAGCAAAGTGGTTTTCTGCAGTTTTTGCTCACCATCCCAGTAAAGCTCCAAGTTGCATTGAAACTTTGGGGGTGCTGTGAGTTTTTAGGGCCGAAGCAAAACCTACTGCAGTGCTACAGCTTCTCACTGATTTCTGGGTGCTTCAGATGAGTCTCTGTCCAAGAACTCACTTCACCATGAAATCTCCTCTGTCTATGTAAGTGGGTTGGAGTAAGACTGTGGGGAGGTTGTTTTGTTCCCGAAAATAAAGGCTGTCCATTCGCTATGGCCACAAAAGTGGATCCTGCTCCATGTTCTGCTGTCTTCTTCTCTTCTTTACCTTCCAGCCCCTCAGCATGCTCCCTCCCCCAGGTTTCCCCATCCCTAGTGCCGGTGTTGCTGGGTGCTTTCACCTTCATGTGTTTACATCATAAAGACTCTCAGAGAAAAAGGTTTTCATAAGCAGGAAGTAGAACTCTGGTCTTATCATAACCATTAATAAAGCAATTAATTTGGTCTGTGCGCTGTGAAATTCGAAGACCTTTGGTAGGTCATGCTTAGAAGTACATGTCTTTTGTATTAGTGAAGTGATAAAAGTCAAATGCAAATGAGAAATGTTTTCTGCTCTTTACATGGAATGTGGAAAAAAATATGCTAAATTTTACTGGGTTATTAAAGGAAGTATGTCAGAGGGGCTGTTCTTACTCTGTGCTTTTGAGTGTCAGCAAAACATGCGAAATACCACATTGTTTCCATGAAAAAAGTAGGCTTAAGGTATAAAAGTACTGTTTATTTATGAAAAGTGTATAATTTTTGTCCAACCCCAAAGCCTCAGCCATGGAAGCGTCCTGCCCGCAGCGGCAGCAGGCTGGGTGTAGCAGATAAATGCAGTGCAGGGATGGACTCCTACCCTCTCCAGGCTCTGGTGTCTGGCCTTGCTGCTCATGTGGAGAGGACTGGAAGGAGAGTAATGGTGTCTGGGCTTCCTATCAATTAGGATCAAAGCCACTTAGTTGGCTGAGATGTGCTTCCTCTGAATCCTCATTTTGGGTTTCTGTCATGCTTCTTTAATCTCCTACAAAGTTACATTTCCATAAAAAAAAATTTCCATTTTTCCTGCTTATTTTTGTTAAGTGGAAAGTCTCCTTAATGATGTTTTTTTGGATTCAGAAGCTCCTCATCTAGGTCAGCATTTTCAGAATGCCAGTTTCCCAGTTGTTATATCGCTACGCCTCAAATCCTTAATTCTAAACAATGAAAGTCTTGGAACAGTTCTTGGTCTCCTTTAATTTCCTTCCTTCTAAGAGCTGAATTTTTCCTCTCATCACAGTCTCCATCCCAGCTTCAACTCATTTATCAATTTATAAGTCTCGCTTCTTCCAGAATAGTTTTTCAGATACGTATTTTTAGACGAGAGCTGTTCCATCTTTCCAAAATGATCACTTCAAGCTCAGCCACTGGAGCTGAGACATACAATATTTAAATTATTATTTATAGTACAGGAACATGTGGAGACTTTCATTAAAGATAAGGCATTAGCCTTGTGCCTTGATGAGTAAAGGCACAGTGAATGATAGTCCCTACTCTGAGCAGTTTGCACTCTGCAGCCTGGGTGGACTCACTGGCAGAATTTAAGGAGAAATTTAACCCAAACACGTGTTGGCATCAGTCAGGGCTGAATGCCGCCCCCAAGTTTTGTCAGAGTTGCCCAGCCCTGCCTTCCCCAGCTCAGGGTGCTGCCGTTTGTGTCTCAGTGCCTGACAGGCAAGAGGGACGGCAGGATGGGGCGAATCCAGGGAACGGGGGAGCTGAGAGCCCCTGTGAGATCACCACCACCCGTGGGAGGTGCCAGGTGAGCACAGCTGGGCACATCTGCAGGGGAGTGCAGCAAAGTGATCCCCTGAGCTCAGCAGGGACACGGAGCTCCAGGGCACGGTGGGGAAATACCACCTGGAGATACCAGGGCACTGTACAAACGTGGCCAGACAACTCCAGATTCCAGCATTTTTCCAGTCATTGTTAGAGGTCCCTTTTCTCCAGCGTGTCCCTAATTCTTTTGATTCCTCAGCTAGTACCAACTCATGATCTGTCAGGCTTCAGCAGAGCCTGGTGCATTTCTGTACTGAAAGAAACCTTTCTACTTGGATTACCATTTATAGCTCCAATTTTTTTTCACTAAGTGGTGTAAATTAGTTCTGTGTGACTTGATGGATTCTCTCCCTCCCCCTTGACAACAGTGATAAAAGATCTGACCCCTTTCTGGATGTTTGTAAAACCAAACATACAAAATCTAATTTGTTTAGGGCTGAGCTTTTAATTGCTTTACCGTCACAACGTGAAACCGAATGCTTTAGCAATCTTGGGGATTGATCGACTGATTTATAATAAGGGACTTGACCCAAGAGGGGTTATCAGCCTTGGATGTAGTAAAATAAATCCTTTTGGATTTGTCAGGATGTTGGTGCAGGCTTCTGTGGGGCAAGGATTTGGTATGCAGCTTCTGAACCCTGCTGTGGCTGCTGATGAAATGTCCTGGTGAAATGTTCTTCCAAGCTGCACTTCTTATCAGGACTGAACACTGCAACAGAGAAATAAAGCTTAACAGCACTGGCCAGGGCTTGCTCTGTTCCTGGGTGCCCCGAAATCAGGCCGTGTTTGCTGACCCAGCAGGAGGATTGAAACCCCTGCAGGTTTGAGTGGCTTTTGAGTTTTGATTGCTTAGAATTAGGATTGCAAAACAAACCCAATGCTTATATGCAGAGTATTCCTGGTCTTAAACTACCTCTAATTAATTTAGTGCTTTTTGCCCTGGCCTGCAGATCACAAAGCCTTCTTTAGCCTTTCAGAGGTAGCACTGTTTTAGCCTTCTGCATGTGCTGATTAGTATCAAGGCAGAATAATTCTTTTTTCCCCAGAGAAATCTCCTGTGTTTTACTCATAAATAAAAAAGGAAAGGAAGAAACATTCTTGATGGTATTTTTGCGATTTGACTTTGCCTTTAGACTAGAACTGCACACATACAGCACTTGTCGTCCCTAAAACTTACATTTTGAAAGTTCTTTGAAGATCTAAATTACAGATCTTTCATATGAAAAGTTAATGAAGGACTCTAAACAAAATAAAATAGAAATGATGACATGAAAGAGCCTTCTTATGGCTTCAATAACAAGATAAACAGTTTAATATTCCACATACTGCATTAAAAATAACAGCTGGGCTCTGTGGAGATGAATCCCCTAACTCAGCTGCTCTGGTTCCCACATTACCCGAGAACAGGTTGGAGACTGGTGACTCTCTCACACTTGTCACCTCCCTCTGGCTCCCAGAAATGCTGAAGGCAGCTAACACCTGGTAAGTTTTAGCAGACACCACAAGAACTTTAACAGAGTAGTAAAGTGCTGTTACCAGCACCGCTTCAGTACCCCCAAGTGATAGGCACATTCTGTATCGACAGCCTCCAATTTTAATGAGCTATTGCTGTTTCAGACCGTATTGATTGGACTTTTTTTTTTCTCTTCCTCCCACTCAGCAAGAGGAAACAAGAAGCAGCATTTCATTAAAAGGAGACTTTGTCCAGTGTTTCATATTTCATGAATAGTTGTGAGTGAACACAGCCCATAAAATAACCAATTAATTCAGCCATGCTAAGGCTCAGAGTGAAAACTACACCACTACATTAACAGAGGCCCGGGGAGGCACAAGGTTTAACATTTCCTACTGTATAAAAAGTTCCCAGACACGGTTTTCATCCACATCCCTTGATTCACTTCACTTTCTACCTCTCGGCTTTCCTGACAGCTTCTGCTGTGTTTGTTGCTCCGTGTGACTACTGTACCGTGCTGTTTGCAGCTCAGGGTGTTTCAGATGCAATCCCCACTTTTCTGTGAGTGTTTTTTGTTATTGTTGCTTTTGACAACATCACAGATTCAAGTTAAAAGTGACCAAAAGAGCAGGGGAAGGAGTAACCTGCAATAATGATTTGCAAATTGTGTTAATTTCATAGTGGGATTCTGCTTTTTGATAGGATTTAATGCGTAATGAGCTCCTGAGACGTTATTTTTGCTTCAAAGCTTTGCTGAGTACTAGATCCTATTAAATTCTTGCAGTGAACACACCAAAAAAATACTTTGAGCTAATTTTAATAATTTTTAATTGAAGGAATATTTTTATTCCAATTTGAATATTCAAGCTGTTCAAAAGTTAACACATTCTCAAAGTATTCATCAGTCTTTTCTTTCCATAAAATCTTTCTTTAGGCAGCCTGTGGCTTTTGGGGAGGGGGGCAGGTTTTTTTGTCTCAGATTTGTTTTTCAGACCCAGTTGAAACAAATTTAGGCATATTTTTCTATTTATTTCTTTTTAAGTGCCTGCATGCTGCAGTCTAATCTCCATTCTTTTTATTGCTGTTTTATAGTCTGCCATTATTGTTTGTTTCCTCTGCGTTTTCCTGAAAGCAGAAACAAAATACAGATTTCCCTGCTAGTCCTTTCTTGTGTGGTAGCAGGAGCTGGGTCTGTGTGCATGTGTCGTGCTCAGTAACACATGTATTTCGTTGTTAGCAGGGTTGTTATATTACATTAAATCTTATGGTTTCCAACAGAGCCTGGCATCCCAGGCTGCAAAACAACTCGCAGGAGCCCAAACAGCATCACAATCTACACACACGAGCAAGGAATGTGTGACTGCCACGCTTCAGGAGGAGGAGGAGACACAGAGTGTTTCAGTGGCCTGGTCCAAGCCTTCCCAAAGACCTGGAGTTGGTTCCTGTAGCCGCAAGAATGTTTGATTTGTCCTCTCAACCTTATCCCTGCTCTCGAGAATCCCAGGGAAAGCTGGAGAGCAGCAGGCAGTGGTGTGACCGGTGAAACACAGCCCTGGAGTTTGTCCCTCGCACGGCTCTGCTCACTTTAAGCACTTTAGACGGAGGACTGGGTGTGAAAGGGGCAGCTGCGCTGAGGGGAAGCCCTGGCTGTGTCAGCTGAGCCCTTGACACGCCGCCCGCTCGAGCCGTGGCAGTGTGGAGAGGTTCTGATCCCACACCTCTGCCTGCAGCGGGCTTTGGGGCTGGCAGAGGCGAGCGCTGGTGGAGCTGGCGTGTGGCATCCCAGCCTGCCCGGCATTTCCTCACGGGTGAGTGCAGCCACTCTGGGGACACAGGTGTGGTGTGGCCTTAGCTGTGAGGACCAAGGGGTTGTGGTTTGCTGCCTTGGCTGCCCAGGGCTCTGCCCAGGGCTCTGCCCAGTGCAGCCATCTGGGGGCTCTTTATTAGTGGTAAAAGAGTGATCCTGATGAGTGCCTTGGTCCTTCCATCTCCATGTCAGTTTTAGGAATCAAAGACAGATGGTTGAGAGCTCTGAGATGTTTGGGGTGACCTTGGGGAGGCTCTAACTACAACGCAAAATTGCAAATGGTAAATGCAGTAAGCAGATTAAGAGTCTGGCACTCTGGCAAATCTCAAGACCTAGTCTTATGTTGCTATTTTTCCCCTATGGCAAACTTACAGATTTCAGAATGACTTTGCTGTAGCAGTGACTTGAAAATTATAGTGAGTGAGTGTTCCCTTTTAAATAATGGATTATGAGGCAAAGATTAATTTTTGCTCAATTTTCACACTAATTCAGTGCCTTGCTGCCAGCAGAAGCACAAAGAAGGACATGAATTCACAGTGGCTTTCTCCTCTTTCAAAGTCTTAACATGCATTTATTGGATGGGACTGTTTGCAGTAAAGCCCCGTCATTCACATCTGGTGCCCACTGAACCGTGGGACTTTGACATCTTCTGGAACATCCTTTGGTTCGTGGCAGCAGTGAAGAGCTCAGCTCTTTCCCAGCCTGCCCAGTGCTGGTCTGAAGGAAACCAGTCCTGCCATGGACAGGTCACGTCCCAACAACCCAGTGACAGCCACCACTCCGCCTCTGCCAGGTGCCTCTTGTTTTTCAGGCCAGTTGAAAAAGGAGGAGAGAGGGAGAGAGAAAGAGAAGGAAACAGAGAAAGACAGACAGCTGAGAAGAGGTGAAACCAGAAATGCTATGTCCCAGAGGCATTTATCAGCCCAAATGAAATGGAAACAGCGAAAGGGAAACACTGCTTTGCTTTTCTCAAAATTGTATTTCCAGTTGAATGAGTTGAAAAGAAAATACCCTTTCCTTTTCCTGCGATTTTGAGAGATCTGTTTGCCAAGTCTGCAGGCTTAGCAGGAGAGACAAGGAGTATTTATTTTCTGTATACGTTGGTAATTTATGAGGTTGCTATAAATGCAGAGTTTATGGAAGTAAAATCAGGCCATGAAATAAAAAGGATTTTATTCAAATATCCCAGCTTATTAATTCTTTCTAATTCTTCACAGAGGAGGAGATGAGTGAGGATGCATACATGGTTTACTGAATATTAAGAGGCAGAAGATCCAGTAAAAGTAGCAAATGCAGGTATAATTTAAAAATAGAAAAAAGAAAAAATAGAAAAAGATGAAAGATAAGTGAATTTTATTAGGGATTGAAATATAATTGAATTTTCCTATTTTTCCATCAAAGATGGCAAAAAGAAATTTACCATTGTGGGAAAGGGTCTTGCATTACTAACAAACCTGCACAAAGTGGCTTTACCTTCCTGTGCAGCAGGGTGTGACCGAAGGGATGTAAATGCAGCTCTTATCTGTGCCACATGAAGGGGTGGAGAGGAGATTTAGAGCCTTGAGCGAGGAATAAGATGGCACAATTGCTTTCACTGGGATTTAGCGCTCCACCAGGAGCAGAAATGGGGCAAACTCGTCCTTCTTTATGAGTAGCATTAACTGTCTGTTCCACTGAGTGTCCATCAGTGTGCCTGGCTGTGCGATGTGTTATTGTCCTGCCTTCGTCTCCAGAAATGTCCAACAGGATGAAGGGATGGGGAAAGATCCCATTATGTGTTGTGCTTAAAGATACACAGAGATAGAGGTGCTGCTGGGGTGTCACAGATGCCAGGCTAAGATGCTGTGCCTGAGAGCCCCCAAAGCTCTCAGAAATCTCTCCTCTTGAATGCTTTCTGGGAGAAAAGAGTCAGCATAGCATGAATCTTCAGCATGTGCTGGCTGTAGGTCAGCAGGCCCTCCCTGGGCACACCACGCTTCCCAGTGGCTGCTTTCCACTGGTGCTTGGGCCTGGAAAGGGAGAACACATCAGGTGGATTGAATGAAGGTGGATTGAATGCTGGAGCAGTCTCTCAGGTGATATTGATCTCACAGCAATCATTTGCAGGCCTTCACCGAGCCAAGTCCTTTCTGTTAGCTAACTGTGGAAAAATGCAAATGTCCCAAGAAACACCTCCTGTCCTGGCAGGCCCAGAGGCCCCGCACTGCCTCTTCCCACACTTTACTCCCAAGGTTTGTAACACGAGTGTATTCAGTATTTGGCAGCTGTCGTTAGGGTGTCTGCTTCCCCCTCAGCTGACACTCCACACGTGGGGACCAGTGTGCAGACAGAGTCCATCCTTCATGGACTCTTCCCCGGCTAAGGGGAGCTGCTGGCAACAGCAGCCACCACCAGCACCCTGGAATAAATGAGATGGGAGGACAGAAGCTGAGATCTGTTTCCTCCAATTAAACTGATTCGGGAGGGCTCCGTAGTTGAGGCAAACAGCATAAAATGAGAAAAAGGTCACTGTGACGGCTCTGGGTGCAGGCATCAGCCTCCTTTGCATCTTGGCATCTCCTGGCCTTCGTGTCCATCTGAGCCGCTCCTGTCTGCGGGGTTTAGCTGTGACCCGCAGGGCCCTGCCGGTGCAGCTCTGGCAGAACGCACACTGAAGCTGCAGTGATGGTGGAGGAGCAGCTCTGCTCCCGGAGTGGCAGCTGGCGGGAGGACACGGAGCAGTTTCACAGGGGAGGGGGGGACTGGGAGTCTGTGATGAAACCGTGGGACAGAGGGGTTTGAAGACCGGCTGGCTCTGGAGTTCCTAGTCCAGTGGTACTCCACGGGGGGCTGGACGGGGGCTGTGATGGCGAGATGAGATGAGCTGCACTTCACACAGTGCAGGAGTGCAGGAGGAGTATCGCAGTTCGGGGTACTTTGGTGTCTTTTTTTGGAACGCTTTTGATAGTAGAGGTGGCATCTGACCTTCTGCATTTGAGATCTGATGGCTCGGGGATCTCCAGCTATAATATTGGCCATCAGTCCCTACTCTCGTATACAGAACTAGTGCCAAGCAGAGAAAAGCCTCAGAGAAAGCTGGCTGTTCTGAGAAGCAATTCCCATTGTTGCACTCGCTAAGACTTCTGGGCCCCTGAGGTATACAAGGGAGTGTCTGAGTTGTAAGTATCAAAAGAAATTAATTATTCTATATTATAATTAAGTCTTTTTTAATTAGCTGAATAATTGGAATTTTTCTTGCGTTACAATGCAGGTTTTCACATAGCCGGATAATCTGAAACTTTAGAGGGATTTACCTGAGAAACTTCTAGCATCCACAGTTGTCTTTCTGTAATATAAAGCAGTAAATAGTGGTTCTAAGGTGGCTGCAAGAAAGGCAGGGCTCTTTAAAAGAAGTCTGTCAAGCCAAACTTGTCCCTCAAAATGTATGTTTTGTAAAAGCCTTCAGAAAATGTTGGGTCGAACTGTTTTAGTGTTATTGTGAGGAAATCAATATTTCCCTGCAGCCTTTGCAGCCCCAAAATTGTAGCATGTTGTTTGTGCAGAAGAAGCTGAATGTGAAACTGTCTAAAAATGAGAGTGAAGTAAACTGGCCTGTTTCCATAATTTGCCCTGAAAGTCCCCAAGGTAAACAAAACAACACACTTGAGCAGTCAAAAATGAAATATTCCCCCAGTGTAAACAGCTGAATTGGAGGGTGTTGGTGGCATTCTGAGAGGGGTTTTTGCTTTTCTTACAGCCTTTGTCCTCCTTCCCTCCCCCTTCCCATCTCCCTCGAAGCCCTGTTCCTGCCGTGCTGTGCCGTACAGCAGATCTTCCAGGCTTTGTCCTCCAGCAGAAGCACCAAGGAAGTCGTGCCAGATCCCCGCGTGCTTCAGCACTGAAATCAGGGAATTGCCCGCAGTGGGTTCCCCACCACTGGAGAAGAGAAACCTTTTCCCACTGCTCTGACGTGGCAGCAGCATTCAGAGCTTCAGACAGAGGCGGGGCAGCAGCTCCGTGAGATGGAGGCGTTTGGGACCCTTGAGCTGGCACAGATGCACGCAGCACTGCCAGGTACTCCTGACCCGTGCTGCGCACTCTGTCGTGTGGCATGGGCATGGCTTCAGGGCTCTGCAGGGCTAGGACTTGGACAGGTGATACCAGGAGGAGCAGATTTTATGGCCTTGGATGCTGGGGCTGTGGGTGGGTATTCTCCGTTGCTGAAACTGCGTTCAGGAAGGAACCACGTTGATTTGGTGAGTTTGGCTGAGACCTCTGTCAAAAAAATTAAAAGGGAAAGTCTGGGAGATGCATAACTTGCTCACAGACACACCAGTGTGGGTGCAGCAGCTTTACAATGTTGTACGTTCACCTGTCTCAGACAGAAAAAAAGATGAAGCCAGTTTGTGGCAACAGGAGGAGATCAGGAAAGCAAAGGACCAGGGGAAAGGAAATGCTGTGCTGACTGGCAAAGACACTGCTCTCTTTGTGTTCTTTGTGCTTGACTGAAACATCTTCACTGGATTTTTTTCCCCTCTAATCTGGAAATAATTCTGATTTATTTTGAGCCTTCTATTAAGACAAGTCACGCAGCAGTGGCTGGCTGGCGGCGGGCAGCTGCGTGTGCGCGGACGCCTGTGTGTGCTTCCAAGGGGCTGCTGCCTTCTTCAGTTGACACTGCAGTCAATTATTGTGTTTTCAATTATATATAAAAGGCAATGATGGAGGTTTTCAGCTTTTATAGCACCACAAATCACAGAGTCCTTCACTGTACATGCGGCATCGCTGCCACAGCGTAGCACAGGAGATCACGACTTCCCCATGCCGGCTTGCAGGGGGAGTGGTGCCATCAGGGGCCCCCAAACTGCAAGGTAACACCACGGGGAGGGCAAACCCTCACAGGCAGCTGCTCCTCCGCGTGGTCCTTCAGCCACCAGCCCCTGGCTGACAGACAGGGACGGGCAGTGTGATCCCTGGGCTGTGCCGGGGAAGGGCAGGAAGATCTGTTTTCTGTGTGCTTCACATGCTCAGCAGCACGTCTGTGAAGGATCTGTGCAGCCTGGATGGGCGAGGAAGGGTTAAAGTGAGGACATCATTCGTGAGAAGGGTCACGGTACAGAGAGTGACACTGGCTGCAGCACTTCCCCGAGTCTTTAGTCACACAATCAGTCTCTTGCCAGCTTGAAGTAACTGGGTAGATCTGAAGCGAGTAGACTGGAAAATTGTTGGGAACTGGGATCTGTTTCACAGAACGGTCATTTCGCTGTACGTAATATCATAACATTCTTATATTTGCAAAGTTAGCCCTAGAAAAAAGGGCTTCGACTGGCAGACCAGGAGTGTTTGCCTTTGAAACCAGGCAATGTGAGGAAAAAACCAAGGCTGTAATAGAGCATGAACAATCCTCCTCAGTAGCCAGAAGATGCCACCTACCATCCAAGGATCTGAAAAGGACTCACCACTGGCAGGCTTGGTCTTGGCTTTGGCATTTGGGCACCTTAATGCACATATAAATGCCCCAAAATTGTCTGGTGCAAGGGCAGCACTAGCTCTTGTCAGCTTCTCCAATTTCCTTTCATAAAAGAGATATTAGCCGAGCCATTCTTATTCTGCTCTGCCCTGGCAGGGAAGGGGGTGTCTGAATGCATCACCAGGCTGCGTTTCACCAGCGGCAGATTGGTGGTAAACCAGCAGTCAGGTCCAGGAGAGCGAGGCTGTGAGAGGCTGAGTGGGCAGGAACAGAAATCAAATCATTGCCACATAAAGTGAACAAGAACTCTTGAATTCTGAGACTCCAGTGAGAAAGCAAGTGAGAAAAATAAAGAGAGGTTGTCAGCTAGACTGGATATATTGACTGCAGTACTCACTGGAGGAGGAGCAGTGATCCTGGTGACTGGGCTGGAGATGTTTGGAATGGTCCTGTTTCACCCAGAGCACACCCTGGAGCCCTGTGCTCCTCTGCGTGATAAGGATACAGGCAAGGAGGATGCCCCATGGTGAAAAATGCTCTTAGTTCAGGGAGACAGCGACCTGCGGGACACAGAGACCACGGAGAGACTCAGTTAACTGGAGCTGGTTACCACTGAAGGCTGAGCTTTCACCATGGAATGGGGACTTTAAATGGGGATATTTGTGTCGAGCAGATTGTGGCTTTAGGTGAACATCCCAATTAGAGCAGTTCTGGTAAAGGCTGGAGGTAAAGCTGGCTGACTGCACACTCACTGCACTCTGCTTCACACTGAGCCCCAGAAGTGGTGAGAGAGGCCAGCCTGTGGTGGTTGTGGTGAGTGTTGGGATTTTGAACTAGTTTGGAGCCTAAGCTGGAAAAAAAACCACAAAAACAAACAAACAAACAAAAACCCAAACAAACAAAAACCAAAACAAACAAACAAAAAGCCCAAACCAAAAAAAACCAACAGATGAAGCACTGCATTCCTAGCAAATGGCTTCTGGTGTATCTGCTGCACTGTTGCTGGGGGATAATGAACCGGGATTCAGAATCGCAGTGCTGGATGTTAGTCATGGCTGCGGGACCTGGGAATGCTGCTGGCATAAATTAGGGGCAGGGGTGGAAGGACGTGCCAGGAGGACTGGAAGGATTCTCTGGAAAGAAAAGGAACTTAGAGGTTCTTAGGCAAAGCAATTGGTACCAGCAATAATTCCTTTCACTGATCGGGGTCCAGAGGATGAACAAACCCAAAGCTATGGAGGAGGAGAGGGCCCTTGACTGTCCTGCAGTTCTTGGCTCTCTGCCCACAGGAAGGCAGAGGATATCCTGTCTGGACTGGATAAATCTTGGAAATGGCATTTGAAATAGACATGAAATAGGGTTTGGAGGGAACTAGAGCCTGGGAGAAGATCTGGCTAGATGGAATATAAAATCCATTAGTGTCTTAATGCATAAATTGGCAGAACTGTACAACAGCAATGAAAAACAAGCTACTGGGAGCCCAAGCTGTTATTAGATTCTGGTGCCTCAGTGACTGTTGAAATTACTATTTTGCAAGAGCGAGGGTGCCCATAAGGTGCCCCAACAGACACAAGTGTGCAGGGGTCTCCTGTGGTGCAGGGAGTGTCTCAGCTCTGCCCCACACACACCCCAGTGCAAACTGCTTACTGGAGAGTGTGCCTGAGGTTTTTTGTATTCAGCATCATGTACAGGATAAAAAATGGGCTTTTCAGCAGCCCGTTCCTTAAACAAAATAGGTTAGTTTAGATCTGACTAACTGTGCAAGGATAATACAGGAACAGAAAGACTCATAATTACCTTACCTACAAAATGATGTTTTCCTGTAAAGGCTCCTGAAATAGTCAGAACAGCTCGGGATGAGGGTCAGTTACCTTTCTGCGAGTATAAGCTTGAGATAAGTTGGAGTATGGGAAGATTAATGCCTTTGCCTTAATAGCAGGGCTTGATCCAAGACTGCAGAAGCGATGTAAGTACCCAAGCGAGCCCAGAAAGCCGGGTGGATCAAGGAGTGCCAGTGCAGTGACCCAGTGTGTGTAATTCCCCTGTGTGGCTGGTATTAAAAGGAAACAGAAAGATGCATCTGACTGTGGATTTCAGAGCATTAAATGCTGTAACTCTGCAAACATCACCTCTTCTTGTTAAAATGCCAGAAATTACGGCTGCAGTAGTGCAAGGAGCTAAGTGGTTTTTGGCTATAGATCTTGCAAATGCTTTTTTCTTTAGCCCTTTAGCAGAGAAATGTTGGTAAAAGTTTGGAGTTTACAGTTCATGAGGGACAAAAAATATTTCGCTTGAGTTCCTCGAGGATTTCACAAGCTCCTGTGATCTGTCACATACACATCACCCAAATGTGGGAGAAATTAGCCTGCAGGTCCAGGAAGTGTGTGACATCAGATGCGGCTCACACCTGAGCTGGGTAGATTCTGGAGAACAAGCGTGTCAGCAGACTGGAAGATTTGGCTGCAGTCCAGGAGGAAGGATTGAAAGTCAACAGACAAAAGGTTCAATTAGTGCAACAAGAGGTAAAATATTTAGGAGCAATATGAGGTATTGAAGGCCAGGCTCCTGATAAACAGAGTGTGGAATTAATTCCAAAGCTGCCCAGCCCCACTGCTCTGCCTAGCTAAGAGCACTGTACGGCACATTTAATTGTATGCAGGATTTTATTCTGATGTTCAGTGAAGTGAGTCATCCTCCAGCTAAGCTTTTAGAGAAAACCAGGCGATGGGAGCAGGGTGCAGGCAAGCAGGCAGCTCAGTCAAGCTGAAGCCAGCCTAGCCCAAGCTGCAGTGCTGGGCTGTCTGGACCCAGGAAGCCTCCTCATGCATGGTTTGCCTCTGTCAGCCAGGAAAAAAAAGTGCCAATTTGGCACAAAAAGAAAGATACCGTGTTCCAGGCTATTGTCTGTGCATCTCAAATCTTATTGACACCGCAACTCCTTGTCAGAAGGAATGAGTATATTTAGTCTGGAAATCAGAAAAATTGGATTATCTTGTTGGAGGAAGGCCAATGGCACAACACCCTAGTCATGCTTCCTTGAAATACAATGTGTTCGATACAGCACAGGATGGTGCCTATCGAGCTCTGGGCTGGCAGCACAGCCCCTGACGTGAGTGACTGGGAGAGTGAGACCGGAACGGGACACGAGGCACGAGCAGCTCTGTGCGCCAGTGGCGGAGGGTGCTGAACGTGAGTCAGATACTGCAGCCTCCTGATGTGCAGTGGCCTGTGCAGGTTTAATTGCCTCTGTCAAAGTACATCCGCATAAACCAGAAATCTGCTTTACAGGTGGGTCAGGTTGGTGCAGAGCGAGGCTGGCACAAGATGTGCTCCAGTGCGTGCAGAGAGGAGCAGGAGGCAGCGGGGCAGGGCTCACCTCGCTCAGTACAAGTGGCAGCAATCCCATAGGCATTGTCAGGTGTGCTTCCCCCCGGACTGAGCAAACGAGGAGGAAGGATTTCATTTTGCTGAACATGTATTTTGCCCATCTTGTTACAAAGCAGCAACTGCACAGAGCAGAAAGCCCACAAACCTCAGGATATGAAGAACTTAGCTTCTAAAGGAAGCTTTAAGGAACTTAGTACAGGTGAATGGCAAAAACTAGGATGCGGTGTTCTCATCTAAATGACTCCACAAACAACTACAGTCAGCCATGATTCTATTCCTTTTAAGACCTTGAGATGAAGTGAGATATGACTCTGAGAGAACTGGTGGTTAAAAACTTCCTTATCAGATGAATAGCAACTGAAGGGTCTCACAGATTAATGAATAAAAGAATCTGACAAACGACTGCAGCAGGATAATCAACAAATAGCTGAGCAATTAGGGCAAAATGTTCATAGAATAGATAAAAGGTAGAAAATGGTAAATAATCAACATGAAGAATGGCGAGTAGGGGCTCAGGTAGTATATCATGGGCTCCCAGGAAAGAGCACACCTGGGGCTGTGAGTGGGAGGGATCTGGCACTAAGCACAAATAAAGGCATTTCCATTGTTTATTAGTTCAAGTAAGTTCTGACAATGTCAGGCAGCTTCATCAATCACAGCCAAGGCTTTGGAAAGGAGAAAAACACTAAGCCATAAGAAAAGTTGTCTTTCCTTTTCCGATGACAGAAAGGAGTGAGTTTTAACCATCACCAGATGTGGATCAGCGCAGAAACATGGATCTGCTGTGGTGGGTAAGAATAGCTCTTCCAGCTGTGTTGTACATCAATGCTGCTGATGCTGGGAGCATGGCTGAGTGGTGTTGGGGTCTTTCTGTTCTGCCCGCTGTGAGCGCACAGTCTGCGTGCAGTGTGGTGTTGCCTGTGTTTCACACTAGAGCTGTCAGGGCTGTTCCCTGAGATACCCACATCTTCTCCTCACTGGGTTGCACCCTCTCTGTCAGAGCAAAGCCCTTCTGTGGGCAGGGTGGGTGGTCAGTGGGGTAAAAGCAGTTTGCAGGCCTTGATGCAGCAGGTGCTGGGCAGCAGCCTGGGCTGGAGGCACAGCTCTCTGGCCGGCTTCTCCAAGGTGTCCGAGTTCCCTGGTCATCCACAACTGGATATGTACAGGGATGGCTTAAAACTGCATCAGCCTCACTTTCCCAGAGCCAGTCGTGCTTTGCTGTGGCTGGAAGAAAAACACCGGCTTACCCAACAGCTTGAAAGTCCTTATGTTTTATTTCCTTTTCTCTTCCCTCCATTGCGCGGTCCCATCCACTTCAATTTAAAAGTATTGTGTTCCCCCTTTCCTGAGAGGCCAGCGTGTGTCTAACAAGCAGTGTAGACACAGCCATGCACTATTGTTCCTGTCACCTCTAATCACACAGCCATCACCATCGTGCTAAATCCCTTCCTCCCTTCTGCATTCCTCTGGATCACACCACATCCTCCCTCACCCCTCACTGCAGCCTGGCCTGCTCTTTGTTTCTCCATCTTCGGCCCTCCCCAGCCTGTGCAAGCAATCCAGCAGCTCCGAAAGGGAAAACTGCCTTGTTATGGTGGAGGGTCTTTTTCCTGTCAGAGGAACTTGTTTCCTTGCCATGAGCTAGGATCTCTTGAGAGAAAGCAAGCTAAAAACGCCTTTGAGCAGCCTCTTCTGTTCTGCCCTCCTGGTGCAAGTTGAAAATGAGAAGAAAAGGGGGGGGAAGATTAAAAAAGAAATAAAGAAAAGAAAAAAAGGTCTTCAAAAAGGAAGGCTCTTCCAGAGCCCAAACAATCAATGGACAATAGGAGATAGTGATTGCAGCTCTGCGCTCTGCTCCCGCCAGATGGGGAAGCCCTCGCCTCTGAACGTGGCCTGGGTGATGAGCTGAAAAGCTCCCTGCTCAGGCTGCAAACAAAGCCTGGGCAGAGGGCAGAGGTAAAACCAACTGGGACTCGGCCCTCTAATCAGGCCCACGCTGTGAGCTCATAGCATTAATCCAGCGCCGGTGACACCGAGGCAGGAGGCCCGGTGACCCCGAGCCCATCCAGCGCTGGCTCGCACTGCCCCGTACTGCATGTTCCATTTAATAAACCCCACTGATATATTTAATAGAGACACCTCACACTTCCACAGTTTCATGTGTGACCTCTTTCTGTTTGCTACCGAAAACACAAAGTAAGAGAGTCAAGGATCATTAGCTGACGAGGCAAAACTGCCCCTTCCCTTGCTCTTCTATTTTTCTTGTGAATATCAACTCCTTGGGAGGCAGCAGTTGCCTGTAATCCTTCCTGTCTCCGTTGCAGAAGGGACAGAGTCCTGTGAGAGCACGGGAACAAATTATAACAGAAAGGCCTGCAATTTGGGCAGCTCCAGCCCCGCTCCTGCTGCAGACTCCTCGTGCCATAACTCCTTTCCTGCGCAGAGGCTGAGTCGATGGGCCCCAGAGAACCTGTAGGGTCTGGGTAATGCTCTCAGCCCATCTCTTCCCAAATTTTTGGCAAGGAAGAAGGATTTGCAGACACCAGGAACCAGAAGAAATCCATTACCTCCCCTCGGTGAACCTCCTGAGGGTCCCTGGCTGTGCTGCATGAGCCAGGGGACTTTGGCTTCTGGAAAAGGTCATCTGCCTCAGCAGGGAAGAAAAAAGATGGATCTGTATCTCTGTAACTTTTTTTCTAGGCAGGCTAAAGAAAACTTTGTAGAAAAAATGTATGGTTTAAAACCTAAAGAGTCAAGGGTCAATTTGGCAGATTTTCTTTTAAGTTTTGAGCTTTCTGGAGGTTTTTTTACTATTATTTTATTTGGTGGTTGGATTTGTGGGTTGGGTTTTTTTTGCATTAGAAATAGTGTCAGTTGTCAAACAAGGCTCCGGATTGATTTGGTTTTTTATGTCTAGCTTTCAACATCCTCAAAGGCATCTAATTGTTCAGGACATACTGAGTATCTGCACTTACAGAAATCAGGCCTCGAGTGGAACTCCCCTGAAAGCCAGGCACTGGGAAGCCAAGATTAGTTTTCAGAAAGTAAGTGGTTTTCATTTTTCAGTTTCTCAAGGACTCTTTTCAAGGGCTGAGCAGATGGCTGGGAGATCTACAGAATGGAAACCTGGGGTTCTAATGGGGACACAGAAGTGTGTGTGGAGGGGGTTGTTTGTTTGGGGTTTCTTTTGGCTAAATTGTCTTTTTGTTTGACAGCAATTTACACTATTTATGCAGCTGGAATGCCAGTGCATTTTTTGTGTGGACTCTTCCTTTTCAACAAAGGACTGAGAAAATTGCCACACTAATTCTAGGAGCTTCCCAGCAGCTCTGAGGCATAACCAGAGGAGCAATTTCCAACTTAAAAATACAAAGGCAAACAACAGAAGAAAAGCACAGTTCAGTTCAGAAAGCAGCTCTGGCTCCATTCTCAGGGATTTTCAGTGGAGATGTGGGTACGTGTTGAAGACCAAGCCAGCCTCAGCTGGTTTTTCAGGAGCACTGGGGGCTGCGTTGGGCTTTTGGCAGCAGTGACCTGCCTGGGAGAGGCTCCTTGGCCCCCAGTACGGCCCCGCTGCCCCTGAGGGCCTGGCAAACCCCAGCCTCTGTACCCTGCTCGGGGCACCCAAAACCCAGCGCTGGACTAGTAACTCCCGTCTCACCACCTGGGCTGACCAAACTGCCTTGTGGCGTAAGGAAATAGTGCTGATCCTGCACCTGCGCGGGGGAAACTGAGTCACAGGGTAGGGGTGGTCCCTCCCTTGGGGAGCTCCGTGTATTCCCGGGGATCCTGCGCCCACTGAGCACGGGTTTCACTGGGAAAGTGCACAGACACCCCCTCATGTTTGCACGTATTTGCTGTATGGCTGTCCCACACATTTTCCCTGCTAGCCTGGCATAACCATTACTAAAATATGCTTATCTCATATATGCAAATAGCGGGATATTTATAAGATTCTTTGAAATTTCCATAATTGTGCTGTAAAAAAAAATCTCTTTGCTTATCTCACAAAGTGTTGTAACCACAGTGTTACTTTTATTGAAATCCAAAAATCACACAGCAAAATAAGAGTAGTTAGAAAACTGTCAGGTTTTTATATTTTTGAAATAGAAGGGAAAGAAAGTGAGCAAACCAGGCTTTATTATTTTAAATTAGAAACTTTAATGCTCACCAAAAAGGATATAAACTGTAAATGTATTTTAGCAGTTCCTAGAGAAAAAGGGAGAGGTTTTAATAATAACACTGTGTGCTCCTATATCATTTTCATTAGAAAAATCTTGGAGCACTTTCAGCTTATTAAAGAATGGAATGCCTCAGAAGGCTCTTGGGAGGTACCATAGAAAAGTAAAGTAACAAATATAAATCCACATTATTCTCCATCCTGTGATTACCTGGAGCTTCCCGGCCGTCCTGGGGATGCACAGCTCCCTGTCACAGCTCGGGGCTGCCAGCCCCTGCCAGGGCCAGGAGCTGCACTGTGAGGGGCCCCACTGCTCCAAGCTGCTCATTTTGTGGGTGAGTGAACCAACACACGGAAGGATTTTCCCAAATCTTGTGTCCTGCCCCGCGGGGACACACCAGGAGCTCTGCACGGAGGGATTCCTGTGCCTCCTTTGGGGAATCCTGGATGCTCTCTGGCCTCACATGAGTGGGTTCCTCACCAGGTTCCTCACACAGGAATATGTCCAGGCAGGCTCCAGTGAATCATCCTGGGAGTGCTGTGGAGAGGACAGAAAAATAAGATATTAGCCTAAATTTAGCAAGAGTCATAAAATGTTCACTGGAACAACAAAAGCAGGAAGAGAGGCTGTAAAGGTAGGGGGTATTCCCTGGTCTGATGAAGAAAATAATATTAAAAACTCCCCGGTGTTTAATTTTGGGAAATACAATAGACCGAGCGAGTGCCCAGACAAGGAACAGCGTGTTAACATATCTTAGATAAACAGGAGCCAAGTTGTTACCCTGACAGAAAAACGAGAGAGCCCATCAATGCAGTGGGGGAGAATGATAAATTAAAAACCAGATGGTTCAAAGATGTGATTGCATCTTCAGCTTCAGCAGGAAGGAAGAAGGGGAATACATATGTATTGCAGGCAGGCCAGGAACACAAAAGCTGGGAAAAAAATACAAGAACAGGAGAGGCAGGCTCATCATAATGAAATTAATTAAAAGAGCAGGACCTCAAGTTATTTTAGGTCCCAGTGGTAGAAGCACCAGAATTCCAAGCTTCATTCTTCATTTATACATAAAGTTTCCTATTTCATCCATGCTCAGAAAAGGACCTCTTCCTTTCTCAGCTAGATAGTGAGTCAAGGCAGATGGGAATTATTCTGAGCTTGGAGAAAACAAAAAAGCACAAATTAATGGCTAACTGGCAGAAAGGCAGTTTAAAGCACTTTGCCAAAGCACATTTTATTCCTACACTTATCCTACATACATATTTTTTCCTTTAATTCTGTTCAGCACAGAAATGCATGACTAAGCAGAGATACATATCTGCCTTGTGCATAGGCTGGAGGGGGCATTAAAACAAGCAAAAAGCAGACAAAAGGAAGGGGAAAAAATCCGTAATGGCTGGTGCAATGACTTAACAACTTCCTGCATGTCATTCAGCACACAGAAAATAGAACAACCCCGTCTTGCCAGCCTGAACTCATCTCATCCCATCATCTCTGTGTGGGTTTATGTGCATCTGCCTGCGTTCTGCCACACATACATGCACATATGTACACGCACACCCCTCTCTTACTATTTCACATGCAGAAGCACTGATTGGGTATGAAGGAGTCCTCGTGGCCACGGGGACCTTGGCCAAAATCCCGCTTCTGCCATAATAGGAGGTTTTGACTTTGGCTTCAGAAGTGGCAGGGTTTTACTCCAGCTTCCTTTGCAGCAGTAAAGCTTTAAATCTGCAGCAAGGCTCTCTCTGCCCAGGATTATATTGAACTGTTTCTGTGAGGAATCTGGAAATTGTTTAACTCTGCAAATTTATCATGCATAAACAATTTAAGTTATGATACCGATAATATTTCAGTCTTAATTTGGCAAAATGATGGGGGCAGAAACTCACACTGTACTTGTGTTTGAATAGTGGTGATTCTTTCATAACTATTAACTCTCAAGATCTCAATTTGATATCCCTTGGGAACAGGTTCCCTCTGTGCTTAAGCCGTTAGAAACAGGAGACCAGGTGGTGGAGGTTCAGTTCTTGTTAGGAGACTTTCATCTGCTTTCTTAACTTCCTGTCACCTCTTTTCCCCTTGCGTAAAATTAGGATAATGACATTTCTTCATATGGCAGTAGCTTAAAGCATTCATGTCTAAAATGCTCAGGTGGAAGGTGTTATACACTTCAGAGATTATTGTTTGTTACCACGATTGCTATTACTGATATTTCTGAGAGTTTCACTCTCACGTATGTAATAAGGGCAAAATATTTTGAACATTTTGCCTGATTTTGAACTTAAAACCAATTTTGTTCTGAATTAATTCCTTTGAATAGAATTATTCCTGAACTACATCAACTGGGGACCAGCTGCTGACCCCAAGTGTTTAAGAACTACAGATAATCACGGATGAAAAGAGACAAAAATACATTTTATCTAAGAAGTATCTAATGTTGTGATAGAAACTGAAATTAAAGTATAATCCAGAGAGAGAGACAGAGAGAGGGAGAGAGAGTATTCTTTAATTAAAATCAGCTACCTCAAAAGATGGATTTTCTCAGGAGTGAAATTTGCACTGTGCTGAAGGCTTTCCACTTAAATCCTTGATGATGCAAGGAAAAAGAATTCTCAGGGAGTAATATTGGCATTAGCAGATAGCCACATGCCACTGTACAATAAGGAAAAATCTGCAGAGAAAAAGATATATGGCCAATAGAACGGAAAGATGGACAAAACAGGAAACTCCCCGAAACACAGACACGTGATTATTCAGAAGCAAATGAATAGTTTGGCAGAGAAAGGGACCTGAGATAAAGACTTGAAGATATAGAAAGAAAAATAAAACCAGAAGCAGCAGAGATCAATGAAAACAATCAGCATTTTCTGCCAGGAGATATGTTAAAAAGACTGAAAACAGGGCTTTAGATAACACGTTCAGAATGATCCATCTCCCCTCCCACCATGTCTGTGGCCATTCCTCGTCCCAGCCAAGCACCCGTCACGGTTCAAGGCGTGGAGGTTGTATGGACCCACCCTGGGAACAGCAGGTGAGAGGCACAGCACTGATTTGGGGCAGTTCTGGGGCTGGGCAGGCAGTGCCTTCCCCACCCTGGAGAGATGCTGCTGCTGCTGCTGCTGCTGCTGCTGGCAGCGGGTGCTGGGGGGGAGCGCTTCTGACGGCGCCTCGTTGGGAGTCCTGCTCCCTTCCCGCGTTAGCTGCCATCACAGATGGCTTCCTGCAATACAAAGAAGGCTCCTGGCAAGGCAGTCTAGCTGGATAACGCTAGAATTGGCTGTGTGGAAGTATTACCTCACAGAAACACCCATTCACCAGCTTTTATTCCATTGTGTGCAGCAGAGCACATTCGAGCAGCTACTTCACGCTGGTTTCCTCGCACATGCAAATCTCTCTTGCGTGAATCTTGTCTAACAACCAGGTGGGCTCTGTGAGAAGTAGTTCTGCTGCAGTGAGGAAAATGTGTCTCTTTTTTATTAATGTTACTTTTTTTCCTTCCTTTTTCAAGGAAAATATTTCAAGGCTAAAGTGGAGGAGCTGCTGCAGTGGTGTCCCATCTCTGGAGAAATGGGCAGCAGTGTGGACAGCAGCAGAGCACCCTCCCTGTGCTCAGGGCACCTTATTGCCAGGGAGAGGATACACATAGCTCCAGTGCCTATGAATACCTTACAGCTTTGCTCTGTGTGATGCAAATGTTTTTGTAGAAAGGGCCCAAACCCAAATTGTTAGTCTAATATTGGCCATGATATTGCAGCCAGGCAGGATGGGATATGTAGCAGGGGAATTTTTAATGTGTCAGATTAAAAAACCTGTACAAATCTTGGCTGAGTTCAGGTTCCCGAAGAGCTGATGTGGATTCAGGACAAATTTCAGTTCAAGCAGAAGGGTTGGCTAATCACTAAAATACATCATACAGGTAATCTGGCTCACAGTCCCAGACCTTTAGAGGTGTTTTAATACCCACTGTACTCCAAGTGCTAAAACGGCTTGACCAAACTTGGCGTTAGCTACCAGCATCTCCTGAAAGGAAAATAGAACTCACAGCAGCAAAAGAGCGAGGCCTTCTCTTCTCATGTGGCTTACATGGGAAATCAGTGGATCATCCTGAGCTGAGCTCCTCGTTCCCAAAGCTGTGGTTTCCCATGGCAGCTCTCAGCACTCCTCTCCTGCACAGCCCTGCCAGTCTTGTGGCACAGACGCCGCGGTGCCGCGAGCCCCCGCGAGCGCGGGGCCGGGCGCTCGTGGGAGAGGAGAGGAGAGGAGAGGAGCTGAGTCCAGCCGTGGTGGTGCATGCTGGCGAGCAGTGTTCACATATTAACAGATTTCCACTCAAACTGGCAAATAGGAATGTCTATGTTAGAAATGCTGTGTGAAAGCCAAGGCAACAAAAGTCAAAATGTGCATATGAGAATATGTGGCACACACAGTATATGTCACAATGTTTACCATCACTTCAAAACATGCACCCGCCCACAGTTCTTCACTAGCAGCATCCTGGAACTTCTCCAATTGGGATTTGCTATATGAAGCAAAAGTCAATTAAAATCAGCCATTATTGTACAGATCATGAGATCCATAGTACGAGATCCCATAGTCATCCCAGATGCTCATTAATAGCAGTGTGTTGTAAACAAGTCCAGGACAATTGCTTGGGGTTTGTATACTTTTCTGATTGCTGTGTTTGCTCAGTTAACATATAACATTTTTAATGGGTTGGATTAAAATTTTTAGCAAATATCAAATTCCCCAGAAACACAGTTCTGTTGCATTCTGGAACTGTTTCAAATGTAGGTCAGAGTCAGGAAGTATGTTTAGCTAATGGAAACAGAGGCGGGGGGAGAAAGATTTGGGGAAAGGGAAATTCTGTCTACCCAGCTTGCTAGAGGAGCACCAGCTCGCCCACCTCCTTCAGCAGAGCCTGCTGCTGGGTGAGGTGTGGTGACTCATCTCTGCATCACACGAATCCCACATTTTTAGCTCGGGAAGTCACTGCCTGCTAAAGGCCTGGAGTGCTTGGTTGGGTTCCCTCAGTGTCTTGAGGAGCTCTTCCATGCAGTAAAGGAAATGTGATGTTCCAGAGAGGTGAACTACGCAGTCCCCAGTTCAGAAGCTCACGTTCCTGTACAAATCCAAACGCTGGTTTTTTGTGAAGATTTACTGGCCTGATTCAGAGAAATCCAGGCAAGAACAGCCTTGAGCTGAGATCATTCTGCAGGGTGGGTGGAGGCTTCCAGTCCTTCAGGTAGAGCCGAGCACCAGCATCCATCTTCCAGCTCCCAGGTAAGGCCTGCCCAGAATTACAGGTGAATCTGACCCTTCATTCCCGCTCAGAAACAAAACACTGGCAGGGCTTTTTTAGTCAAAGAAAACATCAACTCAATATGAAACAAACATCTTTGTTTTGGAAAAGCATTCCCCCACCCCTACACACACACAAATGCACACACTAATTTTTAGGGCTGTTTTATAAACAAAAAATCTGTAATTAGCACAATTTTATTTGTAGTTAGCATGGGTAAGTTGTTTGCTTTGGTGCCAATATCTGTGGCAATGGAAGTGCACTTGCTCTTTTGTTTTCAACTCTTCCACTACCTCTTCATGTTTAGTTTCAAGGTGAGATCAGTATCTGGAAACATGATGTAATTTATGCTGTTATCATTTTATGAACTTCAGCAAATCTACTCCTGATAATGTATTATAATTATACTGGTAGCCAGAACTGGATTTGAAAACGTAGGAAGCCCGGTGCCAACTGCCACTGTGTGTCTGACCAGATCAGAAAATGAAAACAACAGTTACTGGCATTTATTGTCAGAGGAGCTTCAGCTCAGATTTGCAGACAGACGTGGACTGCAAAAATTAAATGGCTGTTCATTTCATATGTATACCTAATTTCTGTGGGTTTTGAGACTGGCATCTTAATCTCTGTCATGCTTGTTTCCATTTTCTTCTCAGTTTTCCTTTAAGACAAGCTTCCCTACTCTAAAGCCAAATGCAGTGTTCCCTGCTGTGATGGATTCCTTCTTTTTCCTTCCTAATTGGAGCCATTTCATCAGATCGAATTTTGACAAAGATAGTAATTGTCATCCAATTTTAAGGCAATGACAAGATCAATATGAATTTTCAGATGACAAGTATTATTACTGGGTGAGCACAAAGAAACAAAGAAAATGAAAAATCCATGTTGTGGGGATCAAAACAGTGAGAGGCACATGCTTGCCTTGATCCACGTGTATGTGAACCCTGTTACAACAATAGAGACTGTGCCTGTGGATGGATGGGGTAGAACAGATGGCCTTTGCCAGGCAAATAGTGCAGGAAAACGAGCACCCAGTGCTTTAGTACATTGCAATTTGGGTAATGTGGGAGTCAATTAACTTGCCACCAAACAGGCTTGCAGGGAAAATTACCCACAGCCCCATCTCAGAGAATTCTGCTCCTCCTTAACATTTTGTGCTCCTTCTGTTCCCCGAATGTCAGGAGTAAATACCCAAGAAAATCCTGCTTCTTTAAGGTAAATATATTCAAAGTGTATTTATGTAGGCAGAAGTACTTGATTATTTTTATAACATTGTTTAAATGAGATGATCTGATTAGTTAATGGCCCAAAGGGTTCAGACAGAGTTCAAATAAGGATCTAGAATGTGTAGCAGCATCTTCAGACGTTTTCTGCACCATGGTGCTTTTGGGAGAGATTCTGCCATGTATGCATAGCTTGCCAGACACTGTCACTTTGTTTTAGTAGGTTCACCCTGCAACAAGACATTTCTTCAAGGCATTCGACCCTCAGAGTTCAGCTCTTGTTCTGTATTTGCTGCTCAGTGTGCACCCAGGTTCCCACTGCAGGGCCGCTCTGCACACGCTCATCTGGCTATTGAACCAGGCCTCCTGCTTTCCCACCCCCAAAGCGTTAAATGCAAGGAATTAGACCCTGCTTGGGTTGTTTTTTTTTTTTCCTTTTGTAGTATTTATATTCAAAATACATTTTAACTGAGGAAAGGCAAAATAATACATGGTTGTCGTACTAATTGGCAGCTGCTATGGGTAACAACCATGACAAGTTTCAGCTCTGTCCACTTCAACCCAGCCAAGTCATTAAAGGTTTCCAGGCAGAGAATTGGGTTATGAAACTCAATATACACTGGTAGCTGTGCTGGTACCCCCCCATTGCTAAGCACATCCTCAACCACCCAAATGCAGGTTCAGTAGGATTATGATCCGTGGAGGAAGGCCTCAGCCAAGCACTGAAAGGATGTTTGTGAGCCTCCAAAATATAAATAAAATATTTACAAAGGGAATAATTGACTTTTGATGTTTACTTCGGGCTATGGTTAAGCAGGCAGTGTCTGTACTAAGCAATGCAGTGACCACCTGCCACAAATGCTGTGATATTTGACAGATCCCTTTCTGCCAAGAACTATAATTCCTATTTAAATCTAAATAGAGGAGCCATGAATGCAGATTTCTCATCACAAAGACGCTGATGTTAATCCCCAGTACAGAAAAATAAGAAAAGCCAGAACGTTTTATTGGATTTTATATGGAAGATAATTAAACAGTATTTCTTCTTTACTTGGTATACAGCATCCCATCAACCTTCTTGCTGAAATTTGTTTATAAAGAAAGCCAGAAAGTTTTATTACATTTTTATGTAAAAGAAAATTAGCATTTTGTGTATTTGAACTTACAATAGAATTACAAAAAGTGGGTAAACAAAAAATGACCAAAGAATGATGAAAATAAACAGAAAAAAAAAGTAAGGAAAGCATAACACTGTTCTCATACACACAATTTCATATTCTAAGCATGCAAACCAAATAAATGTTTGTGTGCATATGTATGTATTGTATATATTCGTGTACCAAGCAGTTCTGAAAACCTAAGCTCATGAAAGTTAGGAAATGCTAGAATTAGATGTGCTTGCACAGCCCTAATTTGGCCTTTTTGATTGTGTACACACGAACGTATGCCGGGGTTTTTTTTCCACACACACACCCCATAGAAAATGGTGCAGTGTAGGCAGAAAACTGGCTGTGAGAATGATGTAATCTCTGAGAGAGCTGCTTTGCAGGAGCCTGTTTCTTTCCTGCCCACAAGCCAGTTTGGTATTTTGGATGTACCCAAGGAAGTTCTCTTAGCATGTTTCCCAGCAGGTGGGTGCTGCCAATCTGGGGCTGTACGAGAATGTGTCTGAGGGTGCATGTAAAGCGAGCGCATTAATAGAGGGGAGGGGGGGCAGGGGGAGCTGTATCCAAGGTTGCATCCCCGGCATTTAAAAATGTTTCACTTCAGCCTGTGCTGCCATTTACTGCATTATGTGATGCATGTGGATTTTCCAAACAAAAGATGTTTATGAGGAGAGTATATTTTAAGATCCCTTTCATGACTGCACAGACCCCTCTCCAAGCAGATGGCCTGACAGTTGCAAGAAAACTACACATAAGCCAGAAGTAGCATTTAAAATTCTTTTTTAAAAAGACAGTTTGTTCTCCGTGTACATTTTAAGCAGGTACTAATTCCGTCCGTGGCTGCACCTTCCCCGACCCAGCGGCAGCAGCGCAGCCCAGGCTGCCCTGGACCTGCGGCCTCCTGGCTGCTCCCACCGCTGCCCCATGCACGGGCACCGCTGAAACTCCAACCCCACTCGCTGCTAACTTGGGGTAATACTGGAGCTACAACAGCTTCCCTTTTGTACCCCAAATAGGCGGTATCCACAGCGAAAATGTTTGCTTGGTGTCTGTAAGGGTGTAGAAACAAGAACTTTCCAAGGACATGAGTATATTTAATTCCATTTTCGTTCACAGCCTTGACTGTTACCTAGCTGTTGTTGACGATCTTTGGGGGAAATAACCAGCTGAGAACAAAGTAACTAAACCTGAGCCACTTCACCATTACTAAGTTCGTGTATTCTAGGAGAAATCTGAAGCAATGTGTTCATACAGCTGCATTTGCTGACCCTTTTAATTGCCTTCTACAGAACCTCCTGGTTGAAGGAAACGAGCACTTCCATATCATGCACTTGATAAATAAATAATGCCATCCCTCTGGAGACAAAAATTCCATCTCTAGCACAAGGACAGGGACTAAGCGTCCTTCCAGTTTGGGGAGATGGTTTGTTTTTGCTTTTCCTTCACCTCAGGAACTGAGGCTTATTATTTGTCACATCAAACACATTTAGAAATATTTCTGAAAAATTTGCCTAATATCCTGCAGCAATGAGTTGCAGGGTTGATTATACACTGCACAAATGTTTTCAGCATTTTCCCTTCACCTTTCCATGCATATTTGTGCTTCAGAGAAAACTGAATAAATAGCCCCTTCTCCCTGCTTCTGTTATATCATCTTTTACTCTTGTGTTTTGTAAACGAAACAATGCTAGTCTTTTTAATCACTTTTTAGATGGAAGCCTCTTTCCTCTTGTGTTTAATCATTTTTGCTGCACTTTTTTACTGCAGAAGTACATACATGTGGGCATATACACCCTGGAGCAATCAAAAAGTCTACTAAGAACAGGTTTTAAGGCTTTGCAGAGATTTGCTCCTTGCTCCCAAAACAAGCCCTGTTCATCTCATTCTAAATTCACTTTTAGGAGGAGGCTCCCCGGGCGCAGGTGCTGCGATGTGTGTGCAGATGTGCGGGTGTGAAAGTGAGGAACAGGACAGGGAGGGTGGGGAGGCTTCACCTCGCGTTCAGCTGAGTGAGCACCCGGCCAGCCCGGACCTGGTGCAGAAACGAAGCCAGAGCCTGGACCAGGGTAAGAAATTGTTCCTGCTGTGTGAGGATGAGCTCTCCTAAGCCACACCTTTCAGACAGAGAATTTGTAGATGATGTTGTTTCATCTTCCTGAGGCTCACCTGCACTCCAGGCTGCCTTTGTCATTCGCTCACCCTGCACAGCTCTGTGAGCAGTGATGGTAAGGGTGGATCTGGTGCTGCAGCTCCGCTCAGCCCAAAGGAGAACGTGAAGGAGGAGTAAGAAGCTGGTGAAATCTCAAGGAGAAATACGCTCTCCAGTTGGGACCAGGGTCTTCATGGACATGCAGTCAAGGCAACTGGCATTCTCTTTTGGAAGCCTTTTGTTCTCTGCCCTGCAGAAGCTTTTTGCTGTTCTTTTCTAATCCAGAATCTCTGTGTATTATAAAGGCCAGAACTTTTCCTGGGGGAACACAGCACGCACTTCATCGAGAGAGTGGACTGGTTGTACATAGGTTAGCTGAACACCAAGCCTGAATATATTTTGGGTAGGATTCCCCCAATCTAATTTTAGCCCTCCTACTTTCCTTTCACTCATAAAATCAAACTGAATATATCTTGTCCTTGGAAGGTTCTTTGCTATCCTGTTTGTAGTTCGAAATGCTATGTAAACATTTTCATTATGGATTAATGTGCTGTTTCAAAGCAGTGGAGATTTTAAGATTGCCGTTAATTCAGAGAAAGAGACTTCTGTTATTATTACAGTTCTTTTGGAAACTTAATTTCATTCAATGCCCTTTTGAAGGCTTTGCACTAGAGTGCTAAATGAATGCTATCAAAGGCCATATTAAAGAGGATTGTATATAGTTGACCAGGGTTCATGCCAAGGCCTAGTTTTAGACAGTATCTTACATTGAAAATATGATTCTTCAATTATACCCTCTATTGCAGAAATGAAATTACCTTGAATGCTTGGTGTAGTAGGCTTATTTCTTAGAATACAATAGTAAATGGTCAAATTCTTCCTCACAGTAAAACATATCTGATTAAAAAATGAAAGAGAGAGAAAAATGTGAAAAGCAAAATCAGTCATAAGAGCCCTGGGATCAGTGAAAAGACAGCTTAGACAAAGGCTCTCCATTTGAATAGCCCAAATAATTCCAGGATTGCCTGAATGCTTCAAGTAGAAGTGCCTAAAGTGCCTAATATTCTGCCAGCTGATTCAGGATGCTGCAAAGGGGGATCAGAGGGCCAAAATGAATATGCAGAAGCTTTTAAACACATTCCCACTATTCACAGTAATCAAAGTGATTTGCAAATACATCTTCTTAGCAAAACTTAACATCTTTGAGATCACGATCGTAAAAAATAATTGATACAATTAGAGGTATGAAGCTACATTTTGTGTAACTGCAGCTATTCACATTTATTACATTTCTAAGAGTTTTCTTGTCTGCTTTCCCAACTCATAACGTACATCTGATTTATTTGGAGAATAATAGTGATTGCAGTCCTTCCCTGGGTTTTTTTTCTGCAATGTTTTAGGTGTGGCTTCACCGTGCAGAGGGTCCAGCCCAGCAGGGCCACACCGGGCCTCGGCCAGCCTGCTCTGGCTGGCACTGGCGCCTTGGGCTTGGCGCTGATTGAATTGAGTGGCTGCTGCTGCTGAAAATACACACAACCTACTGCGGTGCTTCCAAACAGCCTGCCTGCCTAATTCCAGGATTACAGCGCTTAAGGACAGGTAAGGATGATGAACAAGTGGAAAGGATCTTATGTCCTTACATCCTCAGGGAGTTTTGTGCCTCTGTCCTGTTGGCATTACTCATGTAAGCCTCTCATTCATCCACCTTGGGAAGACTGATTCGCTCAGCCTTTGGTGTTCTGCTCAGGTTTTGATATGCTAGCTGAGCGAACTCAGTGACTGCTTGTGTGTATGGGAATTAATTACGAATTTAGACTGTATAAAGCAATCTTGTGGACTCATGCTTCATTAGTAATCTGATCTGTTAGCCACTGCACTGCCGGCTGCCTTAACTCGCACCGCAGATACCATCGCTGGAAGGAGCAAGGTGTGTGCCAGGTGGGATGTGGAGTTTCACCAACTCTTTGCATTAAATTCTTACCATCCTCCTCTTATGAGGAGGGCAGCTTACAATGAGAGGCACAGGATAAGTGTTGCTCTTCCCGCTGAAAACTTGTCCCATGGTAAAGGTTCCACTGATTTTCTTTCCCAGAGAAAGCAAGTCAAAGTGCAGTGGTCTGGCTTGCTGGGCATGGACGTTGCACCTTGAGACTCTCATTCTCCTGCTCTCTTCAGAGACAGAGTAAAGTGTCCCAAGAGCTACAGCTGAAAAGCAGAACACGGGAGTGAAGTAGTTATTTTCTTCTTTTAACCAGTCTCTTTCTTTTCTTATTTGTAAACTAATTAAAATTATTCTTAGGATTATACAAAGCAATTTGATACCCTGAGCCACCACCTGCAGGAATCTTATTGTTTGGTAAAAAGGAATCATTTTTGTTTTCTGAAAGAGACCCGAATAGGACAAAGAAATGTTTCTATATTGTATGCGTTAACAAGAAGGATTAGACAGGCTGTAATCTTGGTCAGTCTGACTTCTACAATTATGGAAAATTACAATGATTGATGTTAGTTGCAATTTATCTTATTGCACAAACTGGTACAGGATGAGTCTTCTCTTTTGAAATACATATTTCACTAAAACTAGAATACATATGAAGTGATTTCTTTTTCTTTCTTTTCCCCATCAGACTGATAATAGTCTGTGTAGGAAAGGGCTGAAAATCACAAAAAGAAAAAGTTGGAGCTATTTGAATTGTCATGGCAATATCCTAGATTTTTCATGAAGTTTGGTTCTGTTTAGCTAGTCACTTTAATTTTCCTTCGCTAACTTGTCTCCATTCTCTGCCACAATGATAATTCTTTATATGACTGTCAGCCCTTTGCATTGTGACAGCTTAAATTAATGTTTTGATATTTCTCTCTTTGTAAGAATACAACAAAGAAGACAACTGCCAAGGATAGGACAGAAACTATATGAATGTAAAACAGACACTGCGCACCAATAAAGCCAGAAGGAATAATTTTCATGTTATTGCCTTGTTAATAAGCTTTTGCAACAACTAATCCTGAAGTCTTTGGGTTCTCTAGGCTGGTATGGCCCTTGTGCTTCATCTGGATTGTGGTAAACTTCTTACAGGGGACCTCGGACATTTCTGGGAATACTTGAGCCCGTTCAGGTTGGGGAGGTTTAATAGCTCAGGCAGGCTGATTCAGCCTCTGGTACTGCACTAACCACAAATGTAAGCTGCAGTGGATTAGCTTGTTTTACCCTCATAATCATAACACACTTCTGCACGGTGGAAAGCCTTTTGCAAACTGATACATGTTCATCTCATTTTTACACACCACCTCTCCAAGTGTTAAGAGGATCAATAACAAGAATTCCAAAAGGAAGGTGCAGGAGGAGTTGAAAGGGTTTGATTTGGCACTTACAAAAGAAATGATGAAAAGGAATTATCTTAAGATTTTGTGGAGGTTTGCACCAATCCTTATCTAAGGTTCAAGGCCTTTAGCAGCATCGTTCCTGCTCTTAATGTATGCTTCGAAAATCCCAACCCATCTGGCATTGCCGTAAATGAAGCTTGACTTCAATGAGGATGGTGTTTTTCAATGTTCTTTAGAAAATCCTTTTAAAAAGATCTGAGATATTCAGATGCAGTTTAATGTTTCAGTATAGCTGAGGATTTCATTATTACCTTCTCTCATTTTTATCATTTTCCGTCTGTTTTTCCTCTCACACATTCCTTCAGGACCTGGCCTCACCTGAGAGATGAGGAATTTAAATGAAAGTAGAACAAAAAAAAAAAATCAATTAATCCATTCTTTGTGGCAGAAGCCACCAGATGATGCTGTTACTCTTACAGCTTCTTAGCATGTGAGCAAGATTTCAGTTTTTGAAGGAATGTTGCATTGTTATTAGCTTAGTTTTACACTAATCCTCTGAGAGAAGCTACCAGCAGAGTGTGTTTTCTGCTTTATTCTCTGTAGGATGGAGTTCTTGGGACAAATTACTTTCCTTGGAGTTAAATGTGCAGTGCCAGGCTGCAAAGTAGTGTGCTCCAGAAGGAGGAGGATCTTCTGTGATGACTGCAGATACCACTGTTACAGGGTAAAAATAATAATTTTTTAAAAAAATCATAAAATGGGTTTCACTTAGTAGAAAGTCCATATTACTTTCTGCTTTATCAACAGATCAGTGCCAAACCCCCAAATTCTGTCACCGTAGAGAAAGAAGAGAGAGTTGTCACAGATGGAACACACTGAAGAAGGAAAGGACACTCTCATCACTGCAGATGTGCTGGGCCGTGCCTGAGAGCCATAAGGAGAGCCCTGTTTGGATCTCAAACCACCCTTTGACCTGTGCCTCTCCCTCTTTAACAGAGAGCTGGTCCCAGAGAGCTTCAAAGAATAGATCAAAAGTGTGAGCTGTACTATTTATCTCAGTGGACCACAAGTGCTGAAAGCTAGAGATGAAAAATTTAACATCAGATTTGTCAAATATTTCACTGCTGATGGGATCATTTTAGCAGAAATGACCAATGGCAGTGCTTATCCATCAAATTGAAGATTTAATATAAAAAATAAATAACATGGGAGATGGGGCTTCTAGTGGATGATTCATTTATGCATTTTAATTAAAACACTTGATTGTTTCAATGCAAATGAAGCAAACTCAGAAGCATTGCATCAACATGCTGAAATCCCAGCGGCGTCAGGGGCTGGGTTCGCTCAGGTGTGATGATGGTAGTGCAGCGTACGGGAAAGTTTCACTGTCTCTGCACAAGATATCACCACCAGCTGCTCCTTACTCTGCTTCTACCCGCAGGAGCAGCCCCACAAACGAGAGCTCCTGCCCCAGCCAGGCTGTGCCTGGACACTGATCTCAAACTGGGCATTTACATGTCAACGTTCAAGCAGTGCCAGAGCTGAAGCAGATAAGATGAAACCAATCTAGAGACTGCCCTCCATATACCTGAGATTATCTTTGCCCTGGGATTTCCAGGCTTGACCACCATTTTATGTAAAATAAGTTCTGTTTATTTTTTATGGCTCTGACAAGAAAGAACAAGCAGGCATCACACAGAAACCAAGCAAGCCCGTTGCAGAGCTGATGCATCCAGGCTTTGCTAAGCCAATTAAGCAATCGAATAAAGGCCACAGCTGAAATGGACTCAACAGATCAGTGAAATCAAATGGCGAAAATTAATATACTAGGAAATTAAATAAAAATTATAAAGTCGAAACTGAATTTGATTTGTTGGTCTTGGGCTGGGGATATTTACAGGGAAGCTGTTTTCTTTGCAGTCTGAAGGATGTTTGTGTCCATCAGGTGCGAGGTTTGTGCTGGTTCTTCCCAAAAGAGACCCTCTAAAACAAAGGGTCTGACTCGTTCCGCTTAAGGAGGAGGTACAGGTACCACAGTGCTGTCAGCAGCTGTGCTTCATTATTTTCTACCTTAAATCTCCCTGTTGCAACAAGTTCTAACATAGAAAACCTTTCCGAAGAAGTGACACAGATGACAGCCAAATCAAGCAGTAACAGCTTTGGGGGAAAAAAATAACAAATCCAGAAGAATCTTCCTAATTATATGCAAGATTTCCAGAGTTTGGTGTTTACTTTTAGGGACCTGTACGTAGTGCTGTTTCTCCATTATAGAGTGCAAGTATGCAAGTGTGTCTTTGAGATAAGGCAGTATCGTCCTGGTATAATGGAAAGGAAATGAAAAGAAAGAATTCAAAATGCTTTATATTTTGGGATCGTCACTTGTGGTGTTGACAGCAGCTGCAACAAAGATTCAGGTTGAAGACAACTTACAATTCATGTTGAACATCTCTGTGGCATTAGCACAGCCAGTAACAAGTCTTTCACCTCTTTCCTCATGGATTGTACAGTCACGAGAAGGAAAAGCTTTATGTCCAGAAGCTGTCCGTGCTGCCTGGGAATGAATGTGCTTCTTTCCACCAAGATCATCGCGCTCCTTGCAGAATCCTGCTCATGGTGATTAGGACCAGACCTGGCGATGGATGATGTCGCCCATGGAAGCCTTGAGCCGTGTGGTTACCAGGAGAAGGGTTCAATATCTGCCAGTCTCATTGCAGGCTACTCATCAGAGAAGCAGAGATATGGAGAGCAGGCTGTGGAAACTTATCCTTGCTTCCTGGCTTAATAAAAAATATTGAGTGGGCAGGCCAGTAAAATACATAAAAAATAAATTGTTTGTGAATTCTTCCACAGCAGTTGCTTCCTCACCCTACCGTGGGCAACGAATGCAGGTAAATTCCTATCCTGTCCCAGATTAAAATACTCCTTATTTTTGTCCCGTGAGGCTAAATTTTGCTCAAAATTAGAGTTTTTCTAGGTTCGATTCAAATGGATTGCAAGGAACCTTTGGTCTAAAGGAGCAGATTTTCGTTTGAGCACAGGCTGGACTACCCTTGGGTCCAGGGAACTGGGCTGCAAGGTCTGGGCTGCCATTCCACTTGGGCTGGAGCAGAGCCCTGCATGGGGCACGAGGAGCATCTCCTGCTCTCACCACATCCTTCATCAGCATGAGGCGATTGACCACCGGTCAGGGCTCACCATCCACCATACCCAGGAAAGCCACATCGGGTTACGTCCCTGCCCACGGCTGGGGGTTGGAACTAGGTGATCTTTAAGGCCCTTTCCAACCTAAACCATTCTGTGATCTAAGAGCTGGAACTTTGGCAGGAGGTGGGAGAGGGAGAGGAAAGGACTTTTCTCACCGGTTGGGTTGGACATCCCCAAGGACGTGTAAATCCCGAAGCCCGTCTGTGCCGCGGCTCAGCTCAGAGCATGCCAAAGGCTGCTGAGCAAACTCCTGTGAGCAAGTCTTCCCCAGCATGAGAGGTGGGCTGCAGGGCCGGGCCTTCTGTTTGGGCAAAACCCAACAACACCACTGAATTAAAGACCTAATTGAGGTTTTGGCAAAATTGCAACACAGCTGCCCAAGGTCATCTCCAGTGAAAGTAGCCGAGGAGGTTTACACAGAAGATGTTAATTGGATTTTCGTTTTCTCTAGAAAGGTTTAGAGCTATCGGATCTCACCCCAGTACAAGCTGCATGAATATGTCCAACGATATTGTGAGCTGATTATTGTTCATTCCTAATGGCTTTCCATCTCCGTAACAACGGTATTAGCATTAATATTGTGCCCAGGGCTCTGAATATGGATACTAATGGAACTCAATCAGCTCTTAAAGAACAAAGGATCTCTTTTACGTGGCACCCTGTGACTGTCAGAGGATTGGATTAGCAACTTGTCAATCCTCCGGTTCGTAGCGCTTTTCTGATGCACCCTTGAATGCTTGCTTAGTACGTGGAATTACATTATCTGAAAAATTAATACAAAACATTAAGTGAAAGCTATGGGCTATTCCCTCCTGACCTGATTATTCTAGATTATTTAACTAAGTAGCCAGCATACCCCCTAATTTAAGTGCTGAATTTCTACCACACAAAACGTTATCTTTTCTCATAAAAGAAGCCCACAAAAAGAGCAAGCTCAATTGCCAATTATGCTTCTTCCATGAAATCTCTTCTATCCCCTTCAGGATAGGTTTGGGTAAAAATATAATTGCAGTGGATAAGGAAACTTAAGAAAAGATGTAAATGAAAAATGTTATGTGTTGGCATCTGATTGATCCATTTGAAAGAAAGAGAAGGAGAATTTGATGAGATGGTAAGGAACTCATAGTTTGTTTCGAAGGAACCCAGCATTTTTTTAACCTGTACAGGGTGCTGAGCTATAATTAAGAACGGCAAGTCAGTGAAAAATCTATTTAAACTCCTGACAGCTTCTCTGCATTAGCATTTTTGACATCTACATTCACTCTGGCAAATCACTAATGTAATTTTTTTTTCAAAATTATATTTTTATTAGCTTTCTGCGTATAATAACAAAGTAAAAATGATGTTGCAGTCTGGACAGGTCTTTAACTCAACAGCTCAGCACTTACATTGTGTTTAATTAGCTGCCTAATTATTGTTTTATTCTGAAAGAAGTTTTGTAAATGTGTTTTCATCTATAAAGCATCTTTAAAGGGAAAACACTTTTTGTTTGATACTGTTAGTTGGTGAAAACTATGGCAAATCCTGGATTACAAACACTGTGATTAATTTACGTCAAGATACTAATCTCTGGGATTTTAATATTATTGTTATTGTTATTGTTATTATTTCCACCATTATTACCATTATTACCATTATTACTATTATTATTATTATTATTTGGGGTGAACTTGAGTTATATAGGTCTTTCCCATTAATAATTATCCTAAGGCAGGGGAAGAACATGGCTCAGGCCTGGTAACTTATGTATAGATATAATATTTTCAAACACATCAACAATCTTCCTCTAAGTGTGAAGAACTTGTGATAACATTTAAGTCAGATGCACCGTGAATGTGTTGGGTTTAATTTGATAGCATAGAAATACCATCATTAATTAGAATGCGTTCAGATTGGTGTTTGTCTTGCATAACTCAACATTTGCCAAAGTTCAGGAAAGATATGCATTAAATAGAAATTATTACTTTGATAATGCTGCTACATTTCCTCTCCTTATTTTTAATATGGCTTTTTAATTTGGGTAATGAGTATATATCACTAATCATTTTGAAAGCCTATTACCAACACCAACCAATTCGTCAACTTGAGTTAATAATTTACTTTATTATAAAAATTGGAACTGGACACAGCTGTGGAGGACTGAAGGAAATAAATTTTAAAACAAAGCCTCCTTAGCAGATAACCTATTTTCCTATGTGCATAAAATGCCCCTTGTTCTGTCAGGACTTGTTTTCCCACTGCTGGAACTCCATTGGTAGCCATTAAGCTCCTACTCGAGACACATTCTACTGCAGGGCATTTGGAAATTAAATGCTCAAGGAATTAGAAGAAGACGGTCTTCTCCCATACTTAATTTTCCCATGTATTATTAGTAGCTGCCTCTGCACGGCTAATGCCCTTCTCCCACTGTGTAGGCATGAGCTGGCAAGGTCATTTATTTTTTAACGTGTTTACTGGAAAAATGCAGTTGCATCTGAATGATTGTTTTGGGAAAAATAAAAATCTTGGGATGAGTCATAAGTGAAGAAAAAAAGGTCATTTGAGAAGATTTCAATAAGGGAAGAAATTGATAAAGAATATGGAAATGCATTCTAATTAGAATGAAAAGTTTGAAGACTGCACCCTGTAGTGAAATTAGTGTCTGCAGCAGACAATGCTCCTCATTAACAAACCGGGACCTCACTTTTATTACACTTAAACCAAGATTCTTCACTGTGTCCTGCCACTTAAAAACATGCATCAGTGACCACAACTCTCACCCGTGGTTATTCTTAACCCTCTGCATTCGTGAGCAGAGAGAAACTCTGAAAGAAGCCCTGGTCAAATGAGGGATGCTACAGAGATGGAGTGTATTATGCTGGAACTGAATCTTCCATTGAATGGTGGAAGAATAATAAGGACCCTGCCTACTGAATCATGCTAAACTGCAGCATTTATTTATTTTTAGTACAGTTTTATCTGGTGACAATGCAGTCATTTTAGCCTTTTGTTGTTAAGGTGTGTGTATATTTCTATTTGAAAACCTTAGGATAAGAAAGGCGTGAACAGAAAAGCTTTTAAAATGAAGCCCATCCAAACAGTCACAACTCCAGTTCCCCCAAGTTCTGATACTTTGTCATTACTCTGGGTCCTTCTGTGGGAAGGAGAGGAAGCGAAGGAAGGAATGAGCAAACACCCAGAGAAATTTAAATTAGAAGCCTTGTCTTTAATAAGATCTTGCTCTGACGTTAATCCCTGTCTGCAGCTGAGGTATTGTTTGCCTTTGTTGGAGTCGAGGTCCCACTCTCCCGCTCAGCCGCTGCCTCCCGCGCTGCCCTCGCATCGCGCCCAGCGCTGGCGGAGAGTCAGCCCAGCAGGGCCAGCACCAGAGCTCTCACAGAACTGCCGCCAGCCCAGGTGAGCGAGAGCTAAATACAGACCAAACCCTGACGTGTTCCAAGCCAGTGAAACGTTTTCTCAGATTCCCCAGTGGAATATTCCACCAAAATTCAACTATTTGCACACAGTGAGTCTCAACAGATTTCCATTTTCTGGTGAAAACTAATTGCCCTGAAATGTGGTGAGCGATGGTTTGTTTCTTCTTACAGCCCACGTGCTTAGAAAGCAGAAGCTGCATCTCCCCAGCTGAACCAGCCCCGTCTGTCCCAGTGGCTGCCCGTGCCCGCAGCCTGTCCACCCATCCCTGCAGCGCTGCTGGCCCTGCCGGCACCGGGGCTGGCTGCCCGTGCCAGCCCTGCCGTGCCAGGAGCCAGGGACCGCCGTGCCAGGAACCTCACCTCAGCTTCCCCAGCAGCTCCTCGTGCCACTCCAGCCACAGCAGCAGTGCTGGGTACCCAGGCTGATCCCTTAGAGACACCTGAGGGCTCCTTCCAGGACCTAGAGGGGCTACACGACAGCAGGAGAGGAACCTTTTACAAGGAGCTAGAACGACAGGACAGGGGGAATTACCCCCAGTTTGGGGGCCAAAAAAGGGGTAACCCTCTTTAAACTGAAAGTGGGGGGTTTAGACCAGATATTAGGCAGAAATTCTTCCCTGTGAGGGTGGTGAGGTTCTGGCACTGGTTGTCCAGAGAAGCTGTGGATGCCCAGCCCCTGGAAGTGTCCAAGGACAGGTTGGACGAAGCTTTGAACAACCTGGTTGAGTTGAAGTGTCCCCACCCATGGCAGGGGCTTGGATGAAGGTGATCTTTAGGGTGATCCAAAGCATCCTTAGGCTCTGTGATTCAGCAGCGCTCTGGCACTGGCCAGGAGGATATTTCCCCAAAGCACTCAGCCCACCCGCAGCTGGCAGTGAGCACGTCTCTAACAGAGAGAAAGCCTGACTAGCATAGCAAGAGAAGGCTACTTTTATTTACTTCTTTAGTCTTGTGAAAGAAGAGGGGGGCAGGGTGTAGATAAAGGTAATAAACACCTCCAGGCTGTGGCAGGGTTTGAAGTGATTCTGCTGTTTATGGTTTCTCCTGGCTACAAGTAATGCTGTGTCTGTTAAATAGCCAGCAGTGCCTTCACACAGATAGGGCTGAGTCCCACGGGCAGCAGGATGACGAAGAGGAGCACACGGGTGCAAGGCAGGCATCCGTCTGCAATCGGCCTGACTCCTCTGCTGCTTTATGGGCCTTGTTCTCCCCACTCCTACACTTGTATTCCAGTGGTGTCAGTGCCGCAGCTTCAGGGAGCCCTCGTGAGAATGAGAGCACTTCAGACCCTGCAGACACAGAAGAGCGAGGTTTTTCCTGCCATGGCAGAGCCTGACCCCCCCCACACACACAAACACACCCCCTACACCCCTCAGCCTCTCAGCTCTCAGGATTATTCTCCACTGCCCAACTATTCTTGCTGTGCGGTGCTGTGAAGCCATATGGGTAAATGTGTGTTAAAACCACTAGATTTGTTAGCTGCTTTGTCAAACAGCTGCAAGAGTTCACCTGGCTGAGGTGATCTTTGGGATCCCTGCTGCCCCAGGCTGGCAGAGCACGGCTGGGCAGGGGCCAGGGCTGTGCCTGCACCGTGGGGATGGAGCTGGAGAGGGGATGCTGCAGAGCTGCAGCTAATTACAGTCAAAAATCATAACTTTAGACAACTCTGATGTTTGCAGCTGGAAAGACTTAAAAGCTATTTGCCTCTAATCTCCCTCTGACAATCAATGAATTGAACAGTAAATGTTATTAGACTAATTTACTGTTCATCAAGAGTAAGAAATGAATAGAATAATTTACTATTCATACATCCAACTGTGTGACATGTGTACAGATCAGTTTGAAAGAAAAAGCAACATTAGGGTTCCAGTTCTCCTCCCATACCACTTTTTTATTCCAATTTATCTCCATTCTCATCCTAAAGCTGCTCTGGCTTTGCCCCAGTGGCAGAATGACCACATCTGTTTGGATGCACATCTGCCTTGGTACGTAGAGCACTCTGCTGCTTGCCCAACCGTCTCAGTGTTTTCCACTGAGGAAAGCAGCCAAAAACTGTGCAACTCGAAGGGAAGCCCCTGCTATTTCCCACTATTCCCTGTGAGAGGCATTTACCTCCAGTTTTCAGGTACCTCCCATGAGGATGCTGCAGTTGTGCTGCATCATGAGCACCTCATCTTTCTGCTGTGGCTACCCTGGGTATTTGGGAGTTTGGAGCATACAAGGAATAAATTGGATTAAATTTTCTTTCTAGGATAGAACAGGGATGGTGTTCGGCATTAGAAAGGCTGGAAAACCTCAATATTCTTAGAGAGCTTGGCAGTATTCACGTGTGGATAAAAACCAACCCAACAGGTCTGCAGCCTCTCGAGTCAAATAGTCTGAATATTTTAGACATTAAAGACAGAATATGACATCACTTTCTGGTTGCCACAGACCTGAACACAAGGAAAGCACATTGAAAAGCGCGGTCTAAAATGTCTGGAACTGAGGTTCTCAGTGGGGTTGATGTTACCTGCTGACATGGATGCCCTTCCAACCCTCAGTGATGGTTTCTGGAATCAAAACTCTGGGCTTCCTGGTGGTGGTAAGAGGTGTGGCAGCCCTGGTGACTTTACCTTCAAACCCAGCACAAAACTGATGCCCTTCCTATTGCTTCTCCTTGGATAAATTCATTTTCTCTGCAAGTTGCACCAAACAGGAGCAGTTTTTTAGTTCAGAGGAAATAGCTGGTGAGTGCACTCAGACAGCTTCTCACCTCAGCTGTATAGTTTTACCAGCACCCCAAGAGATCCCACAGTTCTTGTTTTGATAAACAAAAGCCACCTACCATCTGCCTTCTCCCATCTCCCATTGCCTCTGTCAGGAAGTGCGGGTTGGAGAATTCTTCCAACTGGAAGAGTCTCAGCTGTCTCTGCACTTCAGCACTGCCCTTTGGTGTCATTTTAAAGGTCCATCCACGAGCTCTGAAGTGCTGGTGTTGAGAGGAAAATCTGACAAAACCAAAGATTCAGCCTTGAAGGTTTAGGATTGCTTTTGCTTTTAAAACTATTTACAAAACCAACAACAAAGCAGAAAGTACAGTTTTCTCTTTTTTTCCTGTTTCTGAGCGTATTTCTTCTCAGGACTTGGCAGTCAGGCTCATTTTTGTCCTAGTCACACACCAGCACCGGTAAAAGAGATCCCACCAGCCAAATGCCACATCAAGTCTCCCAAGAAACTCCTCCCTCAGAATATCTCCTCTCGCACATATGAAATGTGGGAAGGCCTCAGCGAGGTTCCCCGGCGTGAAAACTTCCCTCCCAAGGTGTCACCCGTGACAGTGAGCCCCAGAGGCTGTGATGCTCCAGTGCAGTCTGTCTGTCTGTTAAAGTGCTCACCACTCCCCGTGAGGGCTCAGCGGTGGAGGGGGTGAGATGCTGATGGTACCACAGCTCCCATCCCCACGTGGCAAGCAGGGAGGGATGCAGCGCTTCCTCTGGAACACGCCACAGAGGTTTCAGGGTCATCTGGGGCCATGGATCTTGCAGGACTGTCCACCCAGCTGCCCCCGTGGAGAGGAGATGTGACTGGAGCCAGGTGAGATAATTTGTGGAGCAGTTTCAGTTGGTGGCAGCACAGTCATTAGGGGAGAGCCATTACTGTTGCAGCACTAGCACCAAGCTGTGCCAAAGGCTGGCTGTGCTCAGGTGGATGGTTCATGGAGGAACACGGCGTTATTATTGACCTGTGCTGGATGTGGGGAAGACACCCGAGGAGAGATGCTGCTGCCCTGTGGGAGCACAGTCCGTGCCAGCAGAGGCAGGGGCTGGGCACAGCTCCTGCCCTGCAAGGCAGAGGAGCTGGGCTGTGCAGGGCAGAGCTGGCACTGAGCTGCAGCCAGCTCTGCTGTCTGTGCTAGGCAATGTTTAAAAAATAGAATCAACACATCAAATGATCTGTCATGTAAGTTTTCCATGTCAAGGAAAATAGCCCAAGGCCCTTCTTCCCACATTTGCTGCTACAAGAGCCAGACAACCTGGCCTCTGAATTTATTTTGGTCTTTAATCAGGCAAAATCCCTGTGATCTCTGAGGTTGGGCTTCACGGTTTTGGAAATAGATTATGCAGTTCACTCAAAGGAAGGCACTTACCCACTGTTCCTGAGGTCTCTGGTCACTGTGAGAGTCACACAGGTTGTGCACAGCCTGCTGAAACGTGGAGATGTCCTCATTTGTCCCAGTCCTTTCTGTGCAATAAACATCCAGCGTGGCTGCTTCAGAGCCATTTCTTGTGTTCTGTTTCCTTCTGTATTCGCACAAGCAGATGCTCTCCAGCACCCAGATGACTCTGAGTGCTGCTTTCATCCTCTGCTAGTTTCTCTCTGTTAATTTTTTCCATGCACCTGGTGCTGTGGTTTACTTTTCCCCACGACTTTGATGCCCTAAGAACAAATCTGGTCCTCCACAGCCCAGGCACAGCAAGACTGCACAGGATGCAAGGTCGTTGCCACTCTTAATATTTTGTGTCCCCCAGTTTAGGGCACAAATACAATTTCAATTGGCCAGAGTGGGTTTTTCCCTCCATGCACTTATTGTGCTTGTCCTTCCACCGTAATTAACTATTTCACAGGTTTTTCAGGGAATTGTGAGATGCAAGTTTTGCCTTTAGGAAAGAACAGCAACCCAAATGTGTGTTCAGCTGATGCAGAGTCTGCCACTGCCGGCTCCAGGTGGAGCAGGACCACTGTGGTGCTCATGAAAGTCTCCATTTCGGGTTCTGAGGACTCTGAGTAATTCAGAGCTCTAAAATGAACACGCTTTGCAGGAGAGAAAGAATGTAAAACCAAATATGAGCCAGGGTTCAAGAGCAAACTAAGCCTAAGCAGCCTTTTAGGCCAACATGCAGTTTCTCTGGCAGGCAATATGGTTTTCTTGTATATGTATTAAACCTCAGTAGTCAGTGCTGCTTTGTGCTGCCACTACCCCTCTCTCCCGTGGTGCAACCCTGGTTGCTCTCACTGATGTGTGCTATTTCTGAGCTAAAGCATAAGGTTCATCATCCCTGCTGTTCTACCCTGCAAGCAGGAGTTAAAAAAACGTCGACTACTGTGTTCAGGCAACATCAAATTACTGTAAAACAAGTGAGAAACTGCAGCAATATATGGGGAATCTCAGCATCTTCAGCTCTCTTTCGGGTTTTTGTTATAAATGGGTCACAAACTGTTGCGTTCCTAACAGAAACATGAGCCATCAACTCACACATCCCTCCCAAATTAGTAAACAGTATGGATTTGCAAATGAAAGAGTTTTGTACCTGGACACGCACCTGGCGTGCTTTGTGTGAGCTATCTAATGAAGAGTTTGGTGTTAAAAACCAGGCTGATTTGGCTTTGTTTGATAAAAATGAAGATAGAAGATGTGCACAGCTACTCGGAGGATGTGTCACACACAGCTCTGGGCTGGGCGTGTGAGAGGAATCGGGCACTTGTTCAGCAGTCTCTTTAGTCTCCCAAAAGTGGGTGGGAGTTACCCAAAACCTGACTGCCCCAACAGCAGCCTGCACTCACCGCTGGGCAGTGCTGCCCTGGTCCGCACCAGCCAAGTGCTCAGGCGGCACGAGCCCAGTGCCAGCCCTTCCTCTGCCGGAGAGGACACGGGCCTTTACCCTTCCAGGCCGAGAGCGAGCCTCTGCACGCAGGATGTGCACCTGCAGACCGAAACACGCCTTCCATCCATCCATCCGTCAGAACACGCGCCCGAGTGCTCCTGCACGCGCAGGCACAGCGCTCAGCATCGCACCTGGAGCTAACCACAGCTCCCTCACCGGGGCTTCGGGCTGGCCTTAACTCCTTCTGCAACCCGGGCGGGGCTGACGGCAGGAGATGCAGCCCACAGGCTCTGTCTCCTCACTGAAGATGCAAAGGGTAATGGGGAGCTGGCAAGGACAGGCGGGAGGCGTGATGTGGCCAGGAAGTTGGTGTAGAAGCGAATTAAAGAGGATGGACTCGTAACAGCAGGTGAGCTGAGGATGTTCAGAAGGGCTGCCTAAATGCATCTCCCGTTAACCTGCACCTTCTCAGACCTAGCACAGTCCCCACAGTGATGTCTTGGTGCCACGAGGGGCTGGAGGTGCCGAGACTGTGCCGACAGCTGGTACCCCAGAGGTCAGGGTGCGTGCAAAGCCAGTGCCCGCTGCTGCCAGGCCAATGCCAGGCTGCGGGCTCAGCCCAGCCAGGAGCACAGGCTTCTCCTGCCAGGGCCTGGTGGCACACTGCAAACGCTCTACAATACTGACAAAGGAGCTCATTTCTCACCAATTACTTGTCAAACAACGTGTAATTAAATAGCACAGAACTGTCTGCGATGCATCTTTGGGTCTTTAGGCCGTTTTTTTGTTTCCCCTGTTTGTGGCACGCCTCTACAGCACTTCAAGGCTACTGCACACTGCAGAGCAGCAGAGGAACAGAGTGATAATTGAACAATTAACAAGTGATGTCATAAAACAATGCACTTAAAATAAAATGAGTAATTAAAATAAGTGAACCAAAAAAAAAAAAAAGCTGTAACAGCATACACACACAAATGTTGACAGTAAGTCTCATGCAGGAACTGAAATATGTAATTTAAAGGGAAAAAAATAGCACTACAGTGGTTAAATAAAATTGTGGCATAAACTAGCAAACATCTCGGTGATTTGCCAAAAAATATAATAATGTTGCAAAAGAATTACTCTCTGAAGTTAACAAGTTTGGACCATAAAACAGTCCTTTGGCGGCTCCCTGTGTCATTACTTGCTACCAAGGCACCGCGCTGATGGGCTCAGTGGGATCGCTGAATTCAGCGATAGATCAGTAAGCAGGAAAGCAGAGTTCCCACCAGATTTCCTGCCTGGAGAGTTGTTAGGATCCATGCTAGTTCTTTAAAGAGCAGAACTGTGTACAATACTGCAGTCAAAAAGACCCCATTAGGAATATAATCTGCTGCTGCAAATGAGATGTTTGGGGGAAAGACAACCACAAGAACACCGAAAGGAAAAAACAAAAACCAAAAACCAACAGCAAACAAGCCTGCTTGACTAAAGTTCATCATAATTGCAGTTAAAAATGCAATTTTTGAAGAGCTTTGCATGCTGCCTGTATCTCTGCTCTTGGGAAGGCCAGAGAGGGGTCACCACCTCCTCCTCCAGGCCAGGCTCCAGGCTGCCCAGCCTGGATTCACCCCAGCTGGCTCTCGCTGCCATGGGGCACCCAGCATGGAACTGGAGGGTGCCAGGAGGTGCCCACACCTGCAGCCGTGTTCATTCACAGCATGTAAAGCCCTTTACTCCAGTTTCTCTGCTTTCTTTCAGCACATTTATTTTTTTTTTAAACGCAAGACACTAGAAAAGATTTTAAAGTGTGAGGCAGACGTGCTTTCCAAGAATAATTGCTCCTTGGCTGATGCACAGGAGCTCTGCTCATGCATTTCTGGGAGATGCCTGCAGACTGCTAACTGCTCTGGAAGCCTTTCAGCCTTTGCTGCCTGCGAATGGCATTATTATTCACTAATAGCCTTGGCTCACCATGTTGTCTTTTGGTTAGTTAGCAGCTATTCTGCAAGTCAGAGACAGGCAAAGAGGAACATATGTCTAAGCAGTAGCCAGCTTCTGACCTGTAAAAAAACCATCCTGGAAGGTTTTCTCAGAGCAATCCCCACCATTAGCTGGGGAGTGATTAGCAGGAAGCGTGTCAGCAGTGGGAAGGGATGTGTCCCCCACCTCCCACGGAGCAGCTGCTGTTTCTCAGGCAGGTTTCTGGAGAGGAGCATGCAGAGGATGCTCGTGCTGTCTCTCTCACCCTAAGACAGCTGCTGCCACAGGGTCAAGGAGCAGGGGGTGCAAGGATTTCATGGGGGTAGAAAAAGAGAAAACTTGATATGATGCAGGACCCCAAATAGCCATGGTGCAGCATTTCCAGACCTAAATGGCTTTCCAATGCATCTAAATGGCAAATGTTCACATATCTCATTAAAAGTCAAGGGGACTGAATAATAAAATCCTTCCTGCTTTGTTTTTTTTCTAAAGGTTAGGGATTGGGTTTGTTTCATTTTGTTTCTCTAAGGTTACTTGCTCACCTGCTCATTTCTTTTTGGATATTGTAGGATTCTGTTATTTACTGCTCAAGCAGTCCCAAGAACAGCTCTACTGACATTTCACGGTATTTAGTATTGACCAAACACTACATGATAAATCTTTATAATACTCCAGAGAGACCATCAAGGGAGCAGTTACAAATGTATACATTGCAGTGTGCTGTGTTCTGGGTTAAATGAAATATAAAACCCCATCGCCAGCCTGGGTACTAATGTCTCTATCAGTATTCCATCACACCCAGCTGCAGGTGTGGTGGTTGCCATCAAGACATCAACATTTGTCGATCGCTGCAGATGGTAACTGATGGATCACTCCTTCCCTGGGCATGTGGGGATGGGAGTGGGAACTGCAGGAACAGCAGTACCTCACCCCATGCACTGCTCACACCTCTCAGGGACTGCTGAGCACGCCGACAGACAGAGGGACAGAGCGGCACAGGCCATTCAGCATGGTCACCCACTGCCCTCCTACACGCAAAAGGTTCTGCTCCAGGGGAAGAGCTTTTTCAAGCTCTCGGAAAGTTCTGGATTAGTTTTGAGTTTTGGTTCATTTATAGCCAAGTTGATTTCACCATCATTAGCTTTTGTATGTTCAAACACAGTTTAATTTTCTTTGGAAGATGCAGACGTGTGTACAGCTAGATAATGCCCTGTTTATTTTACTGACTAATTCATCACTTAAAGTGCAAGGCTATAGGTTGAGAGACCAAGACTTATGTACAGTCCCATACCCCTAAATCAGGCCAATAAAAGTTAAATTCACACTGTTTGCAAGCACTTCATGCAGATGGAAAATGTCACCTTGTCTGAAATACTTTATGGTGCGATGCTGAAGCAAAAAGAAATCCCACAGTGAGAGATTAAAAAGCTTCACTAATACTTAGCTGGGAGGCACACGGCTCTGCGCCGCCTCCTCCCTGTGCAGTGGGGAGGCTTCGCTGGAAAGCAGCATCTGGCTGCTGCTCTGGCTGGTTACAGAGCAGCCCCACGAGCTCCAGTGCCCCGACACCCACCCGGGCATCGCTCAACCCAGTCCTGAGCAGTGCTGGATGGGGCGGCTGCAGGGCACGTGGTCAGCTCCCAGCTGGGCAAAGCTGCCAGGGCTGTTGCTTCAGTTCAGGCTCTTGTCCCACATCGTGGCTTTAGGTGTGGGACAGGAGTTTGGAGAATGCTCTGAGGTGGCTATGCCGTGTGTATTTCACCACTTTGTTATCAAGGGGCTTCAAGCCACCTCCGTGCTGTCTCCTGCTCCCTCCGACAGAGCCAGGATGGTGCTTCAACCATCGTGGGAAGTTAAATTTTGTAAAAGCAGCTTATAAATTGCAGAAAGCAAGTGCTGACCTTGGCCAATGGGCCACTGCAGAGCAAACCCAGCAGGGCTGTAGCCCGTGCAGCAAGTGCCAGGCTGCCCAAGGGGTACCCCAGTGCAGGGGAAGCCCTGCCGTGACCCCAGCTCCACAGGACCCAGCGATGCACAGAGCCCTGCTCCCCACTGCCAGCCCTGCACCGCACCAGCACAACCAGTACACAGCCACTGGAAAAGAGCCTGCCTGGCCCTGTGAACTGTGCAGAGTCACACTCGCTGAAGCAAAACCAACAGCCTCAAAAGCCCAATTCCCAAGCGGGAGAGACATAAATTGTGGGTGGATCTGTTGCCTCCCAGCCTGTCTGTGTCGCCCAGGCTTGTGGTGGCTGCCAGAGTAGGAGTAGCAGTGATCCTCACTCCAAAAGTCCCAAAGCTGCTCTGAAACCCCTCGTGCCCCTCTCTGCCAAAGGTGGGGGCATCGCCTGGCTCACTGTACTCTGGCGGCACAGCTGACTGTAGGCAGAGCAATAAATGCTCTGAAAGCATTTGTACAGTGGGAAGTGGAGGCTCTGCAAACAGCTAATGGGTGTATTTCAATTCCCTATTAATTGCATATTTATTACTCGGCTGCTGCAAGGAAACGTCATGTTACGTTGATTAAAGCTTTGCAAGCTGTACAGTAAATATTTTAAACAAAAAAGGTTTTGATCTCTGTTGCTGTTGGGTAGGGTGGGGGGAAGCTGCCATTAGAGCTGCTGTAATTAGCAAACTCCATTGCAGACAGTGTTTCCCACAGGCTCTGCAACATGCTTCGTGTGTGTCTGCATGTGTTTAGACAGAATATTATTTTATGTATACGTTATCTATAAATTATATATACTTTTATATATATCTCGTGTGTGAGGAAAAAAGTAAGAAAGCAGAAAGCCTGTGCTGCTATCTCACATCTTGCAGACTGGAAAGATAAAAGACTTAAAAGGCAGGAAAGCAAAGGAGATTTTGCTGCACCGACTGAAGTTTAGGGGGTTAGGTGACCCGCCTGCCAGCCCTGGCTGCCCAAAAATCACGTCTGATTAATGAGGTCCTGTGCATGCCTCTGCCCCGAGCTGCCAAGGCTCTGCACAGACGCTTTCAGTCCCCCTCGCTTGCTGGTGTCACTGCTGGTCTGCACGTACGGCAAGACTTCGCTGGCGAAGATTTTTGTCAGCATCACCCAGACGTGGGGCGGAGATGACCAGCCACAGCCATCCCGAGCTTTGTCTCCTGACCATCTGCGTAACATCATCAACATATCCCAACAGCAGAGAAAAAACCAGTCCATATTTCTGACAGACCGAATCATCCTCATCTGGTGTTCAGCCCCCGCTCACCTTCTGCACAAGAAGCTGCTAAAAACAGAACCCACAGCAAAGCTTCGCCGTCCATATGTGACCAGCAGAGGTTTTGCTGCTGTGCTCACCTCAGAGGTGCTCAGGTATCTGTCCCAGCCCTGCTCTCCCCACACTGCAGCAGCAGCAGAGCCCTGGCTCCAGCCCCCTGTGCTGGCCGAGGGCAGCTCCCTCTTCCCCAGCTTTTCTCTTCTTGACATGTGACATGAATTAGAGAAGACATCAGTCATACCCAGCCAAACAGCTGTGGATACCTGCCACAGGACAGGACAAGCTAAAATGACACTAAGAGGAGAGACAGCTCCAACTAATAAGCCCAGTGATTTAAAGTCGTGGCTGAACTGGAGGGGTGTCCAACCAGCCCAAGCTCAGCCCCAGGGCTGAAGGACCAGCTCTAACACAAAGTAGTGCTGAGCTTTGATAAACCCCTTCAGGGCTAATACATTCTCCGGGGCACAAATTCTTTGCTACCTTCAAACTTGATTTCTGTAATCCCCAATCCCACTGCGTGAGGCGATGCCCCCGTCCCTGTGCCCGACTTCCTGCGCAGCCCTGAGCGCACTCACGGTGCTCCCTGTCCCCAGGTTTTCCCAGTGTTTGTAGCTACTGTAGGCAAACCAACGGGCGATTTTCAGGAGCAGAATTTGTTGTTGTCAAGTCTTAGGAGTTTATAAAGCTGCAGTATTTGACTTGGCTCCTTTCCTACAGTGGCTCCCTCTTGGAGCTGTGTGATTGCAGGGGATGCAGCAGTTATTAACAGTAAAGCAAGTTTCAATCTCTCATGATTGTACATGAAGGCTCAGAAGTGTGAACCTTCAAAGGCACAAAATGCAGAAAGCAAAACCAGAAATTATTCAGAATTTATTTTTTCAACAAAGGTTTTTGAAACTCTTTTCAAAATTCAAGGGACCTTATGCCTGATTTTTGAAACAAAAGTTGGCAGTGCTAAAACTAAATGAGCCGTATTTACATCTCACTGATTCCTGTGAATGAAAGGGTGGCAGTGGGGGTTTGGGGGAGACAACTCCATTTGGCAAGTCCCAGTGCAGAGAAAAGAACTTAAATAAACAAAGCAGGAACAGAGTACTTTCAAAAAGAATCAAACAGCATGGACCATTAATGTTTTAAGAGATAGGAGCTGTATGTGAGCCAACCATCCCCAAGATATTTATTCCCTATCTTTAAAATTGGGAGTTGCATTAGAACAGGTAGAATCTTTCAAAGCTGGGAAAATTTTTAAGGGCACTCACTATACTTTAAAGAAGACTTCAAAAACCATCTCCAGTATTGAGATGAATAAGTTGGAGAGATTTGTAGGTTATAGCAAGGGAGAGTGATGGGAATACATACAGAGTAAGCTGGTTACTGCAGTAAACAAACCTCCCCCAAACTAACAGCGAGCGCTTCAGCTCAGGAACAAATGGTTGCACATCTAGAAATACATTTTAAAGTGAGACAAGGTCCTGAGTAAACACCAGCCAAGAGCTATAAACTATTGCTGTGGAAGGTGAAAGCCAGCTAGCCTTGGCCATTGGGTTGGCGAGGAAGAGCAGAACCAGACACCCTGCTCTTCACAGACTGAGAGGTAGCCTTGAGGAAGCCAGCCCCTGAAGGCTTTGAAATTAAAAATGATGAAAAAGGAGACGTTTTCATTACAAAGGAGGACAGCATAACACAGCTATAGAGGCAAAGCTTCAAACAGTGCTGCTTTAAATCTGCAACAAAGCCAGCGAGTGCCCGGGAAGACGGCGGCTCTGCGCCGCTATTCATCGCGCACCACCAAGGGCAGCGCGGCTCGCCTCGCCGGGCAGCCCGGCCCGCTGCAAGAGCGAACCATTTTATCTCGAGGAAAGAGACATTATCGTTAATTGACTTGCATAGTGCTTTTCTCCAATGGCTGGGTGCTGGAAAACTGAGATACTGTAATCATGCTGAGTTTGAAAATTAGCAATGATTGCTGGCCTTTATTTCCCCCAAAAATATGTAAGAAGTGCCAGCCCTCAGCCCTGCCAGCTGGCACACCCGTGGCCGAGCCCAGCTCAGCCCCTCACCACCCTGCCTTTGGGCCAGCTGCCTTCACTGCCCCCTTCACCTCTGCAGAGCTCTGCCCAGGCAGGTCTGGCACTGCCCTTGCGGTCACAGTCCCCAGGTCCTCTCCCAAGCACAGGAGCTGTGTCACGGGCTGCAGGAGGCTTCTTTTCCCATCAGCAGTATGACTGGAACCCTGTACAGCACCCCCAGTTTCCTTGCTTTCCCACAACTCTCCTTCCCTTTTGTCTGATCCCAGCAGACAAAGGTAACACTACCTCTTGCATCCTTGCAGTATTTCCCCCTCATTCCATGTTAGTATTATTATTAATAATAACAATAATTATGATGATGATTTTATAAGCCATTTGGATCTTCTCTTTTCGGAATTTGTTCTTATTTTATAATTACTATTCTGAAATACAGACTTATTATTTTGAGCACTTATTGTAAAAACTATGATCCCTTGGACCCTGTCAGTTATCCAAGTTGCTTCGGGGGTGGACTGAGGGGTCCAAAGGCCTCTTTGTTTGCCGGTAGCTTGGGGCAGATGAAGTGCAGGGCATGCCCAAGGCTGCTGTAAATGGATCTCTTTACCCCTTCATGAGCCAGCCTCGGGCGGTGCAGCCCCGTGAGCCTCCAGCCTGCCTCAGTGCCCCACAGGCTGGACCGGGGTCTTTGAGCCAGCCCAGCACTGCTCAGTGAAGTTACCTGCACCTCGTGTGCTTTCAGGGACACCTCTGCTACTCTCCCTGCAGGCAAACATCTTCTCAGATAGCGTGAAGAGCCCTTAGTATAATATAAGATCAGGTCCAGGACACTCCATTACCGAGAAGATACTTAACTAATGTTCTGCTTGTAGCAGGAGGTCACAGGAGATTTATCTGAAGAGATGCACATAGAAAGAATTAGCAGACAAGCCATTTCACAACCTCTAATACCCTCACCTTCTTAGCTGCACAGCTGAAATGCCTTCAGGGATACGTTTTACAGGAGCTCAAGAGTGAACTGGAAACTGCTTAGATCACACAACTTATGCATTTTAAATAGCAGTGTAAAATACGGTGCTTTACAAAAGCCCAGTGTTGTACTGAGCAGGAAAGCCGTGCTCTGAGCAGGGAGGCTGCAGAAGTTGCAGCAAGTACAGTAGAGAAAACCCCACATACAGCAAAACAGGTCTGTGACTTACTAAAGTTTATGATTAAAATTTAAAGACCATTCAAGTTTTATTCCCCATAGCTGCTGCTCCCTGGACAAGAAGAGACAGAGAGAGACTGACCTTGAATAATTAAGCTGGTCTGTGGCACCAGATCAATTGCTGGTATTGGCAGAACTCCACAATCAGGCATTTTGAAATGCAAGTGTCAAAGTGCATGTAACTATGGGGCTTTTGGTGCAAAGCAGCCAATATAAAGGAGAAGAGGTGAAGAGTGAGAGAAAATACATTGTGGAGTTTTGAGCACAGTTGTGGGGGAGGGATGGGAAAAGTTTCCATTTCCTAACTCTAAGAGGGAAAAAATTGCAGCTGACAGAAGCCCAACATGGTTAGGTTTTTCTCCTGTAACCTTGAAGATGTCACCTGGAGCAAGCTGAATGTCTCCTGAGCGACTTAAATTCATCACCAGTACTGGAAACAGACCCTGAGCAAGTACCAGTCAACAGTTTAATTGAAAATAAACGTTGTAAATCCAGGGAAACATCTCTGTTCAACATCAATTACTGAACAAACCCGAAGGTGTTGGAGTCCAGGTAGGCATTCCCAAACGTGGTGGGCATTTTTGCTGCTGTTTCTGCCCTCCCTCAGATCATGTAGCACTAAGGTGACCCACCAGAACGGGATATGGTGAATTTTACAACAGCCAGGAAAGGCTTTATATTAATGTCTGCCAAATAAGACTTTGTATTAATTTCAGGAGCCATGGGAACTCCTATTTAAATCTCTTCCAATCCCTTGACCTACAAATGTGTACGTGGAAGAGCAGCATCAGGCAGATAAGGTAATCATCGTGTTCCCAGTGCAACAGTCCTGGAAGATGCCCTTGATACTGGAGTTATTCCTGAGGCTCTCTGCCAGACACTTCCAGACAGAATCCAAGACCGCTTAGGTGGCCTTCCCTAGAAAAGGCAAGGGGCAGCAGGCAGAGAGGATTTTTCCACACACAAAGGCCCAAGGTCCCATGCTTCCCTGGCCAGTGGCTCTCTCCAGCCACAAGGAAGGTGGCAAGATGTTGGCACGGATGTCACAAGGCACTGGGGACTTTCCTGTTACCTCTTGCAGGGTGGCCTGTGCAGCTCCTGTCAAAGGAGCAGACAGCATGGGAACAGGGACGGAGAAGACATTGCCATTCCACTGCCAGTTCCATAACTTTTATAACACATTTTGTGGTGCCTGGTGTTTCCCAGAAAGCTCCAGCTCCTTGAGTCCTGAGGTGAGACAACATCAGCATCCCTAGATGTAGTTTTACAGCTCATCACGAGCTCCAGTTTCCAGTTTTCTCGAGTATATCTTATGGATGCAAACTCCAGGAGGAAATCAAAACCAACCCAAGTATAATTAACAAAGAAGAGCATCGATTCTTAGCCCAAGTCATTATCTACAAGACTTTGTCATGAATACATGGGGTAGCCCTTCTGTGGTGATCTGAAGACCTGGCTCCAAGTGCAGTGTGAGGCAATGAAGAGAGCTTGGTTATGGGCAGCTGCTGGTCAGATGGGCTGGACAGGAAGGAGGACAATGTCTTCCTCATGTTCTCCCAACTCATGACCACCCTCTCCAAGTACTGCGAGGACCCTGTACTCACCCCAGTTAGGAGAGCAAGAGATAGAAGAGCCTCTCTGGGCTTATGGGGCCGTCTGTTCCAGCATCCCTGTGCTACTCCAGCTCCCACTGATGCTGGTGCATTGCAGGCCTTTCTGTGCCTTTGTTCTCCTCTCCTCTCATTTCACGGGCTTTTGGCTGGCACAGTTTCTACGACAGAGAGGGAATCAGCAGCCCGGGCTGCCCTCCTTGGTGGAGATGCTTTGAAACTTTCAAAGAACCCAACTCTTTCCCCACATCCCTGTTAATATGCACCAACTCTGCTCTTGATGCACTCCATTGTAAATGATGTATGAAATGAAATCTCCTCGCTCGCCTAATGCAGAGAAGAAAGGCTCTGTAGGCAACACTACAACATTCCCGTCTAGAGATAAAGGCAGCGAAACCTCACACTCCCTATGAACATTTTTTTTTTTAAGTTGTTGCTCTTCAGTGTTGGTGTTTCTCCCTTTCATTTTTTTTCTTTTTTACTGAGAGTGGGGATTTGAATTCAGATTTCACAGAGAAACCCAAACCACTTACATGTATTTCTAAACCTTTCACAGCAATTGTGTGACTGTTCCCATCCCCTCCTCAGAGGGAATAGCAGCAGCAAATTCATTAGCCCCACAAAGCAGCAGAGTGAAAAGAATGGCTTAAAACTTGCAGGAGGGAAGAGGCTGAGTACGTGGGGGATCGACAGTGGATATTAAGCTTGATCTGGATTTGAGACCTCCTTCCAGTTTTATACGAAGCTGTTTCAAACCAGAACGTGTCGGCGGTCTCCGAGGGGAAAAGGGATCAACGTGGCCCAGGAGCCATGGTGGGAGCAAAGCCTGAAGGTCGGCGGTTTAAAACAGCAAATACACCACGGGCTGTTTCCAAATGATGGATTAGTTAAGGGCAAAGGGAAAGTCACTGGAAGGCAGATTGGAGAAGGTGACTGAGACATTGCAGGAGGCACAGAGCAAGTATCTGCTGGTGACAAATAGCAGCGTGCTGCTGGTGAAGCCCTCAGCATGGGTTTGCTCCAGATGGACCAACCTCAGCAGCTCCCGGGCTCAGTGGGAGCCCTCGGAGGCCTCGTGCCCTCCATGTACTCCCCCCATCTCTCATGGAGCTGTCCTGCTCTGGCCAGGCAGAGCCCAGCTGGGAGCAAAAGGGCTGTGCTGGCAGACAGGCAGGGTTAGAGCTGCGTGTCCTCCGGTGCCTTTGGGCAGGAACAGTGCAGGGCTGCTCCCTGCCCGCCCTCAGCCCCAGCAGGTACCTCACCTCCGCTGTGACGCTGGAGCTGTGGAGAGGATTGAACAAAGCTTTGCAAGAGTAAGAGACTCACAAGCCGTGCTGTGGGACAGCAGACACAAGGACCCTCCCACAGCAGGCCCCACTCTTAGGCCAGCGGGCAGTCCCCCACGCTGTCAGAGCTTTTGGTTTCCTCTGGCCAAAGTAACATATCCAGGCACTGACTGTCCTCTGTGGCCAGGACTGAAGGAGACCCTATCCTGTGGGTGACAGACGTTTGGCCACACTGCCAGCACCCTGCTGCTGTCACAAGCAGTAAACTCAGCTTAGACCTTAAAAAGCTTTAGTAAACTTCTAAGAATGATGCTTTTATAGCTGACAGATGAGCCACCCTGATGGATTATTAGTCACGGTTAGCCATCCTTGCTAGGCTTTTCATTACTAGTGAGTTTTAGGGGCTTTGCTTTCATTTTTCTTTCCCTTTTGTTTGTTCTGAGCAGCAATTCTCAGAATGACAAAACAAAATGCTTCAAGGCAGCAGCTGGAGCTTGAAATTAATAATAAAAAGTAGTTGAGCTGATGTTTGGTTGCAGAGTCATGCTAGCAAATGCGTGAGTTTCATACAGCTGTGGTGCTCACGAGAAACCTGCTTGGCATCCCCATTTCCATGGAACCACTGCTGGGCTGGCCCAGCATCGATGCCAGGGCAGGCAGGGAGCCAGGAAAGGCTCCCAGGGCTGGAAAGAGCAGAAGTCCTCAACATCAGGGTTCCCTGGGCACCACTGAGGCTGGTGACAAACACAAACACAGACACTCCCAGCTGACATTTGCCTTGCCCAGCACACATTCCCTGTTCTTGTGCTGCTGCTTGCAGGGAGATGGCATCCTTCAGCCCTGAGGAACCCACGTTCACTGAAACACCAGAGACACACCATTACATCTATAATACATCTGCCCTCTCTAGACTTAGGAAGGTAAAATCTGCATGAGTTAAAAGTATTTTCAAAAAAATCTCCAAAAGCCCAAAAGGCCAAAGACTTTTAATGGCCACACAGTTGCACAGTTCTGCTGTGAATTCAGCTAGAGCTGACCTCCTTGCTACCCCTTGAATATGAAGTTAACAGCAAAAATATCTGTTTATCTGAGAATGGCACCATTATTTCATACAGCTTCTTTAGTTCCCTTTCTGTACTGGAAAAATTCCCCAACATAAACTGAACATTACTGCAGGCAGATTTTATTCTCATTGTTCAAGAGTAAGAAGTGAACGGGAACGGCAGGAGGCCGACTATTCTCTAGCTACACAAAGTGAAAATGATATTTTGAAGAAGATCAAAACCTGTAGCAAATATTCAACCCTTTCCGTGATGTGTCGTATCATTTTGGCTGCAGACAGGTGACAGCAACACAGCACCTCAACCCTTGTGAGCAAAATGAGATGCAACAGTTTTTAATCAAACTCTACTCAGGGAACATAAACCAGAGGAAAGCAGACAAAATAACAAGAGTGATTCTCAGGCAGGTCTACTCGAGCTGTGATTAATACCAACAACAATAAAAATGCTTTGTACTCCCAGACTTTGCCTTATCCTCTACTACTTTTGAAGCACTGCCATCTTATTAAAGAAAATAGAAAAAAACCCCAATATTATTCTCTTCCTAGGACTTTGACAGGAACAAATCTGACAACTAAATAGCCAGGGTGCTCCTAGCTGGATGGCTTCACTGCATAACTGATGGGAAAAATGGAACCCCTTTGCTGCTGCTTCTGGTTCCCCGTCTGCAAACACTTCAAAACAAACACATCCAGGACTTCAGCTCTCAGGAAAACACACACAACATTTCCTGGCTTGCAGGTTCCTTCTTTTTGCAGGACATGAACATCTCACTGACATAGCCATCCTTCCTCCTCTTTGGTACCACAGGTGGTCACTCAAGCAGGAAAACGCTGGAATAAACACCTCAGAGGTCTCAGTCCTGGAAAATGTTAACTGTGTAGTAGCTGCTGTGTTGGGAGGGAGTTTGCTGCTTGAACGATCCTGATTGGCACCTTGGGGCAGGTTAGGGTAAGGCAAGGCTGCTTGTGCTGCTCTCCACGAGGGCTCAGCAGCAAGGAGCCCACCCCTGCGCCATCCCAGGGACACACAGACAGACAGGAGCACAGCTTTGCTGCTTGCAGGTGTTCCTGGCCACCAGACTCTGCTATTATTGGTCCAGAAGGAGAGAAGAAACACAAAGCCAAGCAGAGGGGGTTAACTCAGCACTGCATTCCTTCAAAAGTCTCCAGGAGATTTCCGAGGTGGTACTGAATAAATCAGTTTCGAGGCAGAATCAGCACCTGAAGGGGCAGGAGACAACTCAGTGCAGCCACAAAGCCACACACAGAGAGGCAGCTCTACAAACAGAGCTTCAGGGGCTCCTCCCGTGACACGAACCTGAAAGGATGCCGCCTCCAAGAGACACCATTTTAAGCTCTTAGAATACACGGAAACGAATCTAACGACTACGACACAAGTTCAGGCAGAGCACTTGAACACTGCCTGCCTTGTCTGCAAGTCCCCACTGTCGTGTGGGGCGTGGGGTTTCCTGTCCCCAGCAGGAGCAGGCTGGTGCAGAGCACCCCTGGCTCCCGGCGGTACCCGCGCGCTGCCAGCCACCATCAAACATCCTCTCGCAGGCGGCTCCGCCGTGAACCTCATGTCAGACACATCAAGTCAGATTGAACCCAGAGGGCACTGTCCAATTATAAAGAAAACCTCAGAAAAGGTTTAGAGCTGGAGAGGGGCACACAGCAGCTTTACCTGCAATTGCTCAGCCGAGCCCATAAACTTGGCAACCCCCGTTCCATTATAGCCGTGCTAATAGTAATCGTTAATCAGTTATTTAAAGTCATTCACATGAAAAGCTGTAAGCTTTTTTTTCTTTTTGAAGCTAGTATAAATCAAACTTATAGGCAAAAGAATAAATACAGAGAGACAGCTGTACAGATCACACTGTCACACCAATCACTGCTTAAAAGCACACACTGTAAATAGCAGACAAAATTCACCCCCAGTGGAATGCCATTGACTGCACGGGCTGGAGCTACAACAGGGATAAATTGGCCTATCAAAAATACATAAAAATTTAGAAACAGAATTCAATGACGTGTGGAAGCAATTTGTCACAGCTATGTCACTTAAAATGACATTATCACCAGCAAACCCATTAAATATTATGGGTCCCGTTAAGATTCCTAAAGGGCCAAGCAACAAAGGAGGTGGCAGTGGTGGGATGGGGCAGGAGGGGATGTGTGTGCTGACGCAGTGACCGGGGCCACTGGCTACTCACCTGGTCCTGAGCCGAGCCTGGGATGGACACAGCCAAGGATCTGCCAGGTGACTGCCATCGCCTGCACCAGCAGGACATGGCCACACGTGTTCATGGTGGTGCTGGCAGCAGGCAGAGCACTGTCACCAGATCCATGCAGCAGCAGAGCCACCGGTTCCTCAGTCTATTGTCTCACAAACGGAAGTGTAAGCCCATCAAAACACGGTGCTTTGGGAACCAAGGGTGTTTGTCCTCCTCCTGCAGGTTTCTGCTGCAGCATCCCAGTTCCACAACGCCACCAGAGTGATGCTGCTCTAGCTGGCTTCTCATTCTCAGTAGCTGCAGTTTGTAAGATGAGCCCTGCAAGGAGTGGGAGGGAAAGAAAGCTGACATCTTTATTTCGTGTGTGACTCTCAGGGTGAGACAATGCTCTCAGACCCTCCACAGAGCACTCACCAGCAGTGGGAGACCAGCACCCAGCGGTGCCTCCGCAGCTGGCTACGGGGTGTAGCTCCAGCAGGAGCCGTGAGGTTCAGTGCACGGGCTCCTCAGGGCGTGATGAGCTATCACAGGATGTACGTAACAACAATAATCACGTTTTCATGGACATGGGCTGAAGAGTTTTGCCTGAGTCTGGGAGTGTCCAAACTGAGCAGTTCTGCTCAGGAACCTGGGCAGCCATGAGGGTCAGGGTTGCTTCAGTGACAGTCCAGCCTCGCTGGTCCAGCTGTGGTGAGCTGCCAGCCAAGGCAGAACAGCCAGAGGGGAGTGGGTGGAATGCACAGCCCAGCTGATGGAATAAAAGAACAACCAACTGTTTTCTCTTGGGAAAAAAAAAAACCCACAGCTTGCTAAATTGCCTTACCAGGATTTGATTATTGCAGATACGGGGCCAGGCAGCCTCAGTCACAAAACGTTTCATTACTCTTACTAGAGCTGTGGGTCGTATTCTCCCGCTCTCGCACGCGGCATCCGCGGCAGCAGCATGGACACAGCCACTCCTGCCTGCACACCGCAGTGTTTCGGTCCACTGGCTTTGCAATTTCCCTCTTCTTATTATTTTTTAAAATTGTTAAGGACAGCAGGTACGCAGGAGCACTAGTAGAAGCGTTGCCCCTTCAGAGACGTCACTGGGAGGTCTGACAGCAGCGTGGGGATGGCTGCCCTGTGCCCTCCCTGCCGCTGCTGCAGGGACAGCTGGGGACCCCGGGCGTGGCTGCTGCTGTGGAAACGGGGCAGATCCAGCCCAGGCAGCAGGTGAGCATTCCCTTGATTTGTTCACAGGCTTTCACCTAGAAGAGAGAGGGCAGGAGGAGCCATCCACACTTCGTGTAATCGAGGTGTCACGATGCATTAGTCTGGAGACATAAAAGAAGAACAATTGCATCTTAAACTGTGATAGTTAATTTATTATTGGAGAATTGAAAGGCAAAGCGTAAGAAGGGCTTTTTTTTCCACACCCTGGATAGATTGTTAAAAACCAGATACATTAATCTTTTTTTTTTTCCCCCATGGCTATAAAAACAGAAAGCTACCAGAAGAAAAAGAAGAGAATTGTAGGCTTCATGGCAACTTATGCCTCTGAAATGCTTCACCAAATATTTCTAGCAGGAGTTTCTAACAATCTCAAGCTGTATGACTGCTTTTTGTTCTTCTGCTAATTGATGTTTTTACACAGCACCATACCGAATCCCTACCTCTTAAATCAAATTTTATCAAAATTCATTAACAGTGCAATGAGAAGAAGTCATTTGGGCTTTTATCCATTTCTTATTCCAAAATCCCAAAGCATTCTCCTTGCATCTGGTAGGCCTTGTAGGCAAGAGCTTTTATCCCCTAGTGACTGGAGGGTGCACCAAGGTACCAAAACCTGGTGCAAATTCAAGAGTGTCACAGGTGAGCAGGCAGCAGGTCTGGCCAGGCAACAGCCTCTCCTCCCTTATCCAACCTGCCAGAGGCTTTTTGCTTTGAAACAGCCATTCAAGAGTGCTGTTTGTTTTCACATCTCTACTCTTCCCTCCTGACCAGAACTTATTCCTGAAAGAAACAAAAATACCCCAGAAATGACCAGTTTCTTGGGAGCAGTGAATTGTTTCCATGCCCAGTGGATTATGCTACTAATCCAATCCAATATATCACTAGCCTGAATACCTACACCTTATCCACAGCTGGAAACGTTTCAAAACCAGCGTAATCAGGAGGTGTCCTTTAGATTAAGACCAAAGTAAATTTCATCCAAATTTTTCCAGATTTTGATTACTGGATGTGGGTAACAGGAAACTGAAATGTATCAGTAAAATCTGGGCTTCTACACAAGGTAAAAGCAGCGTAAATGTTACCACACACCACTGGAGGGTTTGGGAAAAGAGCTGGCCTTGGACCACGTTTCACAATCAGATGCTGATGTTTGAAGAAGTCGGGCAGTAAAATAAAAAAGGCAATGAAATGGAAGTGGAACCAGAGGCTCTATAGTCTCAATCCTGCCTCCCTTCGTGCCCCTCAGTCTAAGGGCTGCATCTCCCAGACTCATCTGGTAGAAACTGCAGGTGTAAATTGGACATACTGGTGGAAGCAAATAAGGCAACTTCGTCCATAACAGAAATTTTCCGCACATTAGGAAACAAATAACTTCAGAAAAGAACAATTTGGGTTCCGTATACATTGTGGGTTTATATGACTGCAATAAAATGACTGCAGAACCCAAAGCAACACGTTTCCCAATTCTCTTGATGTGGTTGGAGTTCAGCACGAAATGGGATACCAAATTAAATATAGCTATCGCGGGCTGATCCTCCTCGCTCAGATATTTAGCTATACACGAGTTCCTGTTCACGCAGGAGCACACATATGTCCCCAGCTCTGCGTGCACACCGATCCACCTACTCACAGAAGGTTTTTTGGATGCTCTGCTGTGACATTTATTGACAAAGTCCCAGGGGTATTGCACCTATTCCTTCTGGCATTACCAGTGGTGATGCAAGATATAAAATTCTTGGTGGATGTTTTAAGTTTGTATTTAATAGACCCGGAGGCTCTGAGTGCCTTTTCACAGATTGTGTTCCAGCTGTCTGCCGATATTTGAATGTGCAGGTCTTGGTCCCATGCTGTGCAAACAGGCAGCCTCCCACGCATTTTGTGTACCAGGAGTAATTTATGAGTCTATCTATAAAGGGAATAGCAGTGCGTTAAGAAGGGGTTATGTAAAGCTCTGAGATTGAGAAGTAGCTCAGTTAACTCAGTAGAGCTTCCCAACATCACCGTTATGTTTCAGCTGATTTACAAATGCAGGAGGCCTTCAACTGGTGATTCATATTCCTTCTGAAGCAGATGGAGGGGGAAGGAGGAAGTATAATAACTGTCTCTACATAAATCTCGTGTCACTGAAAGGCCCCCACCTTGAAACCTCATATTCATTAACCATCTTTTGCAAATACGAGTGTCTGGATTGAACTGCAAGTCCCAAGGCACCGGGGGATATTCTGGAACCAACCAAATGGATGAAAAAATAACATGTGAGGTGCTGACCATTTGTTTGCCATCTCATGCCACAGGGATTTCTTGCAAATTGCCCTTTATTGCAAATACTACAGGCAGTGCATCGGAATCCACGTGATGGGAGCCCATGGGAGTGCCTGACAGCCCCGTCAGGAGCCGTGGAGGAGCACTGGGGCTGCAGCAGGGCCAGTGCAGAGGCCGAAGGGAATGGCCAGCACCACACACAATGATCCATGGTGGGCACTGAGGGTTGATCAAAACAAAACCATCGATTTGCAGGACTCTTTTTTTCCTTTTCTCCCCCCAAAAATGGAAACCAACCTGTAGGTACTGGAGACGCCTCTCTGCAAACCATTTCCGTCCTGCTTTTCAAACCCAGCAAGCAGATAACAAGGTCTGAACAGCCAGACCTTTCCCAGTTAAAGAGCAGGTTGTATTTAGCAGCCTCGCATCCCTTCTTGATTGCAAACAAGACACAAAATGCAGAAGTTGCAAGCCACTCAGCTTAACAAGTTCAGCATTATTTATTTAATGTCCCTCAGAACATGAATATTTAAAGTGGACAGTGACCTCTAAGCAGAAGAAAGTTATCAAAATCCATATGTGCCACCTCTCCACCCAGAGGCCAAGCTGAGTTTGCTGCTGGGCTCAGGTCAAAGGGGACCAGAGCAGAAGCATCATCCTTCATCCCGGTCACCCGGCTGTCCCCGGCGTGGCACTGACCTGCAAAGCTCTTACAGCTACGAATCCGCCTGTAAACCACTCGTGTCTGTCGCCAGCTGCAGCTCCTCGCGGGCAGCAGGGCGGGAGCCAGCGGTGCCTGGCACAGGGCCACAGCCGGAGGTGCCGCGCTCAGGTGTGTCCCCAGCGAGCTGCGGAAGAGGTGGCAGGGTCTGAAATTTTGGCAGGCAGACAGACTGCCCAGCCAGGGGTCACAGCCCTCGTGGTGGCCTGGAGGCTGACCTGAACTGTCAGATGAAGGTTTTATCCCAAATGATGCTTTCACAAACATTTCTCCCCACCTTACCCCAAGCTAGTGCCAGCATCAAACATTTTTAATCTCACAAAATATTCTATCCATTTTTACTCTCCTAAAAAAAATTTTCTCCTCTCCCAGCTTTCTTGAGACTGTTACTAACATGTTATGCACATTTTCTTGCATGCATTTCTATAAAAATTCTCAGATATCTAGACAAAACCACTGACAATTCTCCCCAGAACCCACCAGCTGGTTTGGTTTGAAGATTTCAAGAGAAAATCAACAGTGGACGTGGCATTTTTTCCACATTTCTCAGCCAACAACATTGCTGATCTGGAGAGGTTTCTTGGTGGCTTCAGGAGCATCTCTGAGACCCGTGGTGGGGCCAGCCCCAGCCCCGTGCAACCACCGTGGCACTGTGGGGCCAGGAGCAGCAGCACCACCTGCATGGGACGTGTCATCCCCACTGTCACACAGGCCAGAGAAGTCAGGCAGATGGAGCAGGCTCATCTGGAAATCAGAGATAATAATATTTTCCTACCTGGCAGGCCCATTAGGGGATGTCTTCATTAGTGCTGGGGAGGCAATCAGAACGTTACCATGATGAGAGCCATAAAAAGCTGTCCCTGAATCGTGTCAATCACAGCCAGCCAGCCCGAGCCCAGTCCTACCCTCTCTCCTCCTGTCACGCAAGTGAGACAGCCCAAATTTAAAAGCCAAGGAACTGTCTGCCATTTTCTCTGGTGTTTTAGCCACTGGGACTCAAGCTTTGCCAACTGTTAGCACCTAATGTTGCAACCAGCACATTTCAGCTTCATCTTGTGAGATTTCTGGCATTTCACTTATAAAGATACTGAGTTCCTAAAAAAAGCACTTTTTGCAATGGAAGCTTCTCATGAAAAATGATTCACACCCCTCTTTTTCACCAAAGTGTGTTGAAAGCCAAAGAAAAAAAAAGCCAAGAAGAAAGCAGCAAGCAAGCAGAGCTGGAAAACTCCCTGGGGAGATGAGACCCTGGCTGGTGTCACGCCAGTGCAATGGTGTGATTCACTCTGGTGCCTGCTTTTCAGAGCTGGGACCTTCACAAGTTTCTCCTTCTGTCCAGGAAAAGGAAGAGCTGAAATTATCATTACCAAGGGACAGGGCCACACAAAATCTTCCCTCTGGGACGTGATTCCATCCCTGGCACAGGGATGCTTGTGCCATCCGACAGAGCGGTTGGACCCAGCCCAGGCTGGGCTCTGGGGTGGCTCTGTTCTAATCTCACCGGTTTTCAGCAGCTCCTGCAGGAACGGAGCACTTCCCGAATGTGCTCTCACCTCAGCAGCCGAAATCCCAGCTCTTCCAAACTGTCGTTGCTCCAGGCAGCCCCGGCACCCCGTCCTCCTCCTCATTCTGACAGATCAGGAGAGAAAGCAGATTTCTGGGTGCAGTCTGACACCAGGCCAACCTGAAAGTTGAAAATCAAAGTGGATGAGAAGTAGATTCATTATAGACTAATTAATCTAGCAAAAGACTCCTGCACAAAGGTTGATGACACTCACTTCAGGATAATTTTGAAATAAATATGAGGATTCATAGAAGAAAAAAATGCAGTTGGGAAAAGATTATTTTTGAAGCACAAATATAGCTCATTTCTAGCCCCCCTCCTCCACATATCAATTAATGAAGCAAATCATCTGTCTGAATCAAAGATGTGGGAGAAAAACACAGTTATCTATTTGAACTACAAAAAAAATTAAAGGATTTAAAATGAAACATATAATTAGCCTGTAGGACTCTCTGCTGTAGGTTATTGAGGCAAAAAAGAAAAAAAAAAACCCTTACTAATTTTCGAAAAAGGACTCGACAGCTGAAAGAATAGCTTTTGCTGCTCTACAGAAGTGGGGAAAATGTTCATCTTCTGGAGACAAGCAGGTCCAGCCAGAGCCCAGCTCTGGGCTACAACATTTGTAATTCTGCCCTCACACGGGCTCCAGGTGTTGTCAAGTTTTGCCCAACTTTGTGGTTTTTTACTGGTCTTTATTTTTTTTTTAACCTACTTACACACGCAGGAGCATCTCTCTGCCCACCCTGCTGCACACCGTGGTCCCAGCCCTTGCCGGGGCAGCTCTCCGCGTACTCACCCGACTTTCCCGGGACCACGAGGGAAACTGGGAGAGCGCAAACACCAGTGAACAAAACCTTTCATCGGCCGGGTCCTGTGGCGATGGTATCGGTGATTGTAACTGCTGAACCTCCATCAAGGATGGCAGCTCTGGGTCCCCCGAGATCAGGCAATCAACAGAGAGCACCACGCGGCGCCCGGCGTGCGAGGCTCCGTTCCGGTGTCTGTGCTCCCGTGATCGAAGGCAGGCACAGAGCTCTCCACGCGGCGATTTCCATCAGTCCGGGTGCTGCAGGACACGGAGCTGACGAGCACCAGCTGGCACGGGAGGCCGAGCTCCACCGATTAGCTGCGCGATGGTGCTCTGCAATCTCCTCGGCAGCATCTGGCACGGGCCGCTGGCAGGGCCGGCGCGGGCGGATCGGCGCTCTGTGCCGCTGGGGCAGCCACGCGTTATTAAAGCTGAGACTGAAATGAGTTCAATGTCAAACCCACAAGCCCAGCCAAAGACTCAGCAGATGCTGCACATATAGATGTGTACGGAGGTTAATATTAGTCTGGACAAGGCTGGCTCTGGCTTTCACAGATACAGCACAAGAACACTCCTTAGCAGGCATCTTTTCTCCAGAGATTATCACTTGCATAAACATGAAATACCTATGGGTCACGTCTGAAAAACCCTCTTTATCATCGCTATTTATTTGGAAATGCAGGGGCTGCGAGAGGTGCCAGGCAGGACAGGCACCACTTATCTTCCCCCAAGCCCTGGATCTGTGCCTAACCTTCGGCGTGGCTCCGGTGCCTCTGCTTGCACCAGTGCAGAAACAAGTGCAAAACGCCATCGTAAGGAGCTGGGAGCATTTTCCTCAGCTCTTGTGCTACTGAAAACACCTCCTCAGAGCCAAGGGGAACTCCTGCTCGGTGCCTGCTGATGAAGTTTTCAGAAAGAGGCAGGTCAGCATAACCCAGTCATCCCACGTTGGTAACCATTTGACACCTCTGCAGGCAGAGCAGGGGTTCCGCCAGTTCAGTTAAAAATTTACAAGTCACTTGATCATGATCTTAGGAAAAAACCACAGTGAACGGAAAATTATTCCCTCACAAATAAGATCACTTTGACTTAGTTACTTGCTTCCCCTTCAGAGGAGATTTAAGGTTTTTCTCTCTTCCTCTGCAATCTGGCTCCCTTTTGAAGTTAAAAGAAAGAAAGGTTCAGGGGCTTTTTTACTTAAGAAGAAAAAACAACCTTCTCTTCTTTGAAACTATTTTTTTTAGACAATTGCTGTCTCAAATTTTAACAAATATTCGCTAATTTGCACCTTGTTCAAAAGCAAAACAGTAAGTTTGATTTATTTTATTATATTTTTTTTTTTGCATACTGAGTGTTACTTTCCCTTTCTTTGGCTTAGTGGCAGAAGGGAGAGTCTTAAAGAAATCAAACTATCAGCTCCCTTCCAGATTTTCACAATTTGTTATATAATTTCTTAAAAGGAGCCATAAGGCCACTTGGAGGGAAAACAGAAATCTTCTAAAAAGAAGAAAGAAAATAGATTTTTTCACCCATCTTCTTGTAGATGAAGTAGATGAGACTAAAAAGAGGCATTTCATTTGAAACGTTGAATTCAAGCCCAAGAAAAAAGCTGACAAGGTGTCCCTGCTAGGAAATTCATTCTCAGCAACCAGACAGAGGAAACCAAGAGATTTTCTTCAAGGACAAAGAGAAAAGAAGTTTGGAAAAATACGAGCTCAATTTAAAACACCCTTTTTTTTGTGGTTTTTGGGGGTTTTTTTTTAATTAATTTTTTCCCAAGCTGTATAAGAATGGTTGTGTGGGTTTGTTTTCCCCAGGAATTTGGGTTCTGTGTGTTCCAGGCACGGCGGGTGCGGGGATGATGGGCAGGACTGGGAGCAGGCAGAGCTCTCCGTGCGTGTCCCTGCAGCGCTGCCTCGTAAACACCACAGGGCTGTAATGCTGGAGCAGGGCTTTAGGAACCAGGTACTCGGGGCTGCTCGCACTGCTCTGCATTGCTCCAGCAACGAGAAGCTCATCTGAGCTTTCCCCTGTGAGAACAACCCCACCAGGATCCACGAGTAAAGCGGTGGCCAAAACGCGGGGAGCAGAGAGGGGCGGCACCGCGGTGCTTCTTGCGCTCGAAGGTTCGCGGTGGGTTTGGGAGCAGCCCTGTCAGACACTGCACCCCCTTACAGCCATCCCACGTGGAGAGGCTGACCAGTCCTCCCACCTCCCCGGCCCCCGGGTGTGAGCGGGACCTCCAGACTCCTTCATTCCCGGGTCTGCCTCCACCTGCTCCCCGCGCACAGGCACCCTTCATCCGTGTGCATGCCCACAAGGGAGGCTGGTGAGCTGCTCCCGGCCTGTCCTCTCCCAGACGGAGCAGATCCTCCTGCAGCTGCTGTGATGGAGCACGAGCAGCAGCTCCCCCACGCCGCCCCCCAAACCTCATCGGCGGGCCCGACAATTCCATCTCTTCCAGTCTTCTCCTCCAGGATGGGCTGGGAGCACCTCATCCCCACCCTGCTCCAGCTCCTTGCAGCCCCACAGATGCAGAGAAGCCCCGAGGCTGCTGGGGACATGGTGAGCACTGCTGGGGCTGGGGGGCTTCGGGCCAGGGGACAGTGGGGAAGGCAGCGAGAAAACAAAGCGAGAGGTCAAAAGGATGAAGGTGTTTCTGGGTAAGACAGGCTGATTTTCACACCAGACGCTGGAGCTGGGCCGGGGTGAAGACTGAATGGCTCTAGGAAGGAAAACCAGCCCCTGGTTTGTTGATGTTTGTCAGTTTATGAGCACCAGGGTGTGTGGTGGTGGGTGTGCTTGCACAGCTCTAATCAGCTGAACAGTTTGTCTGCAGCCCAGCAAGAACGGCAAATTAACCCAGGATTCTGGTGCTGGAGACATTTTGTACTGAAAACATGTGTTTGGTGGCAGACTCACAGACTCCCTCCTGGATCACACATTTCCATTGAGGATGTTTTCTCTCCAATATAAAGCCAGGGAAAACAAAGCCAAACAGCCAAACATCCTTTCCAACAAAAATAAATGAGCTTAAGCATCAAAACATATCTGCTATTTGCTTACAGAAAAAATAAAAACAAAAGTCAAAGCCTTCACTAGCAGACTTTCAGGTCTTTTCAGCTCAAAACATCAGTTCATTTACAAGTTTCCTCCAATATTTTTAATGCTTTCAGGTGAAAACCAAACCAATATTAATCCCTGTTTCTCTTTCCATCTTTTTTTCATTGAATTTTCCCTCTGGGACTATCCCCATCAGCTCTCACCTCTCCAGGGAGCTCTGCAACTCCATTCAAGGATGCACAGCCGAGACTAAGGAGTTTCCATGGCCCCAATTCCTGCCTGCACCACATCAGCTGAACTCAGACCCTGCATGGGGTACGTGGAATGTCCAGTCCTGGGGCCAGCCCGCCCTACCTGGCCAGGCTTGCCTCTGCTTCTCTCAGCCAAGAAGGCTGACTGCATTTTTTCCCAGCGTGTCTCGAGCTGCACCTTCTTGGTGAGAACACAGCACCGCAGCCGCCTCCACCAAGCCGAGGAGCAGGAACACGTGCACCTGGTCAAATCCCTTCCTGGGTAACTTGGTCGTGTCATGCACAGGAAAAGTATTCTGCATTAGTATAGCCTGGGCACGATGCTGTTACGATAAAGATAACAGACCCCAGTGAGTCCTCACTGCACCAGGGAACGGGTTTCAACCACATCCCGCTTCATTAGCAGCCACCCCGTCCCTCATGCAGTCATTAAAGGTGCACTACAAAGCTCTAGATGTGTGAGGGGGACAGGGACAGGTGACCAGGGCAGAGCATCATTTCAGGGACCTCTTTCTGCTCCTTCAAGATTCACGGCGAGGTCACCACTGTTTGCTCTTTTCCTCCCTCTATTCTTTGCCTGCTTGGTTTTCACAGATTAGAAAACCAGGTTTTAGCTTTGCTGGCCCAGATTGTTCCTCCCTCCTCCCCAGCCATATTAAAAGCCACAGGAGGGTATTTATACAGGGAAATCTTTGCACAGAGCCCCCTCCTTGGTCCCTGTGGAGCACTGGGTTTGTTCTTCCCCAGCTCCATGCAGCAGAAAAGCCGCTTTCAACCCTGCCTCCTGCAAAGACAGCTGTGCCAGCCCAGCAGCGATGAGCCTGCTCCTGCCTGCACAGGGATCACTCCACGCCTGCATTGCCTCCACCCTGGGCATGTCCCAGTGCTGCTTTTGGTGGCACATGGGATTCCAGTGGTCCTGCAACCCCGTTGTGATGCTCGAGGCTGCACCTCTCTCTCCACAGCTTGTAGGACTGATTCCTGCCAGCAGCTCGACAAGACAGACAAACGTCTCAACACAAAGACATTTCTCCAGTTATTAATTTTTCTTAGCTTTTGGTAACAAACTAGGGGAAGCAGAAGCAGAGGTCTCCTCCTCCTCTCTGCTGGCACCCTTGTGCTCCCAGGCAGGAGCCATTCCCACAACCCCTCTCTGCAACGACTTCCCCAAGCTGCTTCCCAGCACCCAGGGGGGAGGAAAAGATCATTACTACTTTCAAAATGAGGCTGTGGAGAAAATACACAACAAGTCCAAAATGGTAATTGTATTTCCCAGGGCTGTAGGGGCCCTTTTCTGCCAGATACCCAAGGAACCCAGCTCCAGCTCCTCATCCACAGCCAGCTCTGGGCACACAGCACATCAGTATCCCGGGCACTACTGCTGGCCACGGGACGGTGCAGAGATGGGAAGTCCCTGGAAATATTTAAGGCCAGATTGGATGGGGCTGTGAGCAGCCTGGTCTGGTGGAACGTGTTCCTGCCCATGGCAGGGAGGTTGGAATGAGGTCATTTTTTAAGGTTCCTTCCAACCCAAACCATTCTGTGATTCTGTGATCCTGATTTTAAGATTCGGTGGGCTGATGGTGCTGCCTGTTCTGTAGGGATGGGGCTGAAAGCTGCAGCCGTAGCCTCCACCACTCCTTCCACAGCCCCAGGGTTTGGCTGCAGGGTGCTGCGCTCCCAGCTGGAATTAGCAAGCTTACCTGGGACCATACCCCTGAGAACCTCTGCCTCGCTGCCTCCCCTTCCAGCCCAAAAGCTCGAGGAAAGCTCCCCCACGCTCCCTCCCCGGTGGGTCCGGTCCCACCACGGTCGCTGCTGGCATCACCCCGGCAGCTGCTGCAGCCCCACAGCCCCCACGGCCCGCGTGGTTTGAAGTGTTGTGTTTGTTTTCCTTCACTGTTAACTTTCAAGTATAAATGTGAAAGCTGGGAAAGAGCTCCTAATGCCCCATATGTTTCCCCTCAGGAGCAGAGCTATTCCTTACTATGCTTTAGACTTTTAAGATGTTGCTGCCTCTTTTTTTTCCCTCCCCGCTGCTGCGGAGCCAGGAGCCGGGCTCAGGGAGCAGCTGAGCATCCCCAGCCCCAAAACGGGGAGCAGGATGGGGCTCACAGCTCCTGTCCCACAGCGAGCTGGCCTGCCTCCTCCCAGCAGCTGTAGTGAAATGCTTTGAACCTAAAAATGAAAAGAGAAAGGAAAAGGATGTTCCCTTTCCTCCCCTGACACATCCACACGCACGCACACGCTCCTGCGGACTTCTCCTTCTCCTGCTATATCAAATGGCCGTGTCTTTTTGAAGTTACCATGGCAGTGAGAGCAGAGCAACAGCACAACTCGCAGAGGGGGAGAGAGCAAAGGAAAAACGCTGGCACAGGGAAGGGGAGGACAGAAAGGGGCCGAGAACATCCTCTGATGTCTACAAGATGTGGTGCGGAAAAGGCTTTCCCACCGGAGAAATTAAAATAAGCAAATAAATATCCAGCCATGAGAGGGCAGACAAAAAGTAAAGAAAAATGAGATCTAAGAGCAGAGCTGGGAAAAGGACTCAAGTAGAAGCAAAGCAGAGACAGAAATTCAACTAATTAGAGAACAAGGTGTGTACAGAATGAAAAAGAGATGAAGGTGAAAGAGGATTTGGCATCCAAACCTAGAACAAGGATAATTTCAGGAGACAAAGCAAGAAGAATTCCCAGTGACAGGTTTTTGGAGCAGTCAGTTCAGCCACTGCCAGAGATCTCAGGGTCCCCTCCCACCCTACATCCAAGGGAGCACCCCCTGCCAGCCCTCTGACTCTCCGAGCCCAAGCAAGCCCAGGCCCACTTGCTGGGTTTGCTTGCACTGAGCAGCTCAGGACAAGGCTTGAGCTCAGGGGTGTTCTGCATCAGGAAAACCCCACACCCTGCTCAGCCCCGCACTGCAGGTGCTCCCTGCAAACCCAGGCTGACCTCACACGCTATCACATCCCTGCTGTGTGTCCATGGGCTGTAGCAGGTAGAGAAACTGTGGATGCTCCAGAAATCTGGCACAGAGAGACAGCACAGGGCAGGGAGAAGGAGGGACAGCCTTATCTCAGCCAGACACTGTTGCTGGTTGCACACAGTCACGCTGCGCCGCTCCGTTTCCTCTCCGTGCCGTGAGGATGTAGCTCTCGGTTCAGAATGCTGTCCTCACCGAGTGTGGAGCCAAGCCTTCCCCCTGCACCTGGAGAATGTGAAACTGGGGGCTCTAACGAGCTCATGACCAGCCTAGAAAATGGCTTTCACGGCTGGCTGGGAAGGCACCACTGACCTGTCTTCCAGCCAGGATTAGGTGTCTTTAGTGGGGATCTAATCTACCCCAGCAACAAGGACTCCACATTTCCCTCTTGGGCTATTCCACAGATTTCCTTGCCAGAAAGTCATTCAAAGCATCCCATTTTTTCTCAACATGAGTCTGTACTCCCAGTAGAGCCATGCTAAATAATTCCTTTTTGCTTTGGAAGTTTAAAGTCTTCATCTGTCATTTTGGCATTGTACCTTATTTAAAATGGTTGACATTTCTTCAATTCCAGGCTTACCTGGAGGGTGCTAAGCGGAAGACCAAGAGACTGGAAAACTTTGCAAAGCAAAAATCTTATAGAAGAGGAGTGTGGGATGAAAACAGCATCCCACGCGTACTTAAATACCAGCATCCAGAGTGAGCAGGATTATGATTGCTTGGCCTGAAACAAATGGTTCCACTTTTGCTGCTGCTAATACCATTAAATAACCAAGAGAGCGAATGTCACTGATTAGAAAATAGCACAGAGCGTCTGCAAGCACTAATCAACTTCACAGAAATGTTAACTTTCAGACCTAAAAAACCCTTGACAGTGTCCCTGTGAAGTTATTTCGGGTGAGGCTCTGCATACCGGAGCTGTCCCTTCGCATTAGGCTTGATCCCTGCTCGCCGCGCGCGGCACGGTGAACCCTTAATGCTTTTCAATTACATGACAAGCAAAGCAACTTATTGGTGCTCTTCATGTTAATGTCCCAATATTTTTCATATTTATGATATCTAATTACATTTGCTCCTGATAGTGATGTAATGTTTAGGTATGGGAGATTGAGAAGACCGCTCTAATGTTAATATATTTACATTATTAAAAAGTAATACATTACATAGGCAGTCTGCTGTGTAGGGCTGGATTTCTAGATGAGCTCTCAAGGCAAATCCATTATCTTCTCCCTCCTCCTGTCCCCTGTACAGATTCTGATAACTAGGATTGACTGGCAGTGTTTAAAGTGACTGCAGCTGGTATCATGGTGCCAAAAGGGAAAAGGTATCTCACACATGCATGAAATTAAATAGGCCCAGGGGTCTCAGAGGACCACACTGCATTACCAGGCAGAGGAATTCAAGACGTTAGCTCAGAAGATCAGCATTGCAAAAATGGTGCAAAAAACCCCCTCAAGAGGGCTGGAGAAAGGCGAGTTTCCTGTGCAGTGCCATCAGAGGCACTTTCTGTGAAATTCTTTTAGCTGGAGGAGAAGTCTCCTCAAGCCCCTTTGGATTTAAACTGCCTTTTCTCATTTGGCCAGGGAATTGTGCATGTCTGATGATCACCAGGACATACTGCACATCTTATTGTCCTCTTCAGATGAGGAGAAATTATGTATCTACAGGAGAAGTTGATCTGCTATATTCCCTAAGGATCACCTTCTGGGAGGGACACGTTCCCTTTGGGACTCCTCAAATGCTTTCTCACTGATCACATCTTCGGAAGTTCACCGAAGAAGCCAAGGCCCAGGCTGGGCTTCATACATTTTTTAGACACACCTCGAGTAGCTAACTCAGAGCTAAAGTGTGTTATTCAGTATTACACGTCTGGTCGACTCAGGAAAGATGTCAACTGCAAATGAAAATTGGGGGGACGGGAGGCAGAAGCTGTGAGCAGCCTTTCACCAGGGGATATTCGCCAGCCTAGCAAGTGCTGAGCATCTTCATCCTCTGCTGTGATCTGTGAGAGATCAGCTTGAGCCACACCTCCTCTATAAATCCAACATCTCTAATACTGCCTCCACATCAAAACCCCTAAAGAGCCCTTCTCTCACAGCAAAAATGAGTGAGAAACACAAGGGGATGCACAGATGTCCAGCACCACCAGTGCTGGAGGAGAGACCAGCCTGTTCAGGGTTCATTTACAAATTCCTAATAAATGACAAACGGGTTCTTAGTGAACAGCAACTGCAGCAGAGGTCTCAAGGCTCAAGTGGCTGACAGTGAGAAAAGACAAGTCTGGGGCACACGAGCCCTGCTAATAAACACTAGATAACAAAACAAAACAAAACAGAAAAAAAAAAAAAAAAAATCACCCCGGCATAAATAGTTTCAGAATCCTTGCCAAATTCAGCAAGTCTACCTGATCACCCATGAGCTGCTTACAAACTGTAGTCTATCACCTATATGTGCTGTCAGTCACACATTAGAAACCTCCTGCACGGGGCACATGCACTGTAAGAGACCCTGAGTGCCCACCAGGAAGGACAGTTTGCCCCTGGACAAGTGAACTGGACAATGAGGACGTGGGGAGGTGGCCCTCCAGCACCTGCTTCATTGTAGGTATTTCCATTCAGTACAACGTGCTCTGATCTTTCAAAATGAAAATACACAAAACTAGGTCTTCCTGGCTATTTCTACTCCTTTGGATGTAATTTCTGTCTCCTTAGAGTGATGTGTGCTTACACTGAGGAATTGGAAATGACTCCTGAGTTGGTAACGGTGGTGGGGAGGAGGGGGGTTGCCTGCAAGTCAGAACGCATCTACATTGACAGGGAAGTTGTAAGGCAGCTTCTGTGATTTCCACCCAAATTAAGCCTAGCACAAAGGAGGATTCTCAACCTCTCCTTTTAATGAGCACAGAGCTATAAGGACAATTACTCTGAATGAAATAAAAATTAATTAACGTACACATTTGGGGACTAAAAATGCTTATTATCTAATATGTACGAATTTGACCTAGCTTAAAATTAATGACAGAGCCAGGATGTACGTGGCATTCAGGTTACATAAAACTGCAATAAACATGGTGCAAAGAGAGATGTTGCTGATCCTTTTAATATCAGCACTGTGAGAGCTCGGAAGTGCGGATGAAAGCGTGTGCTGTACATAATTTTCATAGAAATTTGCTTCAGTTGAGCTTGTACTTTACATGTGTTTTAACAACTGAACTTACTGGCAGGAATGAGCTTGGCAAAGTGACTAACAGGTAATACTTCTATGAATATTTTCTGGAGCTGGAATTCTCTTTTGGAAAAAGGCTTGCACAATGCAGCACTTCGCTTTCCGGGATGCCAATAGCACTCACGTAATTGATTGAGTTTGTGGTTGCCTGCATCCTGGCATTTCAGCCAGGATGCCTGCTTTAAATGCTTGATCAGGAATTTTTATTCTTGGAGGATTCTTTCAAGGAGAAGCATCCATCCAACCTAAGAACATAATTACAGCATGTGGCCTACTGATCCAATTAAACTGACCAATGCACTTAAACTCCAGCATCCAGAAATATGCAATTAATTAATCACTTACATGCAGTCAACAGGCCACAACTTATTCGTCCAACTTATCTAGCAAGAAATAACTGAATTATGGGGAAATTCAGGAACATCATAAATTGTTCGTGGATTACAGCAAGGCAAAGTTTATTAAATAACTCATCCAAATTACTTGGGCTATTTTATATATGACAGAATAATTTTTGTGTATAAGAACTTCTTGGATGACACTAAAGGGCAATTCTATCCGGATAGTGGCTGTGAAATCACATTTGGCATCTTGAGAACTCCAGCTCAGCACACTTCTCTTATTCCAAAAATGTAGAAATGTGTAGTTTTACTCGTTGGTCCGAAAAACGGGCTTAATGGAAGTGAGGCACCATGGGCCCGCCTGTGCTGCCTGATAATACAAAGCAAAGCCCCTGTGCAGATGAGAGCTCCCAGCCATCCTCACTGGAAACCCTCAGGTCTACACTTGGACAGCGCCACCGAAAAGCACCCAAGGATGCGCGAACGATAGAAATAAATCCTGGGATCATTGTGTTTAGGACAGAAGAAGAAGATCTGTGCCTAATTATAGCGCCCGTTTCCAGAGCCAAGGCGAGGCTCTTTCGGCGTTCCAGGGCCTCCCCCGCTCCTCCGAGCGCGGGGGAGGGAGGAGAATTGGATGCACATGGTTCAACAGGATTTGGACCAAGGATGGCTGAAACTTGGCATGTCTCGTGCATCCAGCTGTCTCCGACATATACAAATCCAAACAGAGTCTATGTGAAAGGAGCGAAATAAAATCTTCCCTGCTTGCGTACACGTGTCCGCAAGAGCCCGGACCTGCCTGGGCCCGGAACAGAAGGGAGATGCAGAAAGGATGAACTGAAGGGCTGACTTCCCCTCCCTCTGCAGACGCAGTTGTCAAGAGCACTCTTGGGAGCAGATTTCTCGGGGCTGGCAATGCCAAGGAATGGGGAAAGGATGGCGAGCGACTCTCGCTCCCTGCGCGCGGGTTCCCGACTGTTCCTGGCACTGTGTGGCTGCTGTTGGGATTTGCCGGGGAGGATGGGCTGTCTGCAAACCCCAAATGTATCAGGGGTGTAGGGTCAGTGCACAGCGGGGAAAGATTCATGGAGAAAGCCTTTTCCTGTGGCTCTGGTGGGTTGAGGCAGCTCTAGGGACACAAGGGTTGTCCCCACAGCACCAGTGAGAGGGAGTGGCAGTAAAACAGAAATGAAGACGTGCCATCCCTCAGTCAGAAGTCCACAGACAAGAGTTTTCTGAACTAAGCCACAGGTTTATATATGTAACCCTATTTTTCTACAGTGAAATCTCCCATGTATAACTCCCATGTAATTCCTTATTCAATACCTCTATAATCCTATTTTTCTTCTGGGGAGATTTCCTTCGCTTCGTCTGCCCCCAGATCCACATCAGGATAGAGGCTTGATTTATTCCTGAGGGAGAAGACTACCACCACTCCTCCCAGCTGCTGTGAAGCAGTCTCTTAACCCTGCAGAGGCAGGACCCTTTCCTACTCATGTTATTAGCATTCCCTACTACTTGCATGTTATTTTTCTTTTTCCTCTTCATTCTCTTTTTTTTTTTTAAACTTCTGCAGTGAATTCTGCTTCAACACCCACATGTCTGCTATTGAAGCCAATCAGCAGGATTGACTCAGGTAAGTTCTTTTATTAGGTACTGATTTCTTTGTGTCTGATGTCTTTATCCAGACTCCTTTGAAAATCCCATTTTGGCTGAGCATATTGAAGCAAATGCCTCTCTCACTCTCTTTCATTAGCAATTTTAGGGCAGCTCTGGCAGGTTTTTCACTCCTCTCTCTTGAACTCACAGAAAAAAAAAAATCTCAGTAGTTTTATCTCTTTTCACTGTCTCCGGAGGATGTCCTGCCAACACTCCCCCACCCCCAAAATTGGACAGAAAAATGTAGGTCTTGGGTAGTCTGATGGGCTGAAATTTGGAAGCAACAACATTTCACGACACTGGCTTTCTCATTTCTTCAGACTAGAATTAGTTCTGCCACCAACATTTTGCCCAGGGCCCCCAACCCCAGGAGTGCTCACAGTGTGTGTCTCTCTCTCACATATTATTATGCTCCAATGAGGATGTTCCTAGCAGAGCTGTAACGTGTCTGGCACGGATTCATATTATATCTAGGTTTTGACATTGGGCCTGCTCCTATAGAAGTCAATGTCAAAATTCCCTGTGAGTGTTCAAGCACAAAGATCAGGCCCACTTCCCTGATTTATGCAAGTTATTTTTATATGAGGGCGAATTGGATGCAGTATTATAAAGTCTGGAATTAATCTGCATTCTAATACTTTATAAAAACCAGAAAAAAAAAAATCCCAAATTAACATCCTCCTTAACCTTTATTTTTATCAAGTGTACTAAATCAACTGAAGAATAATTGCTCTGAGGACTATGCCAAATGAGTGCACATTTAGTTTACATATTCCCTAATGTAATATGAATTGATGAACTTTCTGAGATACACATGATATAAATGATCATGATGTGCCATTCTTAATTTCTTTCAATTGTCTCTGCAAAAACACTTTGCTCTTAGTATGAGAAGTGAGTTACGTGCATACCGGGCCCACAGGAGAGAAGGAAACATACTTGTAAGAATTTGCCCTTTTGGCAAGAAGTGGAGCTTTTCTAAACCAAAAGGTCAAAATCCTGCTGTACAGCCACTGGCTGGGACTTGGATAACTGCAGTGAGAAGATTAAAATCCAACCCCTCTCGGCTCTAGAAAGGAGCAATCTGAGTCGGGCCCACCACACCATGATGGTCCTTCCTCCACGCCAGCTTTCTCGTGAATGCCCCACCTCAGCTCCCAGCCCAAGACTCAGACCTGTCTCAGACGGGAGGAAGAGAGGTTGCCCCTCGTTATGCACGAGCAGCCCAGCAGTCAGGCCAGCTCTGGGGCTGAGTGCACTCACACCCCAGGCACAAGGAGAGCCAGAGTGTCACCCTGAAGAAGGGCAAAAAATGAGGCACTGATGTCCCTCTGTGTTTGACCTGTACCTGTTGTTCAGTGAAGGCAGCAACACCTGCACGTGGTACCCGGCTCTCTCCTGCCAGGGCAAGCAGCTCCATGAGCACAAAGACCTCACAAGGACCCTCCCTGCTTCTCCTGCTGACCACTGGCAGAGATTCTCTGTGGCATCATTTCACTAGAACGCGCAGTTACCAGATGTTTTCCACACCCTCTGAGTCTCCCAACCTTGTACGACCTTGGGCACATCTTCTCTGGTCTTCAGTTTGCCATCTGCTAACTGGGGCATGATAATGTGTTACAGGTTTTAGAGCCAAATAGGATAAGCAATCAGCTGAGTTGGAGTGCTGTATAATAGAGGCCACTGGACTTCCCCGAATTCTCTTTTCAATCAAAGCAAACCTCTCGGAAAATGTATCCTGCTTTGATTTGCTCATAGCTAGACTCTGAGGATCCAGAGGAAATGTGGTAAATGGTGCCAACATTAATTACCGTCACAGACAGATATGTCTGTGTTCAGCTCCCTGGATGGACTCCTGTACTTCGCCGAGCAGAAGTGTCCAACGAAAGGGTTTGCTGCTCAGATAGCTACAGATCACGATCAAAGCACACCTTTCCTTTCCTGTTGTGGCACTGAACTGTACTAGTAACACACTCTAATAGTAATATTTATCAAATGTTCCAGTCCCTGCCTTCAGCCAGATGGTTCCTCCCCGGGTCTTGCCAAACTCCCCTCAGCGGGTTTGGCACCAGGGCAGGGATGCCAGCTCTGAGCTCTTCCCTTTCCCTGTCCTCTGCACACATTCCATGGCTCCCCAGCACAAAGGGGGGCCTCGTCTCCATTAACCTTGATGGGCACTCCTGCAGTGCCACTAACAGCGCTTGGGGGATCACAAAGCTGTTGCCTAGGGAGAAACTTTTCTTCTCTGACACCTGTGAGCAATCTGGAGCCATTAGCCATCTCACTCCAATACTAATGATGCTCCCTTCAGTCATTATCACTTATTTTTTTTATAAAACCCTCAGTAAAGCTGAATCTAACAGGTCATTAAAAGCCCAGGGAAGACCTGACTGACTTGATCCCAATTGTTCCTTATGTCTGACAAGATTTTCCCTATTGAGCATTTGACTTGCATTTTATGTTGCCTCATTAAACTGTGCTAGACTTTAATCAAGGTCAAATAGGGGCAAATCTGCTTTACCAGAATCCAAACAGCTCGTACCAAGGTGCTGATCTGCAGCTTGTGCTGCTGCACAAGCTCTCCCCGTAGATGGAGCCCAATGGATTTCGTTAAAATGGGGCACGACCTGCATCCCACAGGGCCCGTGGAAAAACCAGGACCCATGGTTGTTTATACTTCATTAAAGCCTCATTCAAATCCTTCCCCAATGCCTCTGAAGTTAAATGCCTGGACAAGGAGATCAGTGAAGGAAGAACGCTGTGTCACAGCATGAATAAAACATATTCTAATTTTATCAACACCTAGAGTCCCGGTCTTTAAAATCCTGAGGTATTTTTTTTTCCTTTGTAAGGTATATGATGAACAGCCGATTACATTTTTGATGTCTTTTAATGATCATAATTAAGTATGATCCATCATTGTAATTTCACCACTAAATCAAGGTAGATCACCATAACAGTCACGATAAATCATGCTCTTTGCACAACTGTTCCTGAGGATGAACAGGGAAACGAAGTTAGAGGACTTCAGAACCTCTCTGCTCTGTCAGCAGGATACTTAGCAGCAAGTGCATCCCGATGGCACTAACAGGACGTGATGAGTGGAACCACTCACCTCCCCTCGGATCCCTGGGCTGCATGGCTCCTGTCAGAGCTGTGCCTCTGGCCCTGCTTTCCTGCATCTGAGGAAGTGCATTCTCGCTCATCTCTTCTAATTATTTTTCTTCCTGAAAGCCCAGGTTCGATGTTTCTTATTTAAAGGAAGATGGTATCTAAAACAAACAGCTCCTCAGGATATTCCCTCTGCAAACCCTCGTGTTGAATAGAACACTGCTTTAAAGAATAGGAATAAATGTACAGTCCCACCAGCCGTGGCTAAAGCCAAAGTCCTCACCACTGGAGGTCAGGTATGACCCCTTGGCCCTATCCATATTTATCAACACTCTGAATTAGTCTCTAAGGAAGCTTACAATGGGATCATTAAGGCCTCCACGTTGCTTCAGATATGTCATCATTTGTTTCTCAACAGCAAAAATCTTGATAGAACTAGCAAAATCCATTTCCTTGGCCAAATTCAAGTTTGAGGGTCTACATGAAAGTTTTTTCCAGACTTTCGTCTGCAATTTCAGTTCTGTTAGACACTGTTCTGCAGTGTTACATGCCACAGATGGCTGCCTACCCAAGAAGTGTGATAAGAGCTCCTGGGAGTATAAAAAGCAAAAATCTTACGTAAGTTTGTCAGCCCAAAAGTTGAGCAAATAAGTGCTAAAGTATCTTGTTGACTGCTCTAGAAGTCTCTGGAGGAAAAATAAATAGTCACACTAATATAGAATATTGATTTTTCCATGTAGTTTTGTGTGATGGAGCATGCTACAAGTTCACCAACCCAAGCTCTTAACAGCTCGTATAAGAGATGTACAGTACTCATCATCCAGCAAATGGGGAAACTGAGTTCTGTAGATGTCAAACGCTGTTGTACAGGATGCCAGTGACCAACTTTTTCCAGGCATCCACTAGGTATGGCTTCCTCCTAAAGAGCACAAAGAGAACAGAACAAGGTCTCTGGAGAGCACAGTAAAATGGTAAATTTCCCTCATCATGGTCCAAATGAAAAGTACAGTAAAGGCCGTACATCACAGTGAGATTCCTCACTCTCCTGCAAGCTAGCAAAAAGCTCCCATCACTCTCAGACTTCTTTCTCACATTTATTTTAATCAAGTTTCTGTCATTTTCAGGTCCGGGTACAGCACGATCTGCTCGACCTGCCTTTGGCTCTGTGTCAGGGGTGTCATATTATCCATCCGTGTTACACTGGCAATGCTTGATAGCCAGGAAGGTCATTTCATCTCTAATAATTCCCCCCAAAGGGGATATGAAGGTAGAATGATTACAGAGTCATATACCTTCTTGCAGAATACCTCATCTTTGTTCCTAGATTATTTAAATGATAAATGGAAATTGGCCAGGGAAAATCACTCAGAAATGAATTGTGGTCATAAGCCATAGGAAACACATTCAGTTTCCAGAAAGACAAAATAAAAATCATCAAAGACTATTGTCTTTACTAGACACAGCCTAAAAACAGATGTTTAAAGTACTGTAGATTTCATACCACACACTGTTATTAGGGAGGGAAACACCACGAGGCAGAGTTCTGGCTTTACGGAGGTCCATCACCACACAAATGGCCCAATAATCTGAAATAACCTGTCCAAACCTGGAGGCGGTACTCTGATGATCTAGAGAGAAGGCAAGTGTACAGGCAGGCTCTGTAAGCCAGAGGCACTCACACGCTAATCTTAGACTGTGCCAAGCTAAGAGGAAGCAGAAATGCTCCTACATAGCTAAAAAAAACAACCTGGGAGCTCAGATCTGAGCTCCTTCCGACTCAGGATGACAATACCGTAATTCTAAAAATGCATTATAATTTTTCTTCCCTGTGTTATCTAAAGCTTTGCTTTTGCTACCGCCTTTGTTCACATGCTTTGAAATACAAGTAAATACCTCTTATAATCATCTCTTTGTGCAGTCAGCTGGCAGAAGTGAGCACGGGAATGCCAGTGAGGACGGCAAGGTTCACCCCCTCACGCTGCCACTGCGCAGCAAAGTAGCCTTGGGCTACCCAACCCGGCACTGCAAAGCCGTCTCGGATCTCCTGATCGCAAAACGAGATTGTAATAATACTGCTGTGGCTCTCCGATGCTTAATTAACGGTTGGGAAGGTCTCTGCACAGTATCTGCGCTGTCAAAATGCCAATGCCTTTGCCATGTTGCTTACAAGACGAGCAAATGACAGCAGGCAGGTTGTGGTCGTGCTGGGCCAGCCTGCGCCGCTCTGAGCAGTCCTCACCAGTACCATGTACACGCTCCTCTGTCTGCTCATGCCCATCTCCTGTCTCCTGGCTAATGTTTAAATCATGAGGTCTTTAATGCAGAGGCATTCCTTGCTCGGGATCAGCACGGCGTGGGACCTTGGTTCGTGGCTAAAGCTCGGAGGCGTTGCGGGAGTACAAATATTATCGATGTAAACGGTTCCCTGCTTCGTGGCACAGGTTTAGTTCATGGGCAGGTACTGAAATCCACCTGCTTTGCCCCCGCTCTGGGTTTTTTCTCTATTGACAGCTTAATCACCTTTGTGTCTGCTGCTTATCTTGGAGGATTTGCTACGAATTGCAGCCACCACCTTCCACTGTGACAATATCTACACTTTGCTAATTAACTGCCTGGTGGACACGGTTACGAGCCACAATAAATATTTTCCGCCCGAGAGAATAATCGCGCTGCTGCCACTTGACCTGAGGGTTTTCACGTCTTTTGATTTTTTTTTCCCCTTTTATTTTTTTTTTGGTCTTAAAACTCTATTAGGTGTCTCACTGCAAATGCAAACAGATGTTTCACATCTTATGACTCAATGACCCATTCTACAAACCTAAAGCAATAAAACTTCAGGCACAGATGTTTCTATCAAACAAAAAGTCCATCTACTCCTTTCAGCCTGGTACAAGAGATGAAAAAAACAACGATTAGCCCAGGGAAGCTTAGTCTCCAAAAACCACCAAATCCTTGGAGACTACCAACAATATTAGTAATTACTGCTCAAAGCAAAGCTGAGTTGGCATGGAGACCACCAAGGGCTGGGTCTTTAAGAGATCAGCTCTTATTCAACACATATATTAAGTGCTGTATTAAGCACCTACTGAACCCCAGAAAAAATATAATCACAGCATTATTTCTAAATGGACTTTTTAGTTTTTCATGTCAAGAAAGGGGGTCACGAATAGAAAGGGCAAAAATCAGCATGGAGAAACATTTACCTCAGCCTCTCCGTGTGCCATTAATCACTTTTTGTGGAAAGCCTTGTACAAAAGCCATTAAAATTTAAGACAGGAAAAATCACTGCCATTCCTACAGCTACAGCTATTGCTGCTGCTACTACTCTTAATTAAGGTCTGAGAGCAGTTAAACATTTAAATATGATAAGGCTTAGAGGTGAGCCGACTTGCCAAATGGGGAAAGAAAACATTGTCAAACAGAATCAGGGAGAGGAGCCCAGGCAGCAAAATGAGAGGGGCAAAGAGATGCGGGATGAGCTGCCAGCCCCTGCACCGAGACCAGCAGCTCCTTCTGAGAAGTGAAGCCAAAGTTATGCTCTGTCTCAGACAGTAAATGAACACAAATGCTGATTCTCAAGAGGCTTTTCTGCTCAGGTGTCCCAAGACATGTGTCAGTGGAGATGGTTTTTGTGAGGGCCACCTAACGCAGGGCAGCGAGGAGGTGCTGAACACAACCACAGGGATCCTTCCCTGGAGACAAGCCCAGGTCAAGAGCCAGTACGAAATGAAGAATCAGTCACAGCCACATGTGTCGCATTTTCAGCTGTAGAAACCCAGTCCTGGAAGACCTCTGGGTGATGAAGGGGGTTCACACTATTGCTGAGTACAAACCACTCGACATAACTTGTGCTCAGAAGCGGCTCTGGGCATTACCCGTGCAGTTATTGTCGCATTGTATAATCCACATTTGCTTTATGATGACACAGTGTCTTCCCTGCTGGATATTTTACTTTTCAAGCAGTAAGACAATAAACTACAGTCCCTGACAAGAAATGTTTTCACTGCCATTGTTTTAGAAACACATGTTTTCTCATTCACTATCAGCACCACCTAAATCAAAAGAGGTGACTTTCACAATAAATCAGATAAGAATGGCTCAAAACTGATATCTGCCAGCTTGTTTTCTCCCTTAATGGTGCTCCTGAGGCAGGCTGAGATGTCTTTTCCCCGAGCAGCCCAGAGGATGGGCGTGAGGAGGATGGCAAGGCACAGACAGAGGCAGACTGTGGCATCGCAGCGGTGCCCTGGCTGGCGTGGGTGATGGCTGAGCACCGCTCGCACTGTGATGGATGACACTGCATAAAGTAGAGCACTGTGGGAAGTATGCAGAGAAATACAGGAGGTATTAACCGTCTCCCAGCCCTAGAAAGGGCACTGCTGAACAGCTCTCTTGAAAGTCATCGCGAGCCCACGGTACAAGCACAGGCACTGCCAAGCGGGCTTTTGCCTTAGGGACAAGTACGGACTTTCGGCTGCCAAACTGAGGATGCAGATGCTGAATAAAATCCAGTGCTGTGGTTTTGATGATCACAATTAATGGCTTAGGATTCTCTTCTCTTGCCCTACACTATCCTGGGACACACAGGATAAACATAAATGACCAACAGAATCATCTTCTTCAAGCACCTAAGCAGATGTTTGCCCAGCTGGGGATAAGCACAGGTTGTCTCAGCAGCTGTGAGCTGCACTGCACACTTGCACTCTGCATCCACGGATGAACAATAACCCTGCAATATTCCTCCTCTTGGATGCTGGAGAGGTTTCTGGAGGATGAAAGAAGGGTAAATGGAGGAGCTGTGCACTGCAATTCTTCATCTCAGTCTGCCTCAGCTGGTGAAGCACCACGCTGAAGTGAGGCATTAGCAAAGATGCCTGAGAGGAGCAGGTGGGTGGTGATTAGAGTTATTTCTTCTCTTGCCCTGGGTGAATCTTTTCTGTGCTAAAAGAATGTGCCTCACACACAGGCAGATAACTTATTCTTTCCATCGTCTGCTGTCCTCATTTTCCTCACAGACAGTGGATCCAGTTTCTCTCCTCAAGGCAAGGACATCCCTTGCCCTCACGTGGTCATTCCCTTCTCCTCATACCACCCCTGTGCTGCTGGTCATTAGGGCACCTTACTCAGACACCAGCTCCCCCTTGGAGCCCTTACAGCCTCGCATCCAGAGCTTGTCTGAATTTTTAAACGTTCTGCATTATGTCCCCTTGCATTCTGCATTCATCGACATCACCAGAGCTGTTGTCTGCGCTCTCATTATCTCAGACCTCCATTAACATGACATCTTCCATGATCTGGAGGCACTAAAGCTCACGGTGAGTATTGCTGCCAAAATCAGCACCTCTCCTGACCACATCACCACGTCGTACAGCTTTCCCAGAGCCCTAACCCCTGTGGTACCAGACACGATCTGTACATCTCCGTGTGCTCCCCCCATGAGTAACCATCACTCCCAGTCCAAGCTGACACTCACCATTTTAGCCTAATGGTGCAAACCTCTGCTATTCTATTCCCCGGGAAACCTTTTCTTACTTCCTCTTCTTATCCTTCAGGATAACACAGAGTCTCTGTAAACATTCACCTTGTTGTTCTCCTCAACCTTTTCTTAAGATGCCAGTTTGTGCTATAAAAATATAGACATCAATTAGACCGTTCATGTGTTGCAAACAGCATTTAAAAGGGTGTCTTGCATGTCCAGACCATGGTCTCATTATCCTCTACTTTTCCATCTCAGTGTCTGCATTTCTGTTTGCCTTGTCTCTTAAGTGAAAAGTTTTTGTAGAGAAACATGTACATCATGATCCTGCTCCACAATTTAGAATCTGTGGCTGATGCTGCAGGAATAACAGGGAAATTGCTCCTTCCCCTTTGCACATTTTCCAGTGCAATGCAGGGATGGTGCCTCCCTCAGATGTTTTCTGCTGGTTTCTCCTTCTCTTCAACCCTTGCCTGTTTCTTGTCTGTGGCCTGCTCTCCAGTACAAACGTCTTCCCTTCTCAGTTTTCTCCTGTCCCCAGTATTTTGTCTTCCTTTAGAGGTTTTGTCCCTCTGCTTTTCCACCATTCAAACCCCTTGCTTCCATCACTCACGGCCTACCAAAAGCCACTCTTTTTTTCTGCCATCTCCTGGTCTCGAGTTCTGCTCTGTCTCCCTGCTGCATTCCTACTTCCCTGGGCTCTCCCGCCTCCCTGTTCAGTCTTTCCACTGATAATCCACTCTCTACTCATATCTTGAAACACAGGCACATCTCTCACAGATGGAAATAAAAATATATGAAAAGAGGAAAGAGAGATAAGACAAGGCCCATTGCCTGTCTCATCCAGCACACTTCCACTGGCACCAGCTGTTCCAGACAAGAGTATTAAAATCCCCTGAGCAGCCTCAGGATTCAAACTCCCCCAACAGGAACATTCAGCTGTAATCCCTAATAGTTACAGATCATTTTGTGTCTTAAGGCAGGAAGTTTTATGTGTCTGTATTAAAACATTATAATTCAAGACATGGATATCTCATAACCCAGATGTGGGAAGTAAAGCAGGACTTGCTGCTTTTCCAAAACATGACTTAATGCAAGGAGGGGGATCAGGGTCTGTACTGCTCCTGCCCTGCTGTGATGGAGCACAGGGGGCAAAATCCTAGAGGAAAGACATAAAAGTGCTGAGGGACAAAGTGGTGTTCTGATGATTTGCTTCAGGTCACAGGACGTGGTCAGTCCTTGGTGTCCCAGACAGGATGTCCCCAGCACAGGAAGGACATAGACCTGTGGGAATGAGTCCAGGGGAGACACAAAGATGCTCAGAGGGCTCAGCCCCTCTGCTCTGGAGCCAGGCTGAGAGAGCTGGGGCTGCTCAGCCTGGAGAAGAGAAGGCTTTATGGATACCTTGGAGCCCCTTCCAGTGCCTAAAGGAACTCTAAGAGCTGGAGAGGGACTTGGGACAGGCGCGTGGAGTGACAGGACAAGGCGGAACGGCTTCAGACTGAAAGAGGCCAGGTTTAGATTCATAGTTAGATACTAGGAAGAAAATCTTTACTGTGAGGATGGTGAGGCACTGGCACAGGTTGCTCAGAGGAGCTGTGGATGCCCCATCCTTGGAGATGCCCAAGGCTGGGCTGGAGGCTCTGAGCAGCCTGGGGCAGGGGAAGGTGTCCCTGCCCAGCGCAGGGGGGTTGAAGTGGTTCATCTCTAAGGTCCCTTCCAAACCATTCTGTGATTCTATATCCAATGCAGACATCCCTGGATTGTGCAAAAGGACCCAACAGCTACCACAAATTCACCTGGACTTTGCCGAACTCCACCACCCCCTGTGACTGCACAGCGTGGGGAAGGGCAGGTGGCAGCATTTGCTGTCACCAGGGGCTGGTTCCTCTCACTCAGGTCATGCAACATTCACAAGGATCCCACCCTGCCGGGGTCTGGGAACCCTGCTGTAATTCAGGTTTTGCTGTGATTCTGGACTGAGCTTTCAGGTTGCAGCAAACTCAAGCCCATGCCTTACAGACCTCATTAAAAAAAAAAAAGAAAAAAAAAAAAACCTTTGCACAGTTCTAATTTTCATTGCAACACCTCCAGGCTTACTAGAAAGCTGTGTTTGTACCAGCGGAGACCTTAATTTGTATATAGCAACAAAATAAAAATTCAAAATTAAACATCTGAATTCAATTGCCAAAAACCACCCTTTTACTAGGGGTTCAAATGTAATGACACTATCATTTAGAATGGCCTCATGTGGGTGGGTGCCTCCCGAGAGCCGTGAGAGGAAAATAAACCACATTAAAATACAATTCCTCCAGCAGCTTCTGAGACGCAATCAAAACCTTACAACTGGGATTTTTCAGAAGACAGGGTTCTAGCTCAATAAAATCTATAGACTGGGTAGTCCCAAATGGCTCATGTGAAATTTTTATTCCAATCTAAAGATGGAAATAATCTTTATGTATACCTGTGTGCACACAGAGTCCTCACCATCAGAATTGCTGAGTGCCTCATGCTTGGGTTCCTGACCTTGTAGAGCACATGTAAAACCAGAAATTTAGGATGTAGGGCAAAGATTGAGGCACGGGCATTGATGCCACCTGTTTGTGAGTACCTTATCTAGCTGCTCTGTCCTGGCAGGTACCTGTGGGGAGCATCAAAACCAGATTATTTCCCCTGGTGTGGGAATCAGGGGGATGCAGCTGATGTGACCCATGGGAGTCCTCAAAGAGCTGCTGGCACCAAGGGGCTTTAAAGAAACTAAGGAGCCACGGCGCAAAAATCAAAACTTCTCTTGAAGAAGCAAGAGAAACTTGTTTAGAAACAAAACTAAAAAAAGGGAATAAATGGCCAGTGCTTGCAGTGGAGAAGATGATTTGCACTCAGGACTGCCCAGTGTATTTCTGTTTGGAATGGGAAACGCTCTGCTTTGGTCTGCAGCTTCTGAACGTGTTCAGCTGGAAGCAATAAATAAAGAGCACAGATGTGGACATAGCTGTGAAAGGGCTCCCGTCCAAGAAGCCATTACCTGGGCTGGGATTCCCTACCCCTGGGAGAGAGATACCTAAGGAGGCTATAAAATCAGGAATGTCACGCAGGAAAAACAAAGGGGACAATTATTTACTGTTTCCCACAATACAAGAAGTAGGAGACATCGCTGTCTGGAAATGAATTGCAGAATGAATTTCTGATTCAACAGAAACTGAAGGAAGCCGTTTTTCCCATGCTGCAGAGTTAAGCTAAACTCCAGCAGGCCCCCAGGTGCCTTCTGCTGGCACACAGTGGTGTTGGCCACTGATGTCCAAGGTGTAGAAGGTTTTTTTATATTAAATAGAAACATATCAGGCAGGATTCCCTAGGCACACATGGGCACGGGCTTAGTCAAGCCTTCAGAAGACAGGACTTGCACGACAGCCCCTCCATAAAGCCCAGTACCTGAGCAAATCCCATTCATTCACAGCTTCGTTCAGTGCAAGGACCTCAGAGGTACCGTGAGAAATCCTGATCCCTTGCTCCTTGTCTCTCCAAGTCCCCATGTGTGATCAGAGGCAATGACTTCCACCCAATAATCCTGCAGGCTTTGACCAGCCTGCTCCAGTGACGTTTGCATCGATCAGACAAATGGAGAGGAAAGTATTAGTAGGATTATGCTCTGAAAACAAATCCTAAATACCCATCACATTTAGTATCTTCTGGCTTATCCAGCGAGAACTGCTACGATGGTCTGCAGCAGAGATCCTGGGAGACCCTGAGCGTATTCTCAGACAATCTCCGTGCATTTTTCAATCAGATCCGCTCCTGGTGCTGGGCTCAGCAGCACACATGACTCACTTCCAGAATGTTAGGAAGCATGAAGCAGAAAAACATCCATAAAGCATTAGATCACAATCCCAGTGACAGCACTGACGATTACTAAGGGGGCAGAGAAAAGGCTCATATTAAAGACTTTTGCTAGGATGAGTATTTTGCAGCATTTAAAATTCTTTGAAGATTAAGTCTGTGTTAGAAGATACCCTTGCTCAGAAAAGACAACCTTTGGCCGGTATTATATGATACAGCTGTGTGGCCATCCGGATTTTGACTTCAATCATTTTCATTGATTCACAGGCATTTTAAAATGCTTAAGTTACTACATCAGCTTTAAATTCCAGATCAATGTTGTCTTTGCAGAGCTGCTCTGCCTTGAACACAGCTGAGCGGGTGTGGTGGCTGCGAGGGGCTGGGCCCGGCACTGCTGGAGTGGCACCTCTGTGATCCAGGCAGCTGCTGACCAGCACCCTCTGGAAGCTCCCTGTGCTCATTCCGCTCGTAACTGTCAAGTTTTGGGTGTCTTGGACGGCACGAGGTCTCTGCACATTAAATTCTCCTACTGGCAACAGCAAAGATGGCTCCAATTACCACCTTCTTGGCAGCTAATTAATGAACAAACGGCGTTAGGGTGGTGTGGTTGGGTTTGTGAGCGGTTGGCATCTGTTTCCCTTCACCCCTGTGCAGTGCAGTTGGACAGCCCTCACCATGCTTGCTGTCTGCATCACCTGAACCGCTGCAGGTGGCAGGACCAGCCTTGCCTCGGCCGCCTCCCTCCTCCTCCTCCTCATCCCGGGAGCTCCGCGTGCCGCGCTGGCCCAGCGCAGAGCCAGCCCGTGCTATATAGGGCACGGCAGAAATCCGCCAGCCGTGCCACTGGGAACTGTCCTCTTGTGCTCAAACGTAATCAGCCACAGGTTCTTGCTCAGTTATCTGCTTCGTACAGTGAAGATGAACTTCTCCCTCACACCCTGGCACGATTGCCCCGCTTGGCCTGGCTTCCCGCCCGGCCTTCTCCTTCCCCCGCTGTGCCAAGCCTTCGGAGCGCGTTCAGCCGCACACTTGGGCTGAGGCTTGCTCCTCCTCCTCTGCTCCTGTCCACTGCTTTGCAAGAAGCCCCTACAGAGGGGATATTAGCTCAATCCCCTGGTGCCTCTTTTCCGGTGCCTGTGCAGGGAATGGTGCTAATTACCGTGTTACATCCTGCCGCTTGAAAGGAATTCGCAATGAAGCTGACAGGATTGGACTGAGCACGGTGTAAGAAAGTGAAACCTGAGTGTCAGCAGAGCTGTGACAACACCACAGGAGATAATTCAACCAAATGCATCTGCCACCATGGGTCCTTTGCCCCATAATAAAAGAAATGAAGATTTCATGATAAGCCAGAGAGCCTTGCATCAGTAACAAGAAATACAGCTCCTCCTGGCTGTGAGGGGCTGCCGAGACTGAAACAAAGACTTGTGCCAAGTTAGGTGTGGACAGGTCTCAACCAGGATTACATTTTTCCTTCTGTATCTCAGGTACAAAAGTGATACTGTTTCACAAAGCTGGAATGGGAAAAAAAAGCCTGCTTCCTCCTTTCAAGCCGCACACAGTCACTAAATCTTTGTTGTTCCCTAAATGCCCAACATCAAACATTCTGAAATCAGAGGAATTATCTTTTCCCCAAGCTTTCAGGTCTGTTCTATGGGGGTAAATCATGGTTGACATGTAAAAAGCCTGCAAACCTTGAAACCATTTTAGAAGATTCTTCCTCTTTTCCTGCACCCTCCAATGTGTTTAGGGATTAGTATCCAGGGCACCTATCATGAGAGTCTTTTACCAGAATCAATAGAAGGAGAAATGTGTAATCAATACATTGATGAGTACAGCTTGACCTTTCCGCAAGGACTGCAGGGACAAGGAAGCATTTAAAGAAAGTTTGGGTAAGTTTTCATAAAACGAATTTTAAATTTGCAGAAAGTTCTCGGCTATAAATAGATCAGGACAGGGAGCAGACATCAAACAACCGTATATGCAAAGGGCCTCTGGCCAGCTTCTGGTCCAACTCCGACACGCAGCCCATCTCCCAACCTATTTGCACAGCAGCCCAAAGTGAAAATATAAGATCAAGTAGGGAAAAAAAAAATTAATAATCCTGTGCTGTGGCTGCAGAGAGCTCTCAGGCAGGTCAAGCCCCCTCACCAGTGCAGGGGGTGATCTCACCAGGGCGGGGGCTGCTGCTGGCCCAGCACCTCTGCCTCAAGAGGGACAGCTGGGAAGGGCTTTTGCCTCTTCAGCAGAGAGAAATGCAGAAACAGAGGCAAAACCCCACCCTGGCAGCTCTGGAGCTGCTACGGCAGCAGAAAGGCAGGGCTGACCCTGCTGCTTCGAGAAGGCACGCTATCGCTGCGGTGCCCAGGGCACCGGCAGAATAACTCCTTCAGAGAAGTACACGGCTAATTAATTCCCCACATACTGTGCTCTGTATGTGCCGCTGAGCAGCCACCGTTGCAACCAGAAATTAGTCCGAGTGTGATAATGACCGAGTAGGCAGGAGCTGACTTATCCCGTGCCAACCCTCGGCCACCCACCATTTGGCAACACCAGCCTAATGAGAATTTATGACCAGCCAACGAAGTTCTCCTGGGCTGGAGGATGGGTCGTGGACCTTGGCTCGTGGGCTTTTTGCTTGCTGAGAGGGCCCGTGTGCCTCGTGCTTCTCCTGGGGAAAGGACAAGTAGTGCCAGCATACACCAGGGCACGGACGCGCTCCGTCTGCGCCGCACACCCAACACACTTGGTGCCCCCACGGCCAGGGACGGACATCCCACGGGAGCTGGTCACGGCAGCCCCTCTCCAGGAGCTCCCTTTGCCAGGGGTCAGCATCCTGGGAGTCCCTGGGCTCAGCTTTCCTGCCCAGCTCGCTGTGCGTGGGAACCCAGGTGGGGATGAAGCCAGGAATGAGGAAGGGGAGCACCTGCATGGAGCACCTCACGTCTGCCTGGGTACGGCCAGGGGAGCAGGCAGCACTCTGGAAGGCATTCCAGGAGATCTCACTGGAGTAGCAATCAGCAGCAGGAACTGTGTAATCTTTCGCTATAGGTGATTTTGCAAGCAATTATATAATTACTGCTTTCAAGATTGGCATAAAAGCACCATAGAACTGCGCCAAACTGAGCTCGGGACTTAATATCACTTGGAAACCTTTGATAGAGACAAGAGGTGGGAAAGGCTCATGGCTGCAGTGCTTGGAGGGGACTCGGTGACAGAGGCTTAATTTTCTACTCTGCTGCAGATTTCCTGGATGGGACCAAATATATCATTTATCTCCATTTCCAAAATGGAAATAACCTATTTCTATTAATTTGCAGCAGCACCATGAGCTGCTGGAGGCAGCTGTGTGTTGCCCAGTACAGCAGGGTGTCTAGCCCCATTAAAATAAAAACCTCAGCCTTAATAATTGCAGCCAATTTAGGACTTGTATGACACGCTCAGACGTTGAAAATTCCTAAGAAATCCAGCAAAGTATGAGGCTCTGTTCTGCACTGACAGTATATTTGGTTTAAAACTTATTATAGACAGATAAATAGATATTACAAAGTATATGTTGTATGTACATATATATACTCACACACAGAATTTTTCTTTCAAGCATCTCTGTTACATTTCCCCTGTAAGTGCTATTGCTCTTCCTGTGCAACTTCAAACCCTGAACCACGTATTCTAAAGCAAAGAAATTATGACCAAAGGTATAAATACATCTTAGCCTACCACTGACTGACAACACGAGCTTCATTTTCATGCTTTATAACACCACCTGAATCACTAAATATATTTCTGTTCTTGTAAGACAGCATTCCACATTACTTTTATTTGTGAATAAAAGCAGAAGGATGCACACGCACAGTTGAAATCAGGAATAAATTATTTTGGCAGAGTCCATTACTCTGGGAAGTAGTCTGAATACCTGGCACCATAAATACAGACCAAGACTAACACTAGTCTGTCACCAGCACTTGCAATGCTTGTCCCAGACTCCCACGTTACCTCTGCTGAGCCCAAGCCAAAGCACCCACGGTGTGAGTCCTCCCCGTGCTGCCCACAGGCCCCGGGTCCATCAGCAAGGGGCTCGCTCTGCTGCCACACGGGAAGCAACAGCCTCACGCCCGGGCGTCCACCCACTGCCCGTCGTCACAAGGCAGCGGCTGCTGCCACACGCTGAGCTGTGCCAACACCCAGCAGAGCCAGCACCAGCCTGGGCACACACAGCCCGTGGGCACCCCGAACAAGAAGCACTGTGGAGGGATGGGGTGCCCCCAGGTTCCTTAAGAGGCAGAATTATTAGCAAACATTTCTCTGGAGGCAAGAGAATACATTGGTATTTTTGGAGAAAAAATTCGGAGCAGTTGAGGAGGACAGCAGTAGAAAAATAGTGGGTTTTCATCTAAATGTGCAACCGGCAGGATTTTTTAAGAAATGCTGAATGACAGTCAAGAGAAACATCTAAACATCCTTCCGACACTCTTCTTTTGCATTACTTCCCCTCTTCCTCAAGTCAGGGCTGCCACCAGCCCGTGCCCGGCAGAAGACGCGGGTGGCTGTGCCGCCCTGGCTGGCCCGAGAGCACCACTCACCCCACAGCAGCCCCGTTCAGACCCCAGCTCTGGCCACGCTGCTGAGCTGCCTCCAACTCCCTTCCCTGAGGTTTGGTGTAACCAGACAGACTGCAGCTGTCCTGACAGCTCCTTCCAGCCACACGAGTGCCAGGGATCCCCTCTTTGATCCTGCTGGGAGGGCTTGGCTTGCACGAGTTTTGGGCTCAAAACGGATGATGCATTCAGGTGGCATCCAACAGCGTCAGCCAGTGACAGTGATGTATGGAGTCAGGTCCTTGTGGCTACACCTGAGCTGTAATCCATGCTCATCTTCCACTGGACACGAGAACAAACGTGTCTGATCTACATCTACCGTGCCCAGCAGGGAACATGGAATGATCTCCGTTTGGTGTCAGCCCTGCTCCAGCTGTGATGCTAAAGGCCAAAAAAAGCTACAGCCAATATGTGCAAGAGTATTTTCTGAGGTATTTGTGACCATTTATTGCAAATGCTGCTCTGCCTCTGAGGGCTATATAAATTATCATAGTGACCACATCTTTCCTGTCTATCCACTATTCAAATGCCTTTTTCACTCCAGTCTTCTCATCAGCAAAAGATACCTTCGGGGTATCCTTGTATTTCTAAATATCCCAGAAACTGCAGATGATTTACTCTCACAGTCCTAATGTAGCTCAATCCATTCTCGTTTTCTGTTTGTGACAGCAGTAGTTTGCTAAAGAACATCGGCTCCTATCAGTTCATATCGTTCGTGACAACTTTACAGTATCTGATATAATTTCTAATTTTTGTGCCTCGAACGGCAACGCGCATCCCAGCAGCTGCGTGTTCCAGGGAAGCGCGAAGGCACAGTCTGCATCCCCCACCAGATGGTTCTCCATATGGACACAGCAGAGGAGGACGTACTGGTGCTGCATCACCAGAGGCAGTCCAGGCCCTTCCCCCAGCACGCTCTCTCTGTAGGCTGTACATGGTGTTGGGAATCCTATATCCCACGTTCTGCCACACAGACCCAAAACGTGGTGGAGGCCACTTCACTCTTCTGCTTCAGGAAGTTGCAGGCAAGTGTGGCCACTCTATTTGTGTGCACTCCACCCTAAGCTGGTGTTCTGAACTTGAGTTTCTCTACTTCACCCGCGAGCTCCTGAGCGCCATCAGTGTAGCTACAAACTCCATGTGGAGATAGATGGCATTTCTCCAGGGACACGTGTCCCAGCGTGGTTCAGCGGCCACAGACCAGCTGCCATTTGGGTGGAGCAGATATTCAAAGCCCTGCCTGCTGCCAGCTAGAGGAGATCCTGGCCACAGCTCATTCTGCCAGAGCAGAAGAGGGAATCGCAGGGTAGCAGCCAGATCCCAATGTCTGTAATTACTTATTGACCTGAACATCTTCACTTGTACCTTCAGGTAGAAAATCTGTTTGAAATTCTGGAGCAGAACCTCCCAGACAGGATGACTGGACTGTCACCAAGGAGATTCTTTTTCAGTGAAGTAACATACCCACCCCTGCATGAGCTATGGATCTGACAAACCCGTTACTGGAAGTTCCCCAGTGCACCTCCACGGTGGATATTCACTTCCACGCACAAGCACTGGATTAGTTTTTGCTTCCACCCAAGTTTCTTACAGAGCCCATCCGCAAAGCACGTCCCACATCCCTCTTGCTCCACTTTCCTGTGGCTGATGGTGCCGCGACACTATCTGTCCAGCTAGCGGGGTGACCAAGTGTCGGGCACCCGCCCGCACGGGAAGGGACGATGGAGGCAGCTCGCGAGGGCGCGGGAGGGTTGGCGAAGTTCCGGCACGGTTTCGCCCAACCCACCGATGTCGAGGGCGCGCCGAGGAGGCAGGAATGAGGCGGAGGGACTTCTTCGTGGAAAAGCAGGAGAAGGTTTGCTCAACTTGGAGATCACGAGAAGAAGAGCCGAAAAGCCGTTACCAGGGCTTGTTATTCCTTACCAAATGGGCGGGGAAAACACGAAACAACCAATAATACGGGGACACGGGGTTTGAATCCTGGCGGGCAAAGGGTACAGACCAATAGAGGATAACATGGGAGGGGAGAAATACCGTGGGCCAACGGGGGATCAGGGAACCCAGAACCCTCTGGGGGGAAAGGGGGAGAGGGCAATGGCCAATATGATATTGCTGGCTGTGGAACCGGCCATAACGCACCGCAACATGATGGCACTAAACACAAAGGAACATCACCCAAGTATGTGCCTGGAGACTGGGCACAGAAGAGGAACATGTCTGCTTTTTCACTGCATGAGGCAATGGAGCATCTTCTGAGCCACTGGCACCAGCAAAGCCTGTTAATAATATATGCACATAGATGAGCTTTCCTTTAGAGCCAATTCCAGTGGTCATTGGAACAGTGGAAAGACCAGCACCAAGCATTCCAAAATCCTGACTCACTACCTCAAACACTTGAGTTCAGCTAAACAAGCATAAAGAAAATCATTGCTGGGCTCTTACTCGCTTTCCTATTCCTGAGCACTGAGGATGCACCATCTTCTCACGTCCAAGACTTCTCACGTGAGCCCATCTGCACGTGTCTGTGTGGTCATGCAGGATCTGGGCGTGCAGCACCACCCCACAGCTGGGGCAGCAGCTCTGGGCCCTCTGCAAGGGGGTCAGTGCCCAGTGGCACGAGGAGAACACAACATCCCCCCTCGCAGCAGCCAGGTCTGCTGCTGACCCTGTGCAAGCCTGCTCTGCCTGTGCCTCGCTCGTTGGCACCCAGTGAGCTGCCAGGACAACACGAGCCTGGAAGTGCTGCCTGGTCCTCTGTGGGGGCTGAGGGAGGGGAAGAGCCAGGCACGTGCCTGAGCCAGTGCTCGCTCCCAAACCCTCCCCTGCTACTGAAACTGCTGAGGCTCTGTGGCCTGAAATCCCACTGGGCAGCAGAACAGCCTGACAGCTCAGCACAAACTCAGGACAACTTTCCTGGGAAAAGGAGCTCCCAACCCCGCACCATGGTCCCGCGATTCCCACCATCCCCTGAGTGCAGAGGGAGCCATCCAGGCATTATATCCCCTTTGATCTTTGCTGGAATAAAGCACTAAAAAAGAACAGATTGTTTTCTTAAAACGCAGGGGGGGAAGGAAAGAGGGTGAGAAGGAGCAAAATCGGCCTGCTAGGTTCATCTTAACCATAAGAAAAAGTCTTTTTAACTTCTCTTAATGAGGACTACTTTTTCCAGATACTACCTAATTATTGCAAATTGCTTCATCTTTTAATTGTTACTGCAAGGCAACTAAACATTGTTACGTTGATTGCTCAAGAGTGGATTGTTAATGGCTTTAATCATTTGATAATCCAGTAATACAATCAATGTAACTCTGCACCTTGTAGGAATAATTTTTGGATCCACACGCTAGGAAAGATATCTTGCCTTACCATATGTCAGGCACCATGGGCCAGATCCTGCCAGCCTTCCCCAAGTGCAGCTGCACTCTCGCACATGACTGACCTTGCAGACCTCCCTGGGAACACCCAAACAGCATGGACTCATTTTATGTGGGGCTGACCAAAGCAGGTGGGCCAGGGGAGGGCGTGTGGGTTTGGTTCTGAGTGATCTGGGTGATCCACTGGTGTGGGAGAGAGAAGCTAAGGTCACACCTACACAGCTGTCACCAGGGTGGGCTCTGGCTGTGAGGGAGAGTGATGCCAGGATTGATCCTGGCAGCTGAGGGCTGATGTAGATGGATGCAGGGGATCTCTGCAGCCTCGCTCCAAAGCAGTCAGACCACTGCTGTACTCTGTAGGGAGTCCCAAAGAAGAAAACCAGAGTGCTTGGAGAGACAGCTCTCACAGGATGTAAAAATAAGAGTTTGTCTCATGTACTATTCAGCCCCCACTAACCGGATCTCAACTCCCGTGGCTTTAAGGCCCTTCATAACTTTGTTGGCAGAAGCTGATGATTTCCTGAGGTCTGAGTGCCCCACAGGTGGTGGGAAGAGGTGTTCCTGCCCAGTAGGCCAGGGATTTTGGCCATGCCACTCTCAGTCGGATTTTCAGCTTCAAACTGATTCTTTGGAAGCTCAGTTGTCCCCCAGGGATGGAGGACTGGGCAGGTGGGACAGGACAAGCCATCCCTCCCCTCGCTTCCATTGATCCCCCCACACAACTGTGAGTGGTTCTCACTGGTGATCACAGAGGAGTCCCCAAAATGCAACTCTGAGGCATGAAAAACACCATGGAAGGTGAATTCCTCCAGAGCCACTGGGAGAGAAGGGAGGAGGAGTACAGCCTGACAGGCTCAGTCAAAAAAGTCAGTTCTGACAGACAGCAAGGAGACTAATGAACTAAAGAGTTGCTTTGATTTAGTCTTCAAGGAAAAGGAGACAATTAAGAGGCTCTGTAATTCAATAACAGTTAGCAGGAAAAGGAGCTGTCACAGGCACGAGCAGCAGTGCCAGAGCACAGATAGCCTGCAGGGGAAAGGAGCAGTGGGACCTGGCCTGGCACAGCCCCGGGGCCCGAGGGACCGTGCGAGACCCCCAGACTGTCCCCAGCACCTCGGGGGGGATGAGGGAACGTAGGGGGCAAGCACGCTGCATCCCAGGAGGGCAAGGGAAATCAGGATAAGCACAGCTCAGCTTCCCTCTAACACCAGATAAAATGAAAGAGCGTTAAATGAAGCTTGGGGGGGGGTACCACCAATAAACTAAAGACATGAAAGTCAGGCTAGCCCCATCCAGGCAAAGGCTGCCAGAGCAATTTATCCCCAAATTTTCTAAAATGGTCTCAAGATCAGTAAGGATCCATTTATTATTAGGGCTTCATTTTCTCGTGTGTTGGGAACATATTGTCTGTCAGTGGTCAAGGGATAGGCTGATGTTTGCTGGCCAAGAATCCACGGTGTTTTCACACATCCAGTGCTCCCACTGCCATCAAACCTGCCTGCAATTAAAACAGAAACGAGCTCTCCACCCTTTGGTGATGGCTCAGAACAGTCAGGACCAAAACTGAGGGGATGCTCCCAGGAAGAACTGGCCTTCAAGCCTTCTCTGGCAATGGCAAATGGAGCAGTATCCAGCCCTGGCAGCAGCAACCACCTAAAGCAGGAGTGTGAAATGCAAGCTGGTTCTGGCAGTCAAAAGCACGTTACTGAATTCGTGAGGGTTTTTTTTCTCTGTCACCTCTCCCTTTACTTAAAGGCAACTTCTATCCCCAACAGAGCGAGGAAAACATGCTAAAGATAAGCTCTTTTGCAGAACAGAGCAGCTGGCAGGGAGGTGAGACCACTCGGGGGCTGGGACAGCCAGAGAAGGCACGGGGTGCCACCACCCACCCGGAGTCAGGGACTTGACCCTTTGGTTATCCCCTGGCTGTAGGGAAGAGCCCAGCACAGCCCCTGCCTCTGCCAAGTGCCCACCTGTGTGCTCCCGATTAGGCCGGGCCCACAGAGCTCCGAGCGAGCCCTGGCTGATGCAGGGCCGGGGAGATGCTGGGCACGGCCACAACTTCACAGATCCAAGCCCCAGCCTGGCCAGGGTGTGGGGCAGGAAAGCTCTGGAGAATGGGGGAGTCTCGTTACATGATCGAGACCTTGGAGAGTTTTTCTGACAGTGCAATACGATATTTTCATTTCAGATTTTACACAAATCCTTCCCACGGTTATCGGCAGCTCCTCAGCAGACACGGGCTCAGAGAGCATCGTGTCAGATACTATATCTATCACCAGGAAGATCCTCAGGCGAGCGGCTGGAGCTGCACAGATCATAATTTTTATTATCAAAACATCATATGGCTCCTTACATAGTGTAAATGAGATGAACTACAAGAGCAAAGATGTACTGCTGATTAAAAATACATGTGCGTGTACCTCAACAGGTCAGAGTCCAGTGGGCAGAAATGTTAAGTGGGGTCCCACTGAGTGCCCTGCAAGGTCAATACGATTCAATAGTTTTATTAACAACTTGGAAGCCAGACCAGGGGTATGCTAATGAAATCTGAGCATTTTAACCAGGATGGGAGGGTAGCAAATAATTTGCAGGACAGGAATAAAATACAATACGAGCTTGATGAATTAAAGAAGTGGCCTGCAATCAATACAAAGAGATTCAGCAGGACAAATGCAAAAGATTAACACATAGGAAGGAATAAACAAAAGGAGAGAGGCTGTATGGAGATATCTGGCCAAACAGCTATCCAACAGAGAGTGGGCTGGGGGGATGATCGATTGAACAGAAGTCAATACCACCAGGCTGCTGCATCCCTGCAAGGTAATTATTCTGCTCTTCCCAGTGCTCGTCAGGCTGCTGTTCGAAGCAACACACCCAGATCTGGGCATCACATTCTAACAAAGACAGACAAGCCACAAGGAGTTCAAAGGACGACAAAAAAATGCCAAAAGAATTCGGAAAACAAAAAATCTTTGTGTGCATGTGAAAAACGAATGGCGAGTGCGAGGCCTGGCGCTGCCTTTGTTCCCTGCCGTTCCCAGGACCCTGCTGAGGTACAGCCCCGAGAAACCGAGGCTGGGCTCAGACACAGCGTGAGGAGAGACATGTTAAACAACGGGATGCTACAGATGGACTAAAGGGACACAGCATAGATGCTGGGATTAATTAGGGCTCATTTTGCCCCTGGTGAAATTGCAGCACTGGGCCAAAGCTCCAGCAGAGAAAATTTAGGGGAAACTTAGCTCTGTAGTGTTTCTGAAAATTCAGGCAATGAAAAGCAATGAAATACCAGAACCCTCCTCTTGGATGGAGCCAAGACCAACCAGAACACAGCACACAAAAGAAAAAAAAATTGTCCCACTGCCCAGAGAAGTCTCTGGTTGGAAATGCTCTGCTTGCATCTACCCATCACTCAGCCCCCACAGGCCCTCCCGAGGAGGGATTCTTGGATGCTGCAGAAAGCCCAGGGCACCCAGGAGCCCCACAGACTCAGCTGAGACTCAGCAGACCCCCACAGAAGTAAAGCACCACACACACAGTGCTCCCACTGCCATCAAACCTGGCTGCAATTAAAGCAGAAACGATCCCTCCACCCTTTGGTGTTGGCTCAGAACTGTCAGAAATCAAATCTACTTGGCTGCAGTTGGAGCAAGGACCCATCAGCGCTCCCTCTGCCCCAGCACTGAGAGCTGGAGGAGGGAGCAGGAGCTGGAGGAAGGCAGAGCCTGGAGAGGAGCCAGAGCATCGCTCAGTGCTCCGGCATGGAGACGGAGGTCTGCAACTCCGCAGCACAGTGTGCAGACTCCTGCCAAAAGCCCAATTGCACCATCTGCCAAATTAATATTCCTATTTTTAATATCTCGTTTGAAGGGAAACATTAAGGGGGAAAAGGAGAGAAAAATAGAACACCACCTCACTGATTAGATTTATAAGCCCTGCAAGGAATCGCACCAGGCATCGGGTCTGCTCCTTTCCTGTCCTCCCGTGATCAATCCTCTCTCCAGAGGTGCAGGGCTGCCGGGTCGAACACAGGGAAATGCACCACTGAACACCATGCTGCTGCTGCCACTGCCACTTAGTGAGGAGAGCAGAGCGGGGAGACTCGAGGAGATGAATCAACATGGTTCATTTCTTTGTGAGGAGCTCTTGCCCTGTCCTATTTCCATCCTGGCAGCAGCCCCCGCAACCTTGCTTCTCCTGGAAGGCACACAGGCATTGCACCCTGAACGTGAAAGGGAAAGGGGTGAAAGCGGAGGGAAGAGAGAGAGAGAAAGATGGAAAATCCCTCCAGTGAACAGAAATGGAACACACAAGCCACGTGTCAGGGAGGAGACAGCCTGCGGAGTGGGCAGCAGCGGCTGATGCTGAATTAGCAGGGGAGCACAAACAAGAGGCAGATGCTGGGAGCCACAGCAGTGTCGGGAACTGCTGCCGAGCCGGGGCAGGGGCTGAGCCTGGCTCCTGGCCAGCCACCAGGTCCCTTTTCCAAGAGCAGCACCTCCCGAGGCTCACCCAAGCAGCTCCCGGGCTGAGCAGCAGCTACCGCTGCTGATGCTAATGGAATTAAACATTAACATGCTAAACAGAACGAAGAGTGAGAGAGGGGTTTGGATTCTCTAGGTAGCAGACATGTCTGAGGTTAATGCCTGCCAATTCTTATTTGCTCTGCCACGTCAAAATCCATGTCCTTATTAGCCAGCCCATTAGTCCCCCGAGGCCAGTAGCCCATTAGTTCTGTCCTGGTCCTCGCCAGCACTCAGCGCTCTCAGAGGTTCGCTCTCACCACCAGGCAGAGTATTCACAGCAGACCTGCTCCCACCTGGGAGCCTTTGCAGCGGACCAGCCTGCGGCATTACGAAGCCAGCCTCAAACAAAGTGCTCAGGGAGTGCTGGTTTCACTTCTCCCACCCTGGGTGGGTGGCAAGGAGGGTCACCCTGCCACGCTCTTTGTGCTCTGAAAGGTGAGGTGGCTTCCTCACCTTCCTCCTCCAAAACATTTTGTGTCTGCTCTTACTCACTCGTTGTTGCCTTTACATTACGGAGGCTATGGAACAGGAAACTTATCCTCTGTTTGCCTATAAAACACCGCTCTGTGCATAATTAAAACTAATAACTAGCAAGCATAACTATTAAAGACAAAAGATCACAAACCTCATCAGGCTGTCGGTCCCTGGAGCTCAGCATCTGCTCTGTGTGGGCTCAGGGGCAGCAAGGGCTCTCCAGCCATGGCCTCACTGACCAGGAGCTCAGGGCACCACAGCTGGGCCACTTTGCACCAGCAAACAGCTTGGCCTCTTCACCCTCCCCTCTATAAGGAGAGACTTGCTGTCAGCACTTCATTAGTGACACCTGGGTCATCATCCCCACCTCGCAGGTGGATAAACGAGGCGTGCAGGGCTTGGCCCAGGTCAGGCAGCAAGCTCAGAGTGTAACCTGTGTTTTCTGCAGAGCTCCTATTTCACGGCTTTAAATTAATACTAACATAAAGTTTTTAAGATTAAAAAGGTGAATAGCACCTTCCTCACCTACCCTCAAGAGGGGAGCCACTCACTTTCATAGTTTTCTTACATTTACATACCAGGCCAGATCAGGGAAACAAATTTTCTCCTCCTGCAACCATGACAGTAAACGGTCCAAGTTCAGTCTGGAGACACACGCTCAGCATGGATAGCTTCCCAAAAGGAGATCCCAAAGACACTGTGGACAGGAAATTTGCCATACCTCCAGAGTAAATATTCTTCTACCTCCAGAGTAAATATTTACCCAGAGGGGATACTGTGCAGGCAGGATCCTTCCATTTATTTCTATTCCCAAGCCTCAGATTTAGCAAAACCCTGGAGCAGTTATTCACCTTTAATCAGGAGCATTAGTCGCCCCATTGAAGTCAATGGGATTTCTCAGGTGCTGAAAGCAAAGAGCATGCTCCGAGCGTGCTGCTGAGCCAAGGGAAGTGGTGGCTGATGAAGGCAGAGGAAAAGCAGTCAACAAATGAACCAGAACCATCTGCAAACAACTCCCAACTGGGCAGGCTCCCTTCTATCACCTCAGACTGCTTTGCTTGCTGAAGAATTTTTCATTATGAATACAGAGCTCCTGCTGCTGCTACTGCTTTTAAACGGTGCTTAGCAATGCCAACCCCTTGGGGTACTCCTTAGACACAGCCAGAGCCTCCTGCTTGCTGCTCGGGCACCTCCAGCCCCAGCCTGGGCTGGTCAGTGGCAGGGAGGTCAAAGTAATTTGGTCCGAATGGAAAATAATCCCATAGCCACCCTGAGGGGAGTGCTGTGATGGATGCACTCCCACCTGAGTTAGGCTGGCCCAAGCTCAAACCATGGCCCAAACATACTGGTGAGGTCTAGAAGACCACAATGAGCTCCCAAAGGAGGGCTGTGAAGAAGGTGAAGGGTCTGGAGGGGAAGCCACGAGGAGCAGATGAGGTCACTTGGCTTGTTCAGCCTCCAGAAGAGGAGGCTGAGGGGAGACCTCAGAGCAGTTACAACTCCCTCAGGAGAGGAAGAGGAGGGACAGACACTGATCTCTGCTCCGTGGTGACCAGTGACAGGACCCAAGGGAACGGCCTGAAGCCGTGTCAAGGGAGGTTTAGGTTGGATATTAGGAAAAGGTTCTTCCCCTGGAGGGTGGCTGAGCTCTGGAAGGGGCTCCCGGGGCAGTGGTCACAGCACCAGCCTGACAGAGCTCAAGGAATGTTTGACAACACTCTCAGGCACGCGGTGTGACCCTTGGAGCTGTCCTGTGCACAGCCAGGAGTTGGACTGGGGGTGCCTTCCACCTCAGGATATTCTCTGACTCGATGTCCTCCGGGGCCAGCTGGCAACCACGCTGCAGGGGCGAGCGCCACGCAGCTCTGCGTGCCACAGGGTGCTGTCATTTCCCTTCCCTGCTGGAGCTGAGTCCGTGTGAGGGCACCTTGAGAAACGCATCCCCACAAAGTGATCTCTGAACGTTCTCCCTATCTGCCTTCCTGCTCTGTGGAGCGCATCCCACCACGTTCAGCACAACTAAGGGAGCAGCTCAGAGCCGGCGCGTGGGCAGGCGGATCTGCGTTCTGATGTAATTGTTAACCTGTGCTGAAACCTGAGGCTTGCAGGCTGCCGTGGGAAGGTGGCTGTGGACACCTGGGAGGGAGGCTCTGCAGTGAGAGCTGCGCCTTGCTCAGCGACCCGGAACCCTGAGAATGAGCACCTGGTAAAAACAGTCCTTCCTAAAAGCTCAAAAATCGTGTTTCACAAACGAGCCCTTAAAAATTCACCGTTTTCTGCAAGTAAACTACCATGAAGTATTTACAACTTTCAAAGTGAATCTGAATGCAAAACAATTCTTCTCTTTTTCAGGTGAGAAGTTTCAGAAGCTCTAGTCCTGGAGCTGTTTTCAGAGTAGCTTCTGCATGTTCTCTATTGCTTTTTAAAGACATTATAGGTGGCGGTTTGATTTTTATTAATTATTTCTATTGCAGCAAAACATAAGGCTGATCTGATGATGCTCTTATATTGTGTAGGAGTAGCAAATAATGAGATTAACGGGTTGTGTACTGCCTCTGAAATGCTGTATTCGGGACTTGTAACATTCGTTGCAACATACCCTGTAGACAGTACTTATCAGAGCAATGCAAAAAGAATCCGTAATATTCAGCTGGCTCTTGCTGCCTCCGCGATGCGATTGCGATGGGGATTCAGGGAAACAGTAGGACAAGTTCGAGAGCCCTCCCCACAAGGACCACACGTGACGACCACCACGGACAATAAAAATGAACTCTCAGCATGCTCCAAGATGTGTCTTTGAACAGAGATGTAACTCGCAGGCGTGACAAAGGCCCAGTCCTTGTCCCTGGGGCTGGAGGTCACCTGCCACATCCTGGAACAGCTGTCCTGGGAGTGAGCGCTCCCCTTCCATGCAAAGTCACCTGTCCCAGCAGCAGGACCCGTGGAGAGGGCGTGAGTGCTGGGGGCTGCCAGCTCCAACCCCTCCCAGCCCAGCTGGAGCACAGCAGGCCCTCCCTTGCCCTCAATCTCTGCAGCCAGCACCAGCCCTCGTTATCAGAGATGCCCACATGCCAGACAGGAGATGGATATCTATTCCAGAGCAGGATCCACTAGGCACGAAGGGAGAGAACTGCTGACAGAGAGAATGTAGCTTACTATTTAAATCCCACTTTAAAAAAATGTCTTTCTTAATAAAATTTCCTTAGAAGAGTCTCTCTTGTGTACACAAAGCCGTGGGGAGATTTCCCAAAGGGTACAGCAGAGATTACAAGATACAGCTTAGGCTGGAGCGTCAGGGGGTGGATGCTTTGAACACAGGGGGTTTCTAAAAGCACAAGGGAAATTATTCCAGAGTCGGAGTATTTCACAATGTTTTAATAGGGGACAAATTACTCATTTTTTCCACTCTCTGCAGATCTGTCCAAAGAATCACAAACATTTTTCCTACCTCAAATCATTCTCTAGTGAGAGGGATAACAATACATCCCCAACAGCCTCACTCCACCTATAGATCTCAGAGCACTCGATAAAGTTTCACAGGTTTCATGAGAGCTGTTTTCTGGGGGCAGGGAGAGGTGAAATGACTTCACTAAAGACCTAACCTAAGTAGTCGAATCAAAAAAACCCTTATTATAGTAACACAAAAGCTTCGTTTAAGATGCTACAATTTGACATCATCCCAAAAAATATAATGCTTTAGGGCATGACTCCATAGCCATTAACGTTTGTGTAAGGCTTTCCATTGACATCCGTGGAAGCTGGGTCTGCCTTTTAAAAGCTATCCCTTCATCCACTCAGACAAGCCTTTTTTTTTTTTCCTTCCCACTTGCAGCTGATGTTCTCCAGCCTATTTTCTGGAAAGCGACGACTTTTCCATTTTCACATAGAGCAACTTTATTTCCATGGTACGCCAGTCTGCTTGGGATGTCATGGCGTGGCTCCCAGCGAACACTAACGTGACATGACAGGCAGATGCAACTCGCCGCAGCAGGACAAGCCAGGGAAGAAGTTTAAAGCAGCTTTATTCCAAGGAAATGTGATGGAGAGGGAGGAGAGAAGGGGAGGACTGAATCCCCCATTTCTGCTTCGAGAGACACTTGAAGTTTTACAGCCAGGTTTTGCTGCCAGCACGGCGCCACAGCCCCAGAGCCACTGGGGACAGCGAGGGCACTGTCAGCCGAGCCAGGGACAACTGCAGCATCCCAAGCCGGGGTGACATGTCTCTCTGCTTGATTTACCAGCTCGCACTCACACAGCCAAGTTGTGTGCAAGCTCTGGTTTGCCTCTCCCAACACCCAGGAGACATCCTCTAGCAGAGGGGCAAGAGGAATAAATGATGTCGCGTACCCAGGCTGTGATGCCTCGGAGTGACAGCGAGACACAGAAGCACAGGGGCGAGTGACAGAAAGAAGAGAACATCCACATCTGCAACGGCACGGAGTGGCTTGTGGATGTCCAGGAGGGTGAACTCATCACCCAGATGGGCTAAAGCAGGAAGAGGGTCTGCATCAGGTCCCCTCTGGAGGAGGGTGGGTAGAGGCTGGGTGCCTCCTCGCCTCCCCTTGCTGCCCAGCTGAGGAGCAGGAGCTGGCCAGCCCTGGCGGCAGGTGTGAGCAGCCCCCATGGGCACCTCTGCTCTGCTCCTTCCACCCTCTGCAGAGGATCTGGCTCAGCCAAGAGCACTGGCTTTGGTCTCGCAGCAGCCGCACAGACTTCTTCGGGAATATTCCCCATCATCCTTCATTATTTCCCTGTGTGTTACCCTACTTGCGCACGCCAGCCTGAAACTCTCCCAGCAAGAACAAGTGTTGCATCAGGGGTGAGACAGCTGAGTGCAGCTCTGGACTAGAGCCTGCCTTCACAAGGTGTGGAATTCCAGCCACACACAAGGCACCACCGCTCCTTGGACAGGGTGAGTATTTGTGATGACCCCAGAGCCTGCATTAATTCATCTGCCGTGATCCATAGGCTGGAAGGCAACCCTCAGCTCCAACAGGACACTGGCTCAAGTCCACATACATCAAACTGTATCTGCAGCGTCCAAGCTGTCCCCATCTGTTACCCTGACTGGGAAGTTTACAGATGAGAAGCCAGAAAAGTTGTAAAGTACAAGGCTCGGTCCCTGCTCTCCTGCAGCCGTACAGGACATGTCTCACTTCTCACACTGTGCGTGATCTCACCTGTCCCCCCGGACAACCAACACCGCAGAAACATCGGCACCCCTGCAAGGCTGTCAGCACGCCCTGCTCAGTGACAGCAGAGTTAAGGTCAGCTCACACCTTGCAGAGCCTCAAACATATACTTTTCAGAAGCTTCAAGCAGGTTTGGATAATTAATATCGATATTTATTTATATTCATTAATATCCATCCTATACGGCGTGGAACACAGTCTCGAAATCCTGCGGAGTGCTCTCCTGACTCTCTCAGAAGGCACAATTGCTTCTTCCAGCGAATTTTGCAGGACTGTATATCTCCAGCCCTGGCACCAGGAGAGCCATGGGCTGGGCTGGGTGATGCCCTGCTCACTCTCCCACCTCCACCTGAAGCACGACCCTCTCCAAACCTCCCCGGGCAGGGACATCGCTGTGAGGTTTGTGACCCGCTTTGGCTGTACAAAGCCTCACGGGAGTTGGTGGCTGCGTTCTCCAGGGGTTTTGGGGGCCTGTCCGATGTCCCCCCGCACGGGCAGCGGAGGCAGCAGCGGTGCCGTCCTGGAGCAGCCGCGTCCCGGGAAGGGTCGGTGCCAGGATGAACAATGACTGCGTGGCAGCGCTGGGAAGCAGCACAACAGACTCTCGACACAGAAATTACTCCAGGCACAAAGAAAACACCAACAAAGATCATACTCGACAAAGAGAGGCAGGAATTTCACAGCAGAAGAGAAGAATAGAGACTTTAAAAGCTGCTTTCATTTCACTTTTGTCTCGGTTTGACTTTGCAGCTCTGTCCACGGACAGTCGAACTCGAGAAACGTTAGGGCTTGGGGCAAGCTGCAGGTCACCAGGATTTCCTCATTTATTGCTTATTTCTTATTTAAGCTCACTACAAACACAGGAGTCCTCGTCCTCTTTGCATTGTTTGGAAACAGCGAGACTGAATGGGATCCTTTCTCTTCCTCTCCTCCTCTGAAGGGCTGCAGTAATGAGCAGAGGATGTAGTTCACTTCGCTGAGAGGGGAGGCTATTAGAGCTGGTGCTAAACACCCACATCAGAGCGGCTGCCAAGCAGCGGCTCCCTCCTCTCCTCCTCCGGGAAGTCACAATCCAGCAGCTCCACTCAGGAAAGGCAACAAGAAGGACACTACTGTCCACTACTGAAGGACACTGCCGAAAGGACTGACTGCTCCCGGTCCCACGCATGAGCAGCTCCTCTGCACGCAGAGGTTTGGCTGTGGGGCTGGGGGTCAGCCCCAGGAGCTGGAACTGGCTGTCTGTCTGCAGGGAATGCCACAGGCACTGTCCAGATGGATGCCTCCTGATGCCAAGGAATTTAGGTTCCCTGAAAACTCCTGTCACAAGGCCAGGCTGAGATCTGCTGTGACCCTAAAGAGATTATCACCTTAAAGTAGGTTAATGTGTTAATAAATTAATTATGCATGGAGGTAGCCAGTTGTCTGAGGAGAGAAGGATTAAAATTACCTCCTAGATAAATTAGGAAAAAGACATCCTGTGGGGAAGGCAAAGAAAGGAAGATCTGAACCCTAAGGATTCCTTCAGGAGACCTGAAGATGAGCCCAGAGGTGAGACCTGCCCCGTGTGCCCGCCACCGGCGCGTGTGCCTTGGTGGTGTCGTGCCTGGAGTCGGCATCCTCCGTGTTCAGTGACTGCCAGAACCACCATCACCAGGACACGAACCACGTGGGGGGACACGAGCTCTGGAGGTGATGCCAACCTGCAGCTAAAGCTGCCAAAAATTCAAGGGCTGTCACCGACCCCTCAGTGGGATGAGATAAACGCTCCAGGAGTGCCTCGTGCCTCCTCCCCCGAGGAGCAGTGATTACTAAGGACATTTCCATGAGCGGTGTATGATCTTTATTTTTTCATGCACAATGACCTTTAAAAGTACTGGCTAAGCTATTTGCATTGCCTGGCCCAGAGTTCCAACAGGCAGCAGGAAGACGAGCATTAACCTTAATGGCTAAATCACTTCGTGCCACCACAAAGATGGAACACTCCCATGAGTAGGCAAAAGACTGTTTTCATTTGATTACTATCTATTTAAGCAGCAACAAGCATCTCTTAAAGCTCAGAGTTTCAAGCCTCCCAGTGCTTCCCTGGTTTTCTGGAGGGACAGCCCAGGAATCATTTTGGGAGGGAGGCGGGACACCTTTGAGGGCAATGTCCTGGGATGAGGTGGGGTGGGAGAGGCCGTGCCCCAGCACAGTCACGCTGCCTGCAGCGGCTCCTCTGCTCCTACCATGCAGGAGCAGGCGTTGGAGAGCTGCGAATCCAGGTTTGACCCCCAAACCACCCTGTGGCACTGACTGAAGGTTTGTGACTCCTTGGAACTGGGATCTCACACTTCCTTCTCAGCGACACAGTAATGTGTAAGCTACATTTATATCGAGAGTACAGAAGCAGCACAAAGAGGTGTAAATAATATCACAGTGCCCTCAGCACGTGACTTAGGCGAAAACACCTGCTTTGGAGAGGGTTTATCTGTGTGTTCACACACGCAGAGCCCAAAAGGTGTAAGCAATGCTGAAATGAATTCCTAGAAATTGCCCGTGGCAAAATGTAGTGTGTTATTCAGCCAGCTCTGATAATTAAAACCTCCCATCCAGCCAAGGTCAAAATGCGGCCCTCGTCCAAGCATATGCACTTCCATGGAAAGGTTTGAACCGATCCTAGGAGATTCCTGTAAGGGATCCATTTGCTGTACCTCTGACAGGCACACAGCCACCTCCAATCACACGGCTGTTTCCTAGCAGCTCCCAAAACTGCTCTGCGATGATTTTGGAAGGAAGATAAGAGCGGATGCTACAGAAATCACACAGCAAGGTGTGTGTGCATGTGGGTGTGTGCTCTGACCCAGCCGGGGCACCTGCTCGAGCCTCTCCCTCTTCATCACATCAGCTTTAATGACTGCTTAGAATCAGACCTTGCAGAGGTCGCAGCACCCCTAAGCCACAGCCAGTGCTTTAATTCCGACCTGGAGTGCTGTCATCAAGCCACTGACGTCACCTCTCCCGGCTTGCAGCCCCCCCAGCACTGAGCAGCACCTCTCTCTCCAATACCCGTGTGCGCTGAAAACGCATGCAGAGCAGCAGTGCTCACCTCTGCCTGCTGCTTGCTTGCTTCTCCCACTCACCCTCCCAAACCTGGGCTGTCCGACACAAACACATCCCCAGGAGAGCGCCAGGCTGCAGAAACTTCCAGCTCACAATCCGCTCCCCACACAGGCAGCAGGGATGGCGGGAGAGTTGGAACTAGGTGATATTTAAGGTCCTTTCCAACCCAAATAATTCTGTGGTTCTGTGGCATTGTACCTGACCCAGCTGAAATGCAGACACAAGATGAGTCCTGGTGATGAGTCCAGACCTGGAGCCTGGACACAGAGGGGTGAACGTTCCCAGGGGATGTGCAGGCACCTGGAAAAGCCAGCTCCCTGCCCGAGAGGTCGGGGGTTGCTGGCAGAGGGCACGGGAGACACCGGTAACAACTCCAGTGACCAGGGCAAGATTTGACAAAGGACATCTGTCAAAGCCCTCGTACTACGAGCTACTGGAGAGGAAGCATGTGATGGTATTATTGGAGCTTGTATTGTGCTGCTGAGCAGCGCTATTCTTCATGTCCTTTTGTCATTTAAGAGAGACTTTTGTGACAGCATTTGCCTATCTCTTGTAATTCCGTGCAGGTTTGTGAAGTGCCCTTTTTTTAAAAAAAAAAAAAGCCATACATTAGATTTCCCCATTCTCATTTTTCATGATGTACAATACTGTCTAAATCAGTTTAAGATCAGGCCTGTATATCATCTCTGGAAATGAATACAAATACCTCTTATTCCAGTCAAATTAAATAATCAGGAGATACAGTGGCCACTCGCATATTGAATATGGAGAAACACAAAGCCTGGAGGTTTCTGCTGCCATGAGAGCACCCACACTGCGGCCTCTCCATCCCGGGGTTCCCACCCCAGGGAGAGCCAAGACCAGCACTGTTCCAGCCGGGAGCAGAGCCGTGAGGATGGTCCCAGCCCCGTGCCCACGGCTGCATCCACCAAACCCACAGAGGCACAGCCGGAGCAGGAGCCCCAGTGCTGCGGGAGCCAAGGAGCATCTCCAGGCCCTCCACAGAACAGCTGTGTCCTGCAGCAGCCTGGGGCCAGGGGTGGTCTGCAAGGGGGTCCTCAGGAAGTCCCCGCTGCGCCTCTCCTCTCCAAAGCCAGAGGGATGCAAACGCCTCATCAGCAGGTTGCCAAGGACCTGGGGACTGCCCCGTCACGTAGACATTTTTGTGCTCTTTTAATCCAAAACACAACTCCAACCTTAGTGTTCACTGTGAGTCACGCCTGCCTGACCCAGCACAGGCTGCAGGGGCTCCCCAGTCCCTCAGCCCTACAAAGGGCAGTGCTTCCCCTCTCAGGACTAGGACACGGCCACTGTCCCTCCCCAGGAGCAACCACCAGCACCTGGGCTGGCAGAGGGTTCTAACAAGGAGCAAATGCCTCACGGCAGCCTCCATGGAAAGGGAGATGGTGACAGCACACAGTGCCCCTCTGGAAAACCTCCTTTAACCAGCTGCAATTATTCTAACTGGATGGAAAGAGGAGGAGCAGGTGTGGAGGTCAGCAGGAGGAGGCTGGCTGGCCTGCAGGTACTGAGCCCTGGCCGTTCCTGCCTAGAACCATGGGTGTCTCTTGGCTGTCAAGTGATGTGAACCTTTCAGTGGGCAGTGAGCATGCAGGGCACCCTCACCCTTCACTGGCCATCACGTCTGTCCCCACGGGGCCGGGAGCAGCGCAGGTGTTGCTGGGCAAACCCCATCCCTGCCTGCATCCTGCATCTCCCCAGCTTTTGTCCCTGGCTTCAGCAGTCAGCTCGGCCACCCAGCTCCCCACCCATGTTTTGTATGCCCAGCCATGCCTCCAGCCGGCGGTATTAGCCTCCTCCTCAGCTGCTACAGCACGATTTTGTTTGGGTGATGGAAGCTGAATGCAGTAGTCAAGGCTGACACATAACGCTGATTGATATATTGGCGCATAAGAGTTTTTATGTTACTGGCAAGTGACTATCAGGCAGTGTGACTAGCTGCCTGCCCCTTTTCAACTCACCAGTGAAAAAATAAGAAGTAAAGCAGCAGTGGATGTGGCAGGAATGCTAAAGGAGACGCTGCCCTGCCAGCAGGCTCCGAGAGCGGTGCCTGCCCCAGCCCTAGAACCTGAGGCACGGCCCGAGGGCAGGAACATCTGCCCACCACAGCCGTGAGGAGCCCGGTTCCAAAAGGAAGATGGGACCTAGAGGTAAAGGAGGTGCTGAAATTTGCACTTGGGATGAGCAGGACCACAGAGGCTCAGGGCCAGCAGCATCCCGCCCTCTCCCTGTCTGATGGCCAAGCACACCCGTGTCCCCTTGTCCTCCTTGAGAAGGACCCAGGGCATCCTCATCAGAAGCGTTCCTGGTCTTGCTGTGCTGGCACCGTCACTCAGCCCTGCAGCCCCAGGGAAGCAGCTGCTCTCTCCTGCACTGCCCGGCTTCCCAGCAGCACCAGCAGGGATCAACCGAGCCAAAGTCCCAGGCAACGAGCAAGGGAAGTGGACTCAAGCATGGGACTTGAGTAGTAGCTTTTATGAGCTTTACACAAAAAAAATATGCCTTTATAAAAGCTAACAGCAGGTAGGCATAAGGCCATGAGAAACAGGGAGGTGGTAATGGTCTTTTGAAAGTAATTCCTTTCAACCATAAAACCAAGACTTGATGAAAATGATAAGCCATGGGATGTGGCTGCCTGATAGTGTATTAACATAAATGCTCCAAGCAGCAGCCGCTGCGGCCCCGTGAGCCGGGGGGAACGGGGGGAATTCGCAGCCTCGTCAGCCAAAGTGGGGAGCTGCTGCACGAAGAGCCCCCTGAGGAGCACGGCGGCAATAATTAACTGTTTGGCTGGAAATAGGCTGAAACAGGCCCACCAGCGTGAGCTGCCCCTCCTGCCCTGCACCCAGGCAGAGGCAGGACAGGGAGTGGTGCTGGGAGTGAGAACGAGACCTCATCCCATCCCATCTCATCCAGGCGGAATACACATCGCCCTGTGCTTGCAGAAGAGCAGATCTTGTTTCTACCTCCTTTACCTTCTCTGCATTTTCATTCTCCTGGTCCCTGGGGGCCAAGCAGACACCCCTGCAGAGAGGGCCCTTAGGAGACGGATTCCAAATTCAGATCACCTTTCATCAGGGAGATTTTCACCTCCTCCAGACCATGGTGTTGGCAGGCTGGGGGCAGCCTCTGTGCCCTGCACTGCCCACAGAGCTCCCCCTGACTGTTCCCTGAAACACAACTTCTGACAAATGGATTTCCAGGATTCCAATGTCCCCTTCCCTTACAAAACTAATATTCCAGTTCACTGGTGTCCCCGGCAGCAGGATGCGATTTGGTCGCACAGTCTATTATGTTCCAGAACGTGAAAGGTCAGGCTTAAATGGGATTTTTCATTGTAAAAGTCACCTACATGAATGACACGCGGTACCACCACAAGGCATTTGTAAAGCAGACTTCAGGATTATGGATGCACCATTTATTTCTGTTTATCCCCCAAACAGGAAAAGAAAATATTTGCCTCTCCCAAGCCTTAAGCTCAAGAAATTTCCTGGAGCTCTGTGGACTTTGGTGGCAGGCTGTCAAACAAACAGGAACGCAGAGAGCAATAAACACAGCGGGATTGAAATCCTGCCCTGAAGTTTTGCTCCACCTTGGCTCCACCCCAGGGGACATGGAGATGCTCTTTTGGGTGGGCCCAGGTGCTGGCAAACCAGGGTGCTGCAGGTGCCAGGGCCTCGCCATGTGAGCGCACACGGACGGGACACGTCGCGCCTGACCACACAGTGGTTCATGGGGAGATGCAAGTGCCAAGGTCAGTGTGTACCCCAGTGTGTTCCCCTCACTGCTCAGCAGCATCCCAGCCCATCCCAAACCTGCTCTCCCTGGGTTTAAGCCCCATCTCTCTGTACCATCTTCCATCTTTCTCTTCACGCTTCCAATTTTTACTGCCAGGATAAAAGGGTTTTGAAAGCAGACTCCTCTGAGGACTAAGGGAAAAAAAGGATCAAGATGTGAGACTCAAGGGGAGAGGGGAAAGGTTTTGGGGACAAAAGAACAAAGGCACTTTGGCCTTTCAGGATCACGCGTCCTGCTCTGGCTTACTGCAGAAGATCCAGAAGAAAGGGAGAGCCCTTTCAGCGTGGAAAAGCAGAGAAAGGTTCAGCACAGAGAGCAGCAGGAGTGAGAGCAGCCCCATTATCTGACAGAAGTAGAAATAAGACTGGGGAAAAGAATGACTTAAAAATAAAAGGAACATTAAAACTGATGTTTCCCGGAGCATACGTGTGTGTGTTTCTTTCCAGGAGGAGGGCATTTGGAGGGATAAGCAGGGTTAAAGAGCCTCATTCATCTTCCCCTTACAACTGTGCTGACTCAGAACCTGGTCAAACAAGTTTAATCTTTTTAGCAACAACAAAGAGAAGTGGAAGGAGGGTGGAAAGGAGCCAGCCTGGATGGGCAAAGAGGGAGAAAAAGAAAGCACAGAAAGAAAACTTCCTTTTTACAGCTTTTTGTTATTCATTCCACGGCAGAAATCTGTCCTGATAAGCTTGGGAAGAAAACCAGTGTCGTTAGAGTTGTGGCTCTCTGACTGTCCTCCTCCCCGGTGCCGTCCTGCGGGATGGACAGTGGGCACCTGGTGGGGACAGCGCCGGTGCTGCTGCCCTGAGCCCAGGGTGTGGGGACAGTGGTGGGAGGCTGGCGGGGCAATCAGAGGCAGGGTGAGGAGGAAGTCTGAGAGGTCTCTGGTGGGGCTGGAGCTGGAGCCTCCTTGTTCCCGGGCTCACACACTGATGGTGGCACGCGGTGCCAGCCCCATGCTGGCAGCCCGGGCATCCAGCAAACCTCGGCTTCACCTCAGCCCTCAATGTGTTTGAGCTCCCTGGGACAGAAGAATATCAGAGCAAGGTAAAGAAACTGCTCTTGCCTTTTTTTGGAGAAGAACAGCATGAGGACACCACTGTTGTGTCTTTCCTGAAATGGAGGTGTTCATTAACAGCACCGCTCTGGGAGGAAAATGGCCATCACGACAGGAGAGAGAATGCTTTAAAAAATCAAATACACTGTACAAAATAATCCTGCACTGGCTGGAAGATGAGGTCTTTTTCATCCTTAATTTCTGTAATTCCCAGTCATGCTGAGTATGATGCATCCTCATTTATAATGTAAGAGTTAAGGTTGGGGCAACAATTATTTTCAGGATCCTATAATCTCAACTGTAAAATTTCACCCCAGGCTGAAAATGAAAGAGCAAATCCTTCACTTTGGCATGAGCTGTGTGAGACACAAAGCAGTTCCACTGCTAGCGAGTTACGCAAATATAAATGCACATTAGATTCCCCACTTAACTTTTTTTTTCTGATCTTGAGCCAAAAATAAGATCTGAACTGAAATATGAATTTTTCATTGCATGTTTCTGATTCAAGATGTAAAAACAGACTTCCGAAGCTGCGAGCATCTACCTGTTTCCCCCACCTCCAGAGCCCTGGAGATGTGTTTGCTGAGCACACACCCTGCAGACAGCCGCGGTGTCTGGCTGTGCTGTCGGCGGCTGCGGAGCCTCTCCGGAGCTGCTGCTCCAGCCCGGCCCCAGATCCCTACCTGGCTGCACGCTGCCAGGCAGCTTCAGAAATTAAAGGGCGAAAAAGCCTGGCAAATGCTGCAAAACACAGCAAGGAAAGGTCTGTGCACAAACACAGATCCCAGCTCAGCAGCCAGCGTGCCTGGCACCATCTGAGCCCAGCCTGGCTCTGAGTGGTGTTGTGCTGAGCTCCCCTGCCCCAGCCACGCTGTCTAGGGAACACCCAGCCTTGGAAGGGAGAGTTTTTGGTGGGAAAGCCCGTGCTCTTCCAAGTCTGCTGGCCTCCAGACATCAGCAGGCCATCTTTGGTTGGAAAAGGGGATGCTCTGACATGAGCGTGTTTTGCAAATTCAGACACAAGCCCTGCAAAGCACACTGAGAACTGAAATGGTGAGAGACTGGGGATGGGATGAGCAGCAATCCACACGGATTGATGCCAGTGGCAGGTCTTCAGCACATGCCACCAGAAAACACCCACACATGCAGGGACACCTGGCAGACCATGTGGGTCTGCTCCTTTGGTTTGGTCTGACTATTTTTTTTCTTCCTTTGTCCTTAGGGAAAGCAGCATTCCCCGTCGTGGATCGCTGCCCAGCAGGCTGGGCAGGGCAGGCTGTGGGAACCTGCATGCAGAGTCGCTGCCCTCCTGTCCCAGCACAGGGACACAGGAAAGGAGCCCGACAAGGCAAAAGGACTGAAGTACTTCTTTTGGCCATAAAATCTGACGGTGCTACGACAGGCTGGGGAAACATCAATTACCATTATTGTTGCTCTGGCCATTAAAAGGAGGAATGGTCCTGGCTCTGGAGAGGTCTGCCCTGGTCTGATCTGGGAAAGCATCCCAGGACAGCCCTTAAGCACCTGCTTAAAATTCAGCTCGTGTCAAAGTGTTTCCCTCATTTGGGCTGGAGTAAGCAAGCTCTTAAGGGATTTTTTTTTCTCCGAGCAGAGACAAACCAAGGCCACACAGACACAGAGCCGGGAGGGAAAACAACAGGGGAGGCTTTTCCCTTTCAGAACACCAAGATGCTTTGAAAGACAACAAGACTGAGTCTGCAGGAGAGCCTGTGCCATGGACAGGAGAGGACACACGGCAGATGCATCTGCAGGCCACGAGGGAGAGGGAAGCACTGAAATTCTGTGCAGCTGCAGACAGCTGTGGGTGCAGCTGTGCCGCGGGGGCAGAACCTCATCCCCCACGCCTGCGCTCACCTCGGCTCAGGCAAGCACACCCAAAATGACCTCCGGGCAAAATCCTTCATCATCTTCAGCTTGAGAGTGGAAAGGACTGATCTAAACCAGCCTGGCTGACTTACCTGGGTTGGGTGGTGGCAGGGGCTGCTCCATCTGCAGGTGGTGAGCGTGGCAGCCCAGCTGGACATGGTGAATACCAGAGTGGGACATGCCCCAGTACCTGCCCACAGCACTGGATGAGGAGTGGACACCCCATCCTCGGGCACTCTGCAACAGCTCTGGTGATGCTCGTGTTGTGAGCGGGAAGTCAGACACCGATTTAAACCTGACTGCAGTATTTACACACGTGTACATAGGGCTGGGAGATGACAGAATTATATAATTTGCTTGGTACAGATTTGCTGCTCAATTTTGCAAAATGTAGCGTGTGATGCAGATTGCTATGAGTGTTTGTTTTTAAATACCAGATTAAATGGGCACATAAAATTACCGTAGCCTTGAGCTGATCCATTGCTCTATGACATTTAACGTTGGGTTGCATCAGTCATGCCACGTTGCGTTGCATCACATAATGTAATGTGACATGACTGACGAATCCAGAGCTCCTGCTCCACCACCAGGGAAGGCTCACCAGCCTGAGAGCCATCACTCGGGCCGATGGCGCAGCTGGTGCTGCCACACGGCTGCTCCTCCGTGGGCTCCCCGTCCAGAGCCCCCCAGGATGCGCAGACACACGGGAGGGATAAGCAGGGTTTCTGGAGCCTAAACATGCCATAACAGGCTTTTCTCTTTTTTTAACTCCTTCTCTTGGCTCTGGAGTTGCTCGACAATGTGCTCGTCTGGTGCTCAGCACCCTCGGCCCTGCCTGGGCCCCGAGGAGCCCTCAGCACAGGAGGGCTTGAGCCGCCTCCGGGCTGGCAGAGGGCTGCACACCCTAAGTGGGCTGACGAGATGGGGATGGAAATCCACACTAAGCCGCAGGGAAGCAAAATGGATTGGAGAGAGCATTAGCTAAATCCCTCAGTGAAAGGAGCAAGGGGGCTTGCTGTGCTGCCGATGCTGCCTTTGAAGCACGGGAGATAACTCTCCTCCTCAGGCTGGGAGGCAAGAGGCTGCCTGGGGACCTTGTGCCAGCTGGATGGAGGTGGAGGAGAGAGGGCAGGTGCTCAAGAGGCAGCTAGAGCTGCCCTGCACCTCCTGTCTGTCCTAAACATGCTCCGAGAGGGAGGCGAAGGAAATCACGGAGTTTTTTGCCAAACCCATGAAGAGATGAGGGACCACTCCGCAGCACCAAGTCCACCTCCGCAGGCCCAGCTGTGCTGCAATGCTGCAACTCCTCACCCTCCACAAGATGGAAATACTGTGCCTACACCCCGGAGGCCTCTCCTTCACCCCCCACCGCGGCTGCAGCCTCGCCTGGGATGCTCAGCCCCCACGGCTTCCCTCTGCATCCCACCTGCTTCACGCTCCTTCTGGGCAGAGCCTGGAAATCAGATCAAGGAAATCATCTGGGCTAAATCTTTAAGAGATATAATCCTTTAAACTGCCAGAGAGGCAATCAAAATTACGATATTTAGGGATTTGCATGCAGTAGCTAAACGAAGATTATCGTATTTAAATTAGCAGGGGAAGGAAGGTCCATCCAGCAGGGACAGTGCAGCAGGAGCCCCACGCTCTGACCGTCCCTGCCCAGATCAGCCCCTTCCCAGCAGAGCCAGGCCCCAGACAGTGTCCAGACTCACTGCCCCGGCCACACTCGGCACTGAGACAGTTAATTGGAGCAAAATGGGAACGGGTGAAGGAAGCCAAATTGGCGTTTAGTTCTTGGAACCAGCGCTGTCCCTGACAGAGTGTGCACGACTCCCTCCCAGAGAGCAGCCAGGAGCATTCCCTCAGACAGCACTAAATGAGCACGATTTATCCAGCTACTACCACTCACATCATTTTTTTACTAATGATTATCCCCTGTGTGTGCCACTCTGCCTGGACACTTGGCAGTAAGGACGTGGCCGGAGCGGAATCAGCCTGGTTCTGACCAGCACACCCACAGCAGCACGCAGCGACCCAGCCGAGCACGCGGTGGGAAGGGAATGGGCATCTCACTGTACCCGCTGGGTGCTTGCTGGTCCTCACCCAATGTATAAAACGTCCTGGAATGCACAGGGTTTAGGCACCAAAATGTGCGGGGTTTAGGAGCCTCGGCCCTGCTGAGCCCAGGGATGCGGGCTGGGATACAGCAGCACGTGAACTGCTGTGTGTGTACACCCCAAACCACAGCAGAAATGATCCATGGAACATCAAATACTGAACCAGGAAACTTCCCCAAGCCCAGCAGGGGGTTAAGCTTTGAAATATCTCACCACAGGATTTTACAGATGATTAAAATTTACTTGAGTTCAAGAAAAGAAAGGAAATGAGTAGGAGAAAATTCCCTCGTGGGCTGAAGCATCCCAGCCCAACCCATCCCATCCCATTCCAACCCATCCTTTTCCAGCTCCTCCAGCCCACCGCAGTGCTGGGGGTGGTGAGAGCCCTCGGGGAGGCAGCAGGGCAGTTTTGCCTCTTCCTACGCGCTTCCCAGGGCTGTGGCCAGAGCCCCTCCCAGGCTGGCTGGCCCTTTGCTATGACCTGTTATGACTGCTCTTAAACCCTTAAAACAGCTTAGTTTAAATGTCAGTGAAAGATCCCTGGGAAGAGCACATCCACAGGCGGCTATCGGGGCTCAGCTGACAGCGGGTAATTTGTTACGCTGCCGGAACACGATCCTATCTCCGGCCAGCCCTCTGATGTAACATTCGTTTTGAAAATGGAGTATGGGCAGTCCAGACAGGAAAGGCTTTGGAAAACTTCGCCCAGGACAGAGGCACTGCCATCAAATCCTCCAGGACATGAAATCCCTCCTGTCCCTTTATTCTCAGCGAAGCGGGGGTTAAACACCTCTGTGATCCTGTATGGACTGGTGTGGAGGGGTTGGAACTAGATGATCTTTAAGGTCCCTTCCAGCTCAAACCATTCTATGATTCTCTCTTATTGAATCCTCTTCCAAGAAGACTTTCAAGTCTCCCGGTGCTGGTGGGTGGTGAGGACTGGGGGACCTGTCCAGTGGGGCTGGGCTGCCCATGAGCACGGCACAGCCCAGCTCATGGGCCCAGCTCTTTTCTAGGATTCTCTGCAAATAAAATCTACTTCTGAGATCTCAAACCAATGAATTTTCCCAGCGGATCTTTACGAAGTTATTTAGCTGAAGCCTCTTGGTAATTGTGATAGATTGAGACAATCGTCCCAGCTGTGGAGTGGGCAGCAGCAGGGAGGGGATAAACACGGACAGCAGCTCAAGCCCCTGTAACAGATTTTATTTGCACTGGGGACATTCATCAGGGCACAGCAGCCTGAGAGGCACAGTCCATCTTCAGCTCGAGGGGAAACAGCGGTGGAAGGCACAGCCCTGAGGAGGAGCCTGTGTCGAGGGCTGTACAGAGCCAGGCTAAGGATGGCAGCCTTCCCCTTGGGACAGCCTACAGGTCTTAAATGGCAAAGGCACCGGTCACCCCACATGGCTGCAGTGATTTAAAAGCCTCCCAAATCCAATCCTTGAAGGAACAAGATAGAAAACTATAGCAGTACCAGGAAAAATAAGTGGTTAACACTCCAGCTCCTGAGAGTCAGCAAAAGGGAACAGCAAGGAAGATGCTGTGGCACAATCTGCTGTAAGGCTTGATGCTAAAAGAGAAAGAATTAAATGTATAATTTCACGCAGCACTTTAAAAAAATCTATTTTCATTTTCAGAGATTGGATTTCCTTCTTGTCCTTCTCCCAGGTAATTTTCGCTCTACTCGGCCTTATGCTGGTGATTTCTCACCGTGCTTCCAGCAAGTGTGAATGGTGAGCTGCTTTGCAAACTCTGTTCTCTCTAGACTCAGATTATTATTCGCTATTGATTCATTGCATCCATCCACAAAGATGCGGACTGCAAAATATCCAGGAGCAGTACAAGAAAAGCAATACAAAATACCATTAAAAATGTAAAGAGGCAGCCACCCAGACGAAGGGTGGGATGTGCGCAGCGGCAGCATCGGCAGGCTGTGGCCCTGGCTCCCAGCTTCCCTTCAACAAACCCAAGGGAATCTGAGGCAGAAGAAGAGAAAGACAAAGCTGGTGCCTAATCCTGACTTTGCCCACAAAAGCATTCCAGGGGAGGAAGGGCAGCAGCCCTGGTTGAAGGTAACAGCAGCAGGTCCAGCTCCTCCAGCGCAGCCAACAAAGAGAACACATGATGGTGTGCCTCACAGCAGCAGGGACACATCCCAAATATCCTAAAGCCTGGTCCCAGGTATCCCACTCTGCCTTCCAGTGATCTAGAGCAAAAGAATTTCCACCCTATGTAGCCCCACACTCTACAGCTGCCCCAAACCATGGATGATGCGAGTTCCTCACCAGAGACCACACTGAAGGACCCGGTTGTGAGAGGACCTTCAAAATCAGACTTGCTGAAAATGCAGGCAGGATGCCAAGGGACTGATGCTTCTGCCGTGTCTTTGGGGAGGTGAGGGAGCCTGGCTTTCCCCCGGGCAGGGCTCAGGCATGGGAACTAACCAAGACATCCTCTCTCTGGGCAGGGCAGCAGAAGGTGTTTCCCCACCGCCCTCGCTCTCCCGGTTGCAATCCAGATGTGCAAGTTAAAGCTCGTCTCTGCAGACTCCCCTCTGCAGACTCCGCTGTGAGCAGCACCTCACAGAGATGTTCTGAGGGCACCAGAATTCCCCCATCTCCTTTCCCCTGTGAACCCTTCAGGGTGTGCATCTCATGAAAGAGAAAAGAAGAGGAAAAATATATGGCTCACTGCATACTCCAAGCAGAAAAACCTACGTACACAGAGCACACAAATCATCTAATTCAGGGCTTTGTTTGCAGGAGTTTAATATTCATAATGCACCTATTTTTATTTTAGTGCTACCCATGAATATAAGTGAATAATTGCAGCTGATTAAAGACAAAAAAGAAAGGAAATGTTAACACTGAGACAAACAAACACTGACTGTGTGGTAAATAGAAACACTCAAGGATTTAATTCCTTGGATAAGAGGTGGGAGGGGGCAGTGAGAGCAGAGAGCTCCTGCCGTAGAATTCCTCAGAACTGATTGCAGCTCGTGTTCCTGGTTGCACCTTCCTACAAATAATTTACAGTGCTAATGTAGTTTTTGCTGTCCAAATGGTCTCAGCCCCAGTGCAGTGCTGGAAGTTTGTCTTTTCCTATCAAACACAAGACCGAATTCTTGTGCTCCCTCCTGCGTTCCCTTCTGCAGCAGCTTCCACTGGTGGTTCATGTGCGGCTAAACTGGGCAGGCTGGGACCATTCAGCTGGGCAAAGGGAGAGCAGCGTCCAGGGGATGGGAGCACTGGGAAAAAAGTCCCTCTCCCTCCACCTTTCCATGCAGTTGTCCCTGATCCTCACACCTTGGCACGGAGAGGTGCCACCAGCACTGGGAGGTGCTCTGTGCCCCCCTGCATCCCTGGCCCCGCACGAGGAGCACCCACGGGTCCCTCTTCTCTGTGGCCCCAAAATGAAAGTCTCTTTGTCAAGCAGCAATCTTGAAAAAATACAATTGGTTTTCTGACTTATGGTCAGATTTTCCACCAAATTTAACACCCTACATGTCGTGCTCAAAATAGAGCCTCTAAGAGCATAAGGCATGTGTTGTTAAGGTTTATTTTACTATACAATATTACAGCCAATCGAGATAGACTGTATCCCCTGGCAGTTTCAGAAAAGTTTTTTCCTTGTATTCATTAGAAGGAAAATAAAGTGCTTGCAAAAACCGGGAAATCCCCAATTCCAGTTAAATTGAGTGCATTTCAGGGACTTCACCTTCAAGAAGGCAGCAAGATAATTTACATTCTGACCTAGATTTCTAACCCAAATGTATTTGCCTGAATGGGAAATGACATTTCATTTGCTCAAGGGTTCTATTTATTTAATTAATTATCAAAAAAAAGGGATGGAGGGGAAGGCTTCCCTTCTCAGATTTCTACCAAAGAGCTGGGAAGAGATGAGACTAATTCTCTGGTCGCACATAAGTGGGGTAAGAGTGGTCCCTGTGAGCTCACTGTGCCCACACATCTTCTCTGCGTGGTACCCAAGCCCGAAATCTGTGCTGAAGCTCAAGTTCTAGGGTCAGTCAGTGCTTCTGCCCAGCGGGACCTCAGCCCACGGACACCCTGTGCTCTGGTCCGTGTGGCAGCAGGAGCTCAGACCACAAAGGCAAAGCCCAAAGATATTTGGGGCCGTACAAGACACTCCACAAATGTTTCCAGAAATCTGGAGTCCCAAGCAATGTGAAATCAAGGTTTTTGCATGTAGGAAAAATACCGTCTCCATCTAGGAAAAATACTATCCCCATCTATGGGAGAGTCCATGAAACAGCTTGGAAGGACCTTCAAGCACTGAACAGTTTCCCTTCACAGCCGGGGAGCTTCTGGATTTCTTTCCCAGCTGATTCAGTGCTGAGAAGGGCCCACAGCTGCTGTTCTGCAGGATGGAAGAGAGCAGCAGCCAGCAAAAGGTCAGGCAGAGAGGGGAGTCCTGGTGACCCCAAGCCTCCTACAGGCACCTCCATGTCTCCTCATGAGTCCTTGCTTCCATGTTCCTCTAACTCAGGGCATTGCCGCTGCACTTGTAAATACCCAATCTCACCCAGAACACCACTGCACAGTCCGTGGCTCCTGGTTTCACATGCTAATCTCTCCCTGCATCTCTTCTCCCTCTGCACATTTCTGATGGAGTCATACTGAGTCAGATGATTTCCTGCTCCAGGAGGAATGAGGGCAGCAGCAGATCTGAGTCAGACAGCCGCAGGACCCTCCAGCAAGGCTCTTTGAAGCTCCTCACCTAACAGACTCTGCAAAAGGCACATAAGGAGGGAGACAGAGCCTTAATATTGCGCCACAGAGCTAATCACCGTAAGAGAAAAGCCTTTGTGCACCGTGAAGTGCAGGTCAAAGCAGCTCAGCTCGAGTGCCGTCAACAACTCCTTGTTCTGACACAAACAGATGCTCATCACAGAGTGACGGATTAATGGAAAAAGCAGAAGAAATTGACATAATCACAAAGTAGCACCTTTAAATATGAGTGCTAAATATCTTAGCAGGGGCTAAGATAAAACTTGCCCCTGCCCTCTACCTGCCTACTAGCAGGTCCCTGGAATAGTTATACCTGGTAGATGAAAAACCAAGTCATTAGCTCTGTATTTGCCGGCAGCCAATGCCTGACCTGCGGAATTCATCTGGCTAAGAGGTTTATTTCCCTCTGCTTCACTCCTGACAGTGTCATCTTTCAACAGGCACACGTTTCTCCACCTTCGAAGCAGCTTAGCACGGTCCCGCTGAGGACAGGAGCCGCTCTGGAAGATTTCCCAGGGAAATGCCTGAACTGCACCTTATCTCGTCTCGATGGGGACCTCGTCCTCAGGCTGCATGTGCAGCCTCCAACACCATTTAAGAGCCACTGGGAGATAAAATCTCCCTTTTGGCAACCATGGGGTGACCCCGAGGAGCCCCTGCCTCCTGGCTTTGCTGATGAGCATCTGCCCTTCGGGGTTAGCCTCGTCCTCGCAGCCCGGAGGTGGCACTCCTGTGACCGAGGCTGTCCTTGTCCAAGTGCCTGCACCCCGGAGCAGCGCTGTCCCTCGGCACCGGCCGATAATGCCCCGAGGTGCTGTGTCCTGAGCACCAGGCACCCCTTTACATCCAGCCATCCCTCCCCGTTCAGACCGCGGACATGCAGAGTTCGGCCCCTGCCTGTGACTCCTCTGGGCACGGGGGATAATGAGCGGCGAGTGTTTGTGCTCCGCGGAGCTCCATTGTTCCCGGCTCTTTGTCCTCCTGCCCGATGCTCACTGGCCACCTGCCTTCCTCCCCGGCCTTTTGAAGAGGATTCTTTGCTTCCCTTTGTTGTTGTCCCTGCCCCACGCTGCCCGCTCCGCGGCGAGCGCAGCACTGACCTCTGAAAGGAGCCAACAAAGCACCAGGGACACAGCCCGGCAGGACAGGGACACAGCTCGGCAGGACAGGGACACAGCCTGCACAGGACAGGGACACAGCCTGCACAGGACAGGGACACAGCCTGCACAGGACAGGGACACAGCCTGCACAGGACAGGGACACAGCCTGCACAGGACAGGGACACAGCCTGCACAGGACAGGGACACAGCCTGCACAGGACAGGGACACAGCCTGCACAGGACAGGGACACAGCCTGCACAGGACAGGGACACAGCCTGCACAGGACAGGGACACAGCCTGCACAGGACAGGGACACAGCCTGCACAGGACAGGGACACAGCCTGCACAGGACAGGGACACAGCCTGCACAGGACAGGGACACAGCCCAGCAGGAGGGGGACACAGCCCATCCAGGACGGGGAGCACCACGGCACGGGGCAGGGCTAGGCAGGAGGCAAAGAGTAGATCTCCCATGATAAAAACAAATTAAATAAAACAAACAGAGCAGAAGAAAAGTGTGAAAATGAGCCCGACGTTCATTGTGGGAAACATTCATACAGCGGAGGCTCCTTGTAAATTATCCAGGAGCTGCTAGATGAGAAGGGCACCGAGCCTGGCGAGTGTTTTCTGCTGCATGCCCAGGCTCCAGGAGCAGCCGGACCGCGTGTGTGGCCGTGCCCACCGCCCTCCGTGCACTCCCGGGGGGTGCAAGGGCCCCGAGCTAAGCAGCAAAGGCTCCGTCTGGGAGATGGCTCTGACCCAGGTGATGAGACAGAGGTTGTACCTCGGGTCTCGGAGCATCCCTCAGCCACAGCCAGCCCAGATCTAGAGCTGCTGTAGTGTGACTGGCAGCACTGTCTGTCGGGGCATGCAGGTTCTGCATCGCTCTCGCACTGTCTGGAGCCGTGAGTGTCCGTACGAAACCAGTGGCACCTCTTTCTGCCCTAATGGTGGCTCCACAAGGCCACAAGGACTCCGGCCCCACTGCTGGCGAGGATAATCCTGCTGTAGACCAGTGCCTTGTGCCCACATGCCCAGCAGGACCCTGCCGGGCTGACTCCTGCTGCCCAGCATCCACCCTGCTCCCCGGCTGGAGCTCCTGTTCCTCGGGGCGTGGTGCCTCTCTTCCTGCATCACCTTCCCAAGCTCTGCTGCAAAGGAGGGGGAGCAGCACCTCGGGCAGCACCGAGGAGGGACCCAGCTGGCACCAGCCAGGAGGAGCAGAGCCCCAGCCAGGGGAGGGTTTGTAGCACAGGTCTGTTCTCACACGGCAGAGCCACCTCCAGCCCGTCCTGGGAGACAGAGTGACTGCTCTGCACAAGCCACGTGCTCCTGCACCGCTCTGTGTTAAGGACAGAAGACAAGTCTTTCCATGGGCATAAACCCAGTGCACAAAAATAGGTAATTCTCTGTTCAAGCCTGCAGACTGTGAATGCAGTTAAGGGAATACATTTCCCCCAGCTAAGCCGTGCCCTCCTGGCCCCAGCCCACTAAGGTGTTTGTGGGAATGCTTGAAGGTCAGCACCTGGCTCACCCTGCCTCACCTGACGCATTCCGAAATACCAACCTCCTCCAGCAAAAATCGCGGAGCTGAATTAACTATGGTAATCAGCCCCACACACTGCTCCTGCCACGCGCAGGCAGCGCAGCTCCTGTGGCCTGCAGAGCCGGGCTCCTCGCCGAGGTAGCCCTGTCCGCAAGGACACCCTGCCCAGCTGGGAGCGGCTCTGCAGCTCGACCCTCCCAGCCCCCGGCTGCCCCGCTCCGTGCAGGGAGATGCCGTGCTGCTGCGGGAGATAACTGCTCCGGGGAGCTGCTTTACACTGCAGGGAGCACTCGCGCACAAAAAGGCTTACAAAAAAGCTGGTGTCAAGGAGCTCCTTATTGCCGCAGCTCCAACCTAGCAGGAGTATAGCGTGTACCCTGACATACATCTGCTAAGACCTGGCAGCGTAAGGTTTATTTTTTCCCCAAGTTATTTTTTACCTCCCTCTGGTCCTTGATTTACCCTGCATGGGAGGATTTATACATTCTAAAGAGCCTGAAAAATGCTTTGTGGAAGAGTGCGAAAGAAGGGTAAAACAGCCCTGATATTTGCTGCTCCTGTGGCCTGGAGATGGCCGGCCAGGGGTGCAGGAAGCGACTGCGAGAGAAGTGCAAGGGGCTGCTGGGGTGGCCACCCGAGCAGCTCCACCCCAGTTCCCTTCCCACCTTGCAGTGCCTGTAGTGGACTGAGGGCAGGACAGACTGGGGGATGTCTGGGAAAAGCATCACCTGGGCTGGGCGAGCCTGCAGCTGTGACTTGCCCAGCATGGGATCATCCCCCTGTTTGCTCCCCGCAGCCCGAGGACCTGGCAGGGAGATGCAGCTCATCCCTGGCCTTGGCTGTGACAGGAACCAGTGGCCTTGGCCAGCACAGCGGCTTCCCGGGGATGGAAGCACAGCAGGGCCAACTGCCCTCGAGGATTTTGGAGCTGCTTCCCAGCACCACTAGCAGGGACACAGCTGTGGCAGCGGGAATCTGCCGGCAGAAATCCCCCGGTGTCAGCCAGGATGCACGAAGGGGAGCGCAGGGGGAGCCTGTGCCCCAGCCCAAACACTGTCCAATTAGCACATCCTCGTTCTCATTCCCACACTGCTGGCACATTCTCCCCAGGCCTTGGGGAAGCAGCAGGCGGCAGGGTGCTGCTCTCACCCTGTTCAATCAGGGAGCCACCGCACAAAGAAAAGGGAGTGAAACCCAAACACCATTTTGCCCAGATGCTTGACACTGGGTGATCAAAGCCTTGCTGAGAGGAGCGGCTCTCCGTGAACTTGTGGGGAAGCAGTTAGTCCAATTTCCTCAGGAAATGAGGCTGGTTGAGTCACAACTATTAGTCACAGTGCCTAATGAATTCTGAGCCCCTTGGCCAAGTTCAAACAAAAACCGGCTGGAAGGGGAGTCCTCGAGGTGTCACATTCTAAGGGGCTGTGGGGGGCTGCAGAGCCCGCTCCGAAGGGGGATGCAGGAACCACCTGGCAGTCCGAGCACTCCCAGGACGCAGCTCCGCGCTGCCCTACATCAGGAGCCCCGAAGGGAGGCTCGTCCAGCTGAAACACCCACAGCCTGATTTTTCTCCGTGGCGCATCCCCGAGGAGCAGGGACACCAGGACGGGCCGTGTCTCGCCGCAGGGGCAGTCAGCAGGAGCAGCCTCCGTGCCCCGCGAGGAGTTTGCTCCGCTCCAGCCCACAGTTTGCTGATTTATGTTTAAAACACAGACAATTAAATTACATGGGAGCTGATGCCGCTAAATGCATAAAGGCACTGAAATGCCAGGCCTCATCGGGTTGCCATGTAAATCACCATGGTTAAGCTGGTAGCTGAGAGCACAAATAGCAGAGGCTGAGCATGCATCACCCAAAACTCCCTGCCAGCAGCAGAACCCAGGGGCATTTCGGGAGAATGGGCAGGGATGAAGGGACATGACGGATGGGCTGGCATAGGGGCCTTGACCCCTCAGGGGGGTTTTTGTTTCGGGGATTACACCCCCAGTCAGAGCCACATGGAAGGGAGAGCCAGACTCCAGCAATTTACACACCCAGCAATTCAGGTTCCAGTGAACTAAAATCAATACAAATAGAGGAATAATAAGAAGAGACATTGCAAGGATGGATGGGAAAGAAATAGCCAACTGCTCTGCTAGAAAAAAAGCACAAATCCTGCTGAGCTCCAGGCAGTTCCATGGAGTAGGTTTAGGGTATTATGGGGCAGGTTTAGGGTGCGGTCCCACTCCGCTATTCTCCTGCTATATTCTCCACTACACTCCTGCCCTGGCCCAACACTGGTGCTTAGCTGGTGGGTTGCTGAGCTGAGTCAAGCAGCTGAACCAGCAAAAAACCCAAAACCCTACAAAACAGAGCCCCATGGGATGACAGAGCCGGGCTGCTCCAGAGGCAGATCACCCCATCCCCGCACAGAGCAGTGCAGCCGGCTCAGCACAGCACTGGGCAGTGATGGAGCAGAGCTCTGTCCCCACTGCCGTCCACGTCGGGGTCCTCTGCAGGTCACAATCCAAGCCACACCAGGATTTTCTCCCGCAGGGAAGTTTTTGCTCCTCTCCAGGATGCGGCCCAGCCTGGGAAACACCTACAGATGTGCCAGTGCCCTGAATGCTGCCTCAGAAACAGCCCAGAAGCTGAAAAAATTGACAATGTTTTCTTCAGTGCCCTTTCCTAACAACTCTGAGCGCTGGACTTCTGCTGCTCATTAATTAACTCGTTGTTAATTAACGAGCAGCATTCCTGGCATGTGTCGTTGAAGAGGAGTTGAGTGCAGTGGTGGGGAAGGCCTGGGAGAATGGGAGAGGGGGAAGGCATGAGAGAGCAGGGGGGTGGGGGAAGGCATGGGAGAGCAGGGGAGCAGCTCCTCTCAGCAGATTTTCACAGCAGGAGTGACGGAAGGCACGGAGCTTTGGGGATTTCTCTGGAAACATTAGCACTGCCAAAGGTCACCCATTTCTGTGAGAGCTCCACAATTCAAACAAGCAGCCCTTGCAAGCCAATTAGCAGCAAATGTGACAGATCTGGATTTTATTTATGTAGCATCTAGCGAACAAACGCAGATTTCAGCCCCATCTAACAGGGACACGGAGCCTGGCAGGGCCACGTGCTGGGTCACCTTGGCTTGCTCGGCACGCTCAGCGTGTCCCCGTGGGTGTCAGGTCTTCCACAGCACCACAGGCTGTGGCAAGAAGAACACCCCACAAATTACCACCAGTGCCACAATGAGTAAATTTAAACTGAAAAAAAAAGGAAACCCTTTTCCACACAGAGCACAATTACGTGGTGCAGTTTATTGCCACCAGATGTTGCGGTAGCCAAGGGCGCAAGCTGCTTCAAAAGAGACAACACACATAAACAGGGGAGTGGATCAGCTGGCTAGCAGGCCTGGCAGCCTGGCTGCCATCCCTGGCTCGGGGCATCCCATGTCTCTGCCTGCTGGAAGCCAGCAGGCTCTGCTGTAGGAAAGCTCAGACCCTGTTTCCAAGACCTTCTCCCAGAATCTGCTACTGGCTGAGCACAGAGCTGAGTCCTGGGCTGGGCTGGCACAGCCACGCTCTCCTCTGCTCGTGGGTGGCAAGGCACTGAAGAGCAAACCTGGAGTCAGTGGCACCCTGCAGGAGCTGGGCAGTGCTCCAGCTACGCTCTGCAGGGCAGGTGTTTGAGGGATGGTTTCGTTTCAGGCCTCAGCAGAGCCCTCTTGGTTGGGGGTACCCACCTGCAGAGGATGCAGAGCTTTTTTCTGGTTTAAAATCAGTGTACTGTGCCACGAGTCAGCCCATCTTCACAGGCTCGTCAGGGGCACTGCAGCATTTCACACGCCACGGCCGGACCTGCCCCGCTGGGCACAAAGGGCCGGAAGCTCTCCCGGCGAAACAGAGCAGGAGCCCATCCATCCCCAGCGGCCCAGGCAGGCCGCGGGGTCACACCAGTGCCCCACCCCAAACTCCTCCACACCTGAGGACAAGGAAAACTACTCCATCCCCTTTGTCACCGATTTAAATCCAGCGTGCTGCTGCTCTGTCCACACCGAGAGCGGCTCGGCAATAAAAGCACATGTGCTGCTGGATTAATCACTGCCACTCACTGGCGAGGTTCACACACACACCAGCCCAGCAGGAGTAGTACCGAGCTTTGTCACTGCAGAAGTACTTTTCAAATATACATATAACAAACCTAACATCAAAGATCCTGAAAGGGAAACTTCTTTCAGATGATATCCCAGGCTCAGCGTCTACAGAGCACAAACAGAAGGGATGAATGATGCTGGAAACAACAAAGAGAAGTAAATTGTCTCCTCTGGATGAACTCAAGCTTAAAATCTAAAAAAGGAACTTGTCTTGCTTTTGTCTCTGCTCAAAATCCACCTCCTGCCTGGACAATACACGGCTATTCAGGAGGCAAGAGGCAGACAGAGAGCTGGGCTGGAGCCTGGACAGGATCTGCCAACAACCCCAGAGCTCACCAGGGGAGCAACAGAACCTGAGCATTTGCTTTGGTTGGCCTATTCAGATCTCCATCGTGTTAATGTAATATGTTAATTAACAGCAACGGGTCACCCTCTGAGGAGCCTTTTGTTCAGTGATAACGACAACTCCACCAGGGCTCATCTGCATCCCCCAGAACCAAGGTACACAAGGGTCTTATCTGTCCCTTTGAGATGATTAAACAGAGGAAGAGGGAATCTGGGCTGAAGTGGGCTTTGCAGGGCAGCCCTCAAACCTTCCTGGATGGTTCACACAGAAAAAAGCCCGGAGCCAGCCAGGGCAGCTTCAAGCCCTCCGTACAAACCACTAGTGCTGCAGTCCCTGAAGGTGGCAAACGCGGCACAGCAACAGGGACCACATCCCCAGGGCAGCAGGAGAATGGGCAACACCCACCTTTGGAAGGCAGCAGGAGCCAAGGCTGGGGAGCAGCAACGCCCAAGTGCCGTGTGTCACTTAAGGAGAGGCATCCCCAGCCATTACATAAATTGCCGATTCGCCATTTAACAAGTTAGCATTAATATTTATTGCAGCATGTTCACAATTGTAAAGATCTTCATTTAAAATGTTTTGTGCCTCACACCCTGTCAGCGGGGAAAGCACTATAAGGCAGAAAGCAGGCTTGCAGGCTCTAATGCAAAGTGATGGCTCCAACTTCAGAAGGGAAGCCTATTTCCAGCAGGAACATCTGCTCTCGGCGTGGAAAGTGGGTACCTAGTCAAGGAGGCTGGGAGCAGATGGAACAGGAAAGTTTCTCCTCCTCTTGCCGCAGACCCACAGCAAGCGAGGTTCCCCTCCATCCCCATGCTTCCCTCTGCTCTTGCTCCAAAGCAGCCGTGGAGCAGGGAATGGCAAAAGCACTTTAGTTGTTCGCTGCAGCAAGGCTATCCCAGTTTAAACCCAGTGCCAGAAGCCGCGCTGCTGCTGGCAAGGCGTTTCCCCATCTCTCGCATGCCTGCAGAGCCACAGTCAGTCTGGGCAGGAGAGATCTCATCTCCGACCTCGGGGAAGGTGAGAACTGTCAGCGCATCAGGAGGAGGGAGAAGGAGAGGCTGAGCTGAACCGGGCAAGGGAAAGGTGAGAGGACTGTGAAGTAAAATAAAGATTAAGGTGGAAAAGTGAGAAGAACTTAATGCTAAGATCTGTTAAACCTCCCTCTTGCAAAGTCTTATGCAGGTGCTTAACTTTGCAGGCTGCGAGTAATCCAATTTGAGTCTCGGCAGGATTTAACAACTTTAATTCAGGGGAATTAATGATAGTGCGCAAAGTTAAGCACACGCTTACTGGGTAAAACAGTGTGAAAAAGGTTCCTTAGGAGAGAAAGCTTCGTGACTTGGAACTTTTAGAAGTGGAAAAAAACGCCATCAAATATATCAAGAAATAATCTTGCGCCAGGTTGGAAGAAGCGTTTGATGTGACCTAAAAGTCTCTTCCATCTCCGACTTCTATTAGTCTGTGACAAGACTTAAAAGGTCAGCCAGTCCACCCCTTTGCTAATGCAGGATTATTCCCCTCAGCACAGTGCCTGTTACTTTGCCCAGTCCAGTTTTAAATGAAAAGCCTTGCAAAACTTCCTCTTCCCCGGGACCATTATCCTCCCAATTCTAATGTGTTTCTTTTTGTCAATAGTTCTGTCAGTATAATGAAATCCTCACTGTGCTAAATTGCTAAAAAAGATCTAAAAGTCGAATCTTCTCCTAATATGACATGAAAGTGCTAGTATAAAAATAGGATTGTATTAGCGATTCTCCACTGTATTGTATTAACATCCTATTTCACTTAAGGGAGGCAGGACTGAATTATCTGCGGATTCCTCCAGCCACTACTCTTACAAGGCTGTGTATTTGGGGTTCAGAGCTGCATGACTTCCCATTAAAGCAATACAATAAAATCCTCTGCGGCATGCAAAATGCTGAGGCAAGCGTTTAGGGCACGTGCCAAGCACGGAGCCCAACCCTGGTATTCCTTGCACCCAAGCAAAGCCCACAGGCTCTGCAAAGCTGGGATGTGGAAAGCGGTGTGGGAAGGCAGATGGGCAAAACATGAGGTCGCAGGGGTAGGAAGGAGGACAGACAAGAGTCTAAGAAAATGCCAGAGTGAAAATACCCGTTGCGGAAGCACGATGTGGTGGCTCACAGGTCAGAGCTCTGGACCAGCCCAGGTGAGAGAAGGGAAGAGCTGGTGGCAGAGCCTGTGCATCCTCAGTACAACAAGACTGGGCATCTGCAGCCAGTGTAGACAACATGCCAAGAAATGCAGTTGCCAGGAGGGGGGCTGATGTTCACAGCACTCTCCAAGGAACAAAGCTCCTGGCATCCTTCAGGAGGGGTGGGGAGAAGCAGTGGAGGGTTGTGGAGCAGCCCAGAAGCAGTGCCTGGCGGGGAGCTGAGCCGGGCGGTGCCCGAGCAGGCAGAAATCAGAGGCGACGCTCGGAGCTCTCAGTGCCGTGGGCACGGCCCCCGCCCCGCTCAGCACAGGTCTGTGCACAGCCTTTGCCCGCTGCTCAGTGACAGCCACAGACAGGTCCTTCCCCACCGCACTGGGCTCTGAACAGGCTTTCAAGCGAGAAACTTTGTACGTTCTGCTCCTATCAGGATCCAGCAGAGGTTAATACAGATTTTTGCATTACCTTTCGATAAAACTCAACACTAGGACAGCCCCATCTTCCTGAAAACCAAGTCTGAATACTCAGAAGGCCCCTGAGCTTCAGTGAAGCTGTGGGGAGCATCCCATCTACTGGGAATCTGGAAAAGAAAAAACAGTTTCATCTTGTTTCAGCCCGGTTCTAGTCGCTATTCCCAGCATGTTCTGCAGCCGTGCCCTCCCTGGGATTTACTGGGGCTTATTTTCCCAACACATGCTCCTTCATTGCTATTCTTTTTCTTCTTTTCCTTTTTTTCTCCTCTCTTTTTTTTTTTGTTAACTGCATAGCAGAAAGCTATTGAGCAGAAAGCCAGTGGGAAGCCACAGCTATTGTATCTCTGGTTTAGTTCCTTATCTGCTGAGGGGTCCTTTTGTGATTGTGTTGTGGAAGGACACGGAGACAGCGCCTTTTATCACCAGCACAGCATCTCTGGAATGAAAGGAGAGGCAGCGGGAATGCAGATGTGACGTTAAAGTATAAAAATCCACCATATGGTAAAGATTGCTTCAGCTACAGTCTGGTCAAGATGTTGACACTTTGGTTATGAAAAGCAATATGTATCTCTCTCCTGGTGGTTTCTGTTCAAATTAAATGTTTTGTACCAGGCAGAGAACTAATAAAGAGCCAGGTTTTCCCTTGACAGAGGACTGGTAACAAATATGGAGTAATGTGAAAGCTGACTTGAAAATTACTATTCCCAAAGATGCAATAAATGTAGAGATAAGATTTGCTTAGAGGACTCGAATGAGATAAATGCTAAAGGTGCTGCTGGTGGGAAGAGAGTCCAAGGGGAAAGAGCAGAAGTGAAAAAGTGGCATTTAAAAAACACGGTCTGACCCGTCAATGTTTCTGTTAACACTGAATACCTCCCGGACACCAGGCACTGCTTCAGCCCCCTGCAAGCCCTCCTCCTTCCACAGCTAAGCACAAGCAAAGGACCAGAAAAAAAAAGGGCATCCGGGTGTCAGCCACTGTGGTTTCAGGCAAAAAGCAACTCCTGCCTCTGTCAGGGCTCTCGGAAGGGATGCAAGGCCCCAGCACGTGTGGGCATGTGTAGGGAGGCCAAGGTGCTGCCGGGGAGCAGCTCTGTGGGCAGCAGGCAGGGCTCGGGCACAGCCCCCGTGGCCACGGCCGTGCAGGACCCGGGGGTGAGGTGGGAATGAGAAACAGAGGTGCGAAACCAACGCCAACCCCTGCGAGGCCGCTCCTCCGACTAACCGCATTCTGGAGGCACAGCGGTTCCAGTCTGGCTCCGGCTAAAATAAACTTCGCACATCAAATATTTAATACCCCCAAGTCTCTTCCCGAGGCTGTGGCCCACGGCTGCGTGCCCCGCGCAGGCAGGCTCCCGTCCCGGCGCGCCGAGCTGCGCCCGCCTCTCCCGGCATCTTCAGCGCTTAATGCGAGTTAACAGCAGCCGCAATGACTTATTTAAGAGCAGATCAAGAAATATCCCAGCTCTCTTTGGAGACTTCAAAAGCAGCTGAACACTACCAGTATCCTCCTATAAAGACACAGCTTTGCTGAACCATCTGCCTCGGGGGATCTTCCCTCCGCCGGCAGCGGGGAGGGGAGACGGGGCTGCCGCGGGGACATCTCTGCAGAGGTGGGACCCTGCCACCACCCAGCCCAGCGGCTCCGCGGGGACATCTCTGCAGAGGTGGGACCCTGCCACCACCCAGCCCAGCGGCTCCGCGGGGACATCTCTGCAGAGGTGGGACCCTGCCACCACCCAGCCCAGCGGCTGCCGGACCCAGGATGACCCTTCCCGTGAGAGGGGCTGCATCCTGCTCGTGGCTGTCCAGCCAGCCCCCATCACCTTCCAGGAGGTGGGATGAATTTACTATGGCAACAAGAAGAAAGAATTAAACAGCTAAAAAAAAAGATTTAAAAGAGTAAAAAAACCTTTTTTTTTTCCTCTCCTGGGAGATCCTCTCAGAAAGGCTCCGAGTGTCAATGCTGGACAACTTCCCTATGCCGTGAGCCAGGGAAGAGGCACTGCAGGATGCAGAGCCATGCTAGGCTTTGGAGACTGGGACAAACAATGGAGGAGGGATGGCACAGACAGAGCTCGCTGCTGGCTGAGCAACACTCCTGCCTCGCCCAGCCAGGCCAGCCACTGTTGTGCTGTGCCTTCACACCCGCGAGCATCTTCTGACAGAGGTGGAGAGTGAGCCAGAGGCGGGCTGGGGAGGCAACTGGCAGGGTGTTGGAGGCTTTCCTTTGGGATTTAGAACTGAGGACTTTATTCCTTTTCTCAGTTCCAAGCACAGGCAGGGCTGGAGCAGAAAGACAGAAGAACCAACGTGCTCTAACGGAGACCTTGGGACTCGCTGGCTGGGCAAGGAAAGAATGTCCTTCATCAACAGATGACATTTCCCACTGGGAAGCAGGGAACCTCAGCTCCATGGCCGAAGTCTCTACCCCAGGCTGAGGTTGATAGGAGATTTGTTATTGATTCACTGTGGCCAGAATTTCATCCTGTGATTTAAACCTAACTCCTCCAAAGAGAATAAGATCAATTTTACAGAGAATCAAATACATAAAGAACAGCCTTTGAGCTGATGTGCAGCAGATGCAGAGAGGGGAGTTTAAAAAAAGGCTCTTTCCTTATCAGGAGAGTTAGGAAAGGAGAAAAAAAAAAAAAGAAAGGAACCTGGAGAAGGTTGTTTGCTCATTTTCCCTTTCTCAGTCAAAACAACCCTGTCTGTGCCTGCTCTCCACATGGGCACTGAGGCAGCGGAGCAGCAGAGGGTTTCTGACTGCAGTGCCAGGATGAAGGTGCTGCAGTCCCTGTCCTTGGGACTGCATCCCTCATATCCCCCCCATATCCAAGGCTGTCCCTGCCCCATGAAGCGGCATCAGCACCACAATGGCCAAGCAGGTCTGACATGCTGGGGTCTCACACGCGCCACGGCTGGCACAGGCGATGGGCAGCCCTAAGGGTACAGGGAGTCCCTGCCCCGGTTACCTCCACATCCGGGGGACATGAGCTCCCACCAATCAACCTCCATTACTCCTGTGTGGGAAGCTGGAAACCCTTACACTAAGCTTCTCTCTTGGAGGTTTTATTATCATAATTCCTTTTTATTTGCGTCTTGGAAGACGATCCATCATCCTCAGGCAGCATAGATTGGCCTCTGCCAAGGCTGATGATCTCCTTCTGTGCCGTTTCCCCCTGAAGCACGGGACCAACTTGGAGCTTCTTTTGTCCTAAAGCCTTGCAAGGGATCAGCCTGATGTTTGACCCTCTGCTGCCATCCCAGCCACCTTCCCTTGACCCGGCCAGGAGAACCTGCCAGCACCATGGCAGAGGCTTCTGCAGGCAGCCACCCCCTTGCCCATTATTTAACTGCAATCCAGAGACAATTTTTCTTGGGAAAAGCTTTTAAGCTTGATCAGTGATGGGGTTAATATTGTTTGCCCTGTGTCTCAATTTTTTATCTGTATTAATGGAAACTGCCACAGCAGGGTTTTCCACAGCAGCACCACAGTGCTGCTTTCTTGGGTTGTTTTATTTTCCAGGCTGGGCTGCAGTGACTGATCACTCTGCAGCACAGCGGGTTGCAGCCATGTCCCCACAGAAGCTGCCCAGACACCCCTGCCAGTGGCGTGATGTCTACCCTAAAGCCCAGAGTTTGTCCCCAAAGAGCCATCCCTCCTGCAGAGCCCATTCTGTCGGCGAGGGCCGGGGAGGAGGAGCTGAGCAGGGCTGTGTGCAGCAGCAGAGGTGAGCTCTATAATTGTGCACCTGCCTGTGTTTGTTCTGCCACGGCTCTTTGGGGACGCTCACTTACATCACGTTTAGAAGGAAAGGACAACAACACAAAACAAAAAGCAGCTGCAAGTTAAACAAGTGGAAGCCCGCTGGGGCTGCTGGGGAAGTTGGACGCTGGTTCCTGCCCAAGGCAGGTCCAGCACCTTCCCCACCAGCACCAGACACGGGAGCAGAACCTGGATCCAGAAGACAGAAAGGACAGGGACCATGACTCACCCTTCTGGGCCCACAGCACTCCCTAAGCACGGCCCTGCTTCGAACAGAGATATATTATAGATATATTTTTGCTCTGTGGTTTCATGCCTTTGATTCCTCCAATTTATTTGTTCTTGTCTTTGTGGGCTTAACAGTCGGAGTGTACAATAAGTCATTGCTTCTTAATCCAATTTGGATCTATTTAGATATTCCAGTTTAATATCAAATGTAATATAGAATAATGTCCAGAAGAAACAGAAACAAGATCCATGTCTGTGAACCAGCTCTGAACCCTGCCCGGTGAGGGCTGCCTGCTTTCTTTGCTAATTTATTCTCTCACTGGCTTCACTGAGCTGGTCTTCACAGCTGAGCCCCTCACTGCAGCCAGAGGCACAGCAGGGTGGGGGCTCTGTACCTCGGGGTGCAGTACAGCACCCCTAGAAACTCTCTCCCACGGGAGAGGGACAGCCAGCCACCTGCCCAACCCCAGGAACCCTTTCCCAGGGAGGGCAGGGAGCTCAGGGCACCGGTGATGGATTCCCGCAGGTCCCCGGGGAGCGCAGCCCAGCAGCGCCAGGCACAGACCTGCCCGGCCAAAGCCCCCATGGACCTCCCTGGGGATCGCCGCACGCCAGGATCCTTCCCTCGGCACCCAGCAGCCGCCAAGCAGGGAGATCCAGCACATCCCTGGGAGCCAGCGGCGTTTCCAGACAGAAGCGATCCCGTTTTTATCCGCAGCAGGCGCTCAATCCCTCCCTCGGGCCGCCCACCTCGGCCCTTCCCGGTTCTGCGTGCGGAGCCCAGCGCCGCTGTCTCGGCACAGGAGCCGCTGCGGCTCTTTGGGGTGCGCCGGGGGGGACAGGGGACAGCGACAGCCGGCCGGGGAGCACTGCAGGGGCACGTGTCCAACCTGACATCTCCGATTCCCCAGCCAGCACAGCTGATTGGGCTCGGAGCGGAGGGAGGTGATTAAATCAGGAGCAAGCCCAGCACCCGCAGGGCTCCGGCAGGCTTTGGATGGGGCTGGTCCGGGATGCCACGAGAGGAGTCTTCCCTCCGGGGGGTTTCAGCCCCATTTCACCTCTCAGCCGGCAGTCAGCCCACGCCTAGCCCTGGCCTGGGGCTCTGCATTGCCCCCCAGTGAACCCCACTCAGCCTGGACAGCCCCCAGCTGCTGCCCTCCTCCATCCACCGCCTCTGCCGCTGCTCTGGGGGACTCCCGGGGCACCTCCTCCCCAGACAGGGTCAGCTCGTACCTGGCAGACGAGTCCACGGTGCTGGCACAGCGCCGGCTCCAGGTCCTCGGTGCAGGCAGGGTCACAGCCTGGCAGTGCCGCACAGCCCAGTGCCTCCTCGGGCACGGGAACTGCTCTGCTGCTGCGGCACCGCTGCTCCCCACACCGGCTGCAAACCATCCCCCCAAACAAGCACCAACCTCCCTCCCACAGCCCGGATTGATCTCCTTTTACCCACCTGCCAAAGGACTCACTAATGAGGGTGCAAACAGGCTGCAGGTGCTGGCACCGGGCTGGCTGTGAAGCATTACCTGCGGTCTCCGTGCCAACACGCACCTGTGACAAAGCTGACCCCAGGCCAGACGGTCGGACCCTGCTGGTTTGAAGTGACGGGGGCTCACCCAGGTGTGGTTAACTGCAGCTGGCCTCTGTTCCTGTGTCCCTGTCGTGCAGGATGACACTCAGTGTGCAGCTCAAGCATCTTCCCACCCCAGGGAAAGGGCTTCCCACGTCGCTGCTCTTGTTCCAGTTCCACCTTGGTGTCACCCTGAGCCAGAGACCTTGCGGGGGCCATTTGGCCTTGTAGCCACAAAGTGCTCAGATGCTCCATGTGTAAATGTGGTCCATGAACCACTGTTAATTCAGAGGCTGTGGATGCTCCTCACCATCTCCTCCAAAGCACCCCTCTGAAAAACTGCAGAAAGTAAGTCTCCTCTGCCATGCCTCAGTGGAGAAGCGCATGTTGGAGGTGTTTCCTACCCATGCTCATCCCTCTCACAGCCGTGTTTCCCTTGAAGGTGAAGGTGGCAGTGCAAAGGACCAGCACCGTGCCCAGTTTCACGGGAGCTCAGAGCCTCCCTGTCCCAGTTGATCACCGGTGGGGATGGTGACGACCCCTCCTCAGGACCAGGAAAGTTCTGCCTGAGGTTTGCAGCCTCGCGGGTGCCCAAGCTGATCAGCCATGGGACAGGGACAGGGCTGGGGTGGCACCCAGCCGTGTGCTGGCTACTGCAGGACCAGCACCTGGAGCCCATCAAAGCAAACCCACTGAGGCATATTTAACCAAACACTTACTTTCCATTTTATTCAATAATTGCTTTAATACTAAAATGCATTAGATGCTCAAAGCAGAGAAAAGAAAATCACATTTAGGTGGAAAACAAAGTTCTCATCAGATGAAAAAATCCCAATGTGGCAGGTACACCATTTGGAAACAGAATCATAATAATTTAATAAAGCTGCTTTATCATCTTCATAAAATAGACAGAATGGTGATTCTTTTTTTTTTTCCTTTTTCCATTTTGTTGTTTACAATGATTCAATCACTGTGAAAATGTACATAACATACATATCAGCATATACAACAATTTATTCTTCATATACTCGGCAACGGAGACACCATGACGAGACGTACCGCGCTCAGTCCCGCGGCCGCCCAGCCACCGCCGCCCGCCGGGCTGCCGGGGGCGGGTGCTGCTGAGAGCCAGTTTGTGAGGGGTGTCTGGAGACTCTACCCCAGCTTAGATCAGCTGAACATCAGCTGATGCCGGCGAAGGCTCCGTCTCAGTCTCAGCAGAGCTCGCAGCGGGGGCGGCTGGGCTTCTCCCCGGCGGGTACCGCAGCTCACAGGTTGGATCAGAGATTACCCATAGCTGCAAAAGCAGCTGTAGCAACAAGACCATCAATTTTCCCCAATGACAGACAAATGTGTTTCCATTCATAATTAGATTTTTTTTTTCTCCCCCCCCCCCAAGAATAATTTCAACATATTCATCAGACAGTGTGTTCTTCACAAAAGCAACTTGTTTCCTATTTGGAAAAATAAAAATAAAAAAGAAAGTAATTCACTTTTGCACAAAGTGTGATCCACAGGCCACCTCCAGCTCACAACAAACAGGGAACGGCAACAACCTCAGCAGACAGTGCTTGGCGGGGGGGGATTTTTCCAGCCATCAGTTGTGCCCCCCAGCCCTCCACCATCCCTCCCGGCACAGTCCTGCAGCCTGGAGGGTGGGAAAGGCCAGGGGCTCCCAAGGGAGCAGGGAAGAGCTCAGCCCCCAGCCCCCAGCCCCAAAGCTGCTCCAGATGGGGTCCTCGTCATGCTCGGGGGAGAATCGTCGGTGCTTGCTGCTCTCCTGGATGAACAGGGGAGCAGAGCAAGTTTGCCTGAAGGAAACCAACAGATCCCAGTGATTTTTCCTAAACCAAATCTGAGGACAGGTTTAAGTTATTAAAAAGCACAATAATTACATCTGGAACCCTTCCAAAAAGCCCTCCTGCCCGCCCTGCAGCTTGGAACGTTTTTTGCATGGCCAGTTTCGATGGAAGTAGGAAAAAAACAAGAGACTGCGATTTGCCCAGGAGCCTGAACTCATCTCGAGTGACACAGAGGGACAGTGACAGGAGTACCAAATATTCTGGGGAGCGCCGAGGCAGCGAAGCCGGGGCTGCTCTCTGGGTCTCCCCTCGGCCCCGCGCAGCAAGGCCGTACCAGGGAAGGGCCCCTCTCTCACATCCCCCGCTGCAGCCTGGGTCAGCCCAGAAAACTGGTGTTTAAATGATTTTCTTGGAGGCATAAGGGTTTACTGACCTCTTTAATGCCCCCTTTTAATACAGAATTATTTCACATTCTTTCTCGGCTGTGCTTTTATTCAGAGTGGCAAGGAACGTTTCCTCTGGGTAAATTAGAGAAATGTTTCTATTTTTTCTTTTTTTTTCTCTTCCTTTTCAGTTAGCATCTATTTTTCATCCGAAACACCAGGCTGGTGGTGGCAGCTCCGCAGGCAGAGGGCAACGCTCGGCAGGAATTAACGGCCGGCGCTTTTCCAGGCAGCTGGGGATGATGAGGGGGCACCTGGGGGGACCCACACTCCCCACCCCACGATGAGGCTGTGGGGAAGCTGGGTCCCCTCCTGGCAGAGGTGTGGGGTGATGATGGGGCCACACGGAGTCGTTGCCCTGTGAAGCCAAGAGCATCTGACAGACGAGGCATCGCAGGCTCTGTCTCTCAGCAAACACATGGGAGAAGTTTCCCCCCCAAAAAAAACCTCCCAGAGCTGACAAAACCAGGTAACGTCAGAATAAACTCAGCTTAACAGTTACAGAACACCCAGTTACTCCAACAGCCCCGAGCCAGCCCCTCTCCTCTTCGCTTGTGTTATAATAAAACACACATTTGGGGAAAAAAACCAGAAATAAATGACAGCAGTAACAGTACACAGGCAGGAAACACAGCGGGAACAGAAACAACATATCCCTGAAAAATGGGCTCAGAATCCAGAAGAGGGGACAAAACCCCCAGTTTGCTTTCTGGAGGGATGCAGGACATCGTGTTAACACGTGGGATGGGAGCTGAATGAGGTAGTCATCACACCAGTGAGGGAAGCATCACAAATTTCATTAGACAACTGTTTTTTCATTGATTCTTTCCCAATTCCTGGCCCTAGCAAGTGGCAGGGGGAACAGGCTGACTGCGGACCTGTCTCGGACCAGCTGTGGCTTCAGGCAAGATCAATCTGCCCTGAAGAAACAAATGGCTGAAGTTTAATTTTATTTTGAGGATAATAATGACTGGAACTTGTTTTCTTGTAGTTTTTCATTTAAATAAATCAAGTAACAAATAGTTTATCATTATATGTAGACCTAGAAAGACTCTTTCTCTAGAAACCACTAATTTCAACTTGCTGGTACAGCAAACATTGGCAAGAGCTATATATATTTCGTTCCATAATCAATTTCAAATTCTAGGAAACATTACTGAGGGTAGGAAAAAATCTTCAGTGAAGGGTTAACAATAATAGCAATAATAATAATAATAATAATACACTAACTGAAATCCTCCTACCTTACTCATACCTCACTGAGGAATCATCACTGCAAGAGAGAAGAGAGCTGTGGAATCCCTTCCCTCTGTCCCTTCTACAAAATGGCTATTAAAGTAGCTCAATTTTCAAATCAATTTTATATGAGTAGATTTGTACCCACACAAAAAAGTCCTTAATTATGAGAAAAAATAATGAATTGCTTTAATTTTTTCTCCATTAAGAAGGCACATTAATTGAATTAGTAGCGTTGTTACATATCACCTGTCTGCCCCTAAATTAACATCACTATTGCTCATTCCATACTTATTTATGATGCAGGGATAGAAAGAAATCAGAACAGTCTAAAATCCATGCCATGATGTCATACGTACATACACACTCTGGGGGTAATCATGACTAGGAAACACTGACTTGGAAGTGTGTGTGTCTAATTGAGAAGGTAATTTAGATCTCTTAAAACAATTCCATCTCTTTGACTTGGAAATGACTGAAGGCGAGGGATATCTAAATCTGGGAACTGGAAAAAAACCAAAATAACCAACTTCTGGGAAAAAACCTTTCCATGCATCACCTTGAAATTATGCAAAAGAAACGGATAAGGGGAAAAGTTCAGCACAGTGCATCCGACAATTGCAATCCAGGCAGGATTTTCCCCAAAACGTCTTCCCATAATGCCCTGTCATTTTCCTGCAGGAGCCGGGGGAGGCTGCAGGCAATGGTGGGGGCTGGAAGAAGCGCTTGCTCCACTGGGGCTGCAAACTGCAGGTTCCCCAAAGTTTAAGTAAGATGATTGTGATTTATTATTTTTTTTTATTCTTTTTTTTCAAGCCTGAAAGCCTTTTGCCATCACTAGACATACAGTAATTTGCAATATCAAATACAATAATAGTACAGATAAGTATGTGACAGCAAAAGGATTCGTAAACGCAGGGGTGTCCATAGCAAAACACCAACACCTTAAAATACAAACAACCTCGTGCTGGGTGAATTTGAATTGAAACTCACCCGACTGTCGCTTTGAACAGTCGCACACGAGAAACAGCCGCTATTTTGTCCAGACTACAAAACCGCCGGGGTGGTTACTAAAGATGTCTGAATAAGGAATTTGCCACTCAATTCTTTCCGGGAATGGAAATTTATCTTCGTTTTGAGATATAAAAATATAGAAACTCCGAGGAGGGGATACCGAGCGCTCCTGAGGCCTGGGGGGGTCTGGCCTCTGCCCCCGCCACCCGCCGCCTCCCGGCAAAAGCAAAACACCGGCTCCTCCGCTCCGGCTGCACACCCCTGCCGCCTGTCGAGACACGTGGGATTGTCACATTAACGATAGCTTCATTTATAAACAATACATTTAGGGAAAGCTTTTAAATACAGCAATCTGTGAACCATTGGTAAGCGATAAAAACAATCTGCGCTGGGAGTCGTGCGGTCCCTCATCCTCATCCTCATCCTCCTCTCGCCGAGTGCTGCTCAGAGGACGATGTCCTTTAGTCTCCGGGCGCCGGGCGAGTCCTTGTCCCGGCGTTCCTGCAGGAGCGGGTTGCCCTCCTGCCCGCCGCTCTCGCTGTCCGCCCCGCGGGGCTCTGCCTCCGTGGGCCGGGAAGGGCCACTGTTCCCAAAGGGCTCCCGTTCCCGGCTGCCGGCGCAGTGCCCGGCACCGTACGGCGCCGCCGGCTTGCCGGACAAGGGGCTCTTCAGGTGCAGGGGCGAGGTGACGGGGCTGACGGCCTCGCAGCCGTTGCCGGCCTCGCGGACGGCGCCGCTCACCTTGGGGCTGCAGGCGGCCGAGTCCACCGTTCTTTTGCCTTTGGGGTTGGCGAGCCGCTCCTCGGCCGGGGGCTCGCTGCCCTCCTTGCCGAAGGTGGCGAAGGTCCTTTTTGTGCCGCAGTCTGCGTAAGGCTCTGCGTCCACCGCCGTGGCCTCGATGGACAGGGCGATGACGTTCCTGCCGTGCTCGGGGGACTTGGCGCGGCTGGGCACGGCGCCGCGGGGCATCCAGCACCTGTCCGAGTGGCCCAGGATGCGGCACTCCTCCCGGCAGTGGAACCCCTCGCTCTGCTCTGTGGGGACAAAACACACGGGATGGTGAACGGCGGAGCCCAGCTGGGAGTGCCCACACCCACAGCCCGCCTGGGCTGGGGGAGACCACCCTGAGCCAGGGGCTGTGCATACCCCCCTCCCGAGCACAGGTGATCCTACCCCAAACAGCAGTGACTGTATCTCAAACAGCCATCGGTTTCAAGGCTCTACAGACCGGAGTTTAATTTCCAACAAGTTGTGCCACCTGTCACCACCAGAACAGAAGCCTGGGGAAGGAGTGACGGCAGCAAATCCATCACAACAGGGCTGTCCATGTGTCAAGCCCTCAGAGCCAGTGGTTCCTGGGTTTAGTGACCAGTGTTAAAAGCCACCACGTTTTAAGCTTGGTTTGACGTGACATTTAAGCTTTTCGCAGAGGGGGGAAAGGAACAGAGGAAGGAAAGAAAAGGGGGAGGAGAGAAGGTTCTTTCTGGTTCTGCTGTATATGTGTATTAACTTGTTGCTTAATCCCCACTGACCTCTCACACAACAGAGGCTTTATAAATCTCCAAGATTGTCCACTCCACTGAAGATTAAATGTGTCATTTCCAGTGCTGGGGCTTTATTCATACAGGAGCAATAAAGATCCCTTCTCTCGACTTGGGGCTGTCCCAACACCACTTTACAGTGATGAAATATGGACTGGTGGTTTAACCCTTTCCAAGGACCCTCCATGACTCGGGCCAAGGGCTCCCAGGCAAGTCTAAACCCTCGTGCCCGGGGCCTGCGTGCATTCCTGCACTGTCAGTCGATCCCAGGGGACTGCACAGCTTCACCCCCACGTCACAGATGGAGGACACACTGGGGCTCAGGGAAGCAGCCAGGCTCGGCCAAGTGCAAAGCTGGAAATCAAATTCAGCAGTTTCACCATCCCCAGCCTTTGCTGAGCATCCGACCGTGGCTCCCGCCGAACACCACAGGATCCTGGCTGCTTTTCAGTCTCGGCTTTTCCTTCATTTGATAAGAGCTTGTAATTGCAGCTGGCCCTCATAAAGCACAACCTCTCCCCACGCAAAGACGTGGCTCCTTCCTCCCATAACCTGCACACGCTCGGAGCAGCATTAAAGCTCTAATGCCATTACCCATACGAGACCACGCTCGGTCGGGGCCGGTTTGATGGATCGAAGGCGGCAAAGGTGCAGACTCAGCCTGGGTTTCCTTCCCGTCCGTCTGCAAACCATTCATTTTGATGCTCTGTACATCTGTGTGCATAACCTCCGCTCCTCAGACACATTGGTATTTCCACCACATGCGAGCACTAGGGCGGCTGATAAAAATTCTCAGCACATAACACAATGCACCAAAATATGAGCAGCTTAACACTTAGAGAGAATAAACGAGTAAAAGGCAGACCTCAAAAAAAAAAAAAAAAAAGAAAAAAACACCAAGAAAGAATTTTTTTTTAAAAGAGAAGAAGCCAATTAATTGAAAAATATATGGGTAAAACATCAGCTTTTTCTCTACATCAGAGCAGCAACCCAGTGATGTGCAGCACAGGGCTGGGTGGAGGGGAGGAGGTCTGGGTTTTGGCAGCTGCCTTTACAGCAGCTTGAGAGAAGGATGCCCTCAGCCCTACACACAGAACAACCTGCACTGAGCTCTAAAAGCCCATGATCTTATACTTTGATTCTGTTAATTTCAAGTACTTGAGCAAAACAGAAAGAAAAAAAAAGAAAAATTGCCCAGAAAATGTTGCTGTCTCCCTGTTTATCCACAGCTTAACTTCTAAAGGGTGCTACAGGCATACAAAGTTGTGTAGTCTGGCTGTGATAGCAGAGGACTTGGTGATGGCTGGAGGGGCTACAGAAATATCTTGGATTCTCATCCCCGATCAGACACTGATTTATTGTGCTGTGTGACCTTGGGCGCGTTGCTGGAGCACACATCACTTCAGCATCTCCACAAACATGAAAGGCTGGATCTGGGAGTGTGCTGGGCTGGCCGGTCCAGCGCAGGAAGGCACAGGGCAGCTGCTTCTCCTCACCTTCTCTGCCCAGCACCACGGCTCAGCCCCAAATCTGTGGGACCACCATAGCCAAGGCAAACATCACTCCAGAGGGAGCACAGGCAGGTTTGTCTTGCCTTGACCGATTTATTCCAAGCTGGCACATTTTACAGTTAAAAACAATTGGAGGACTTCCCTGGTTATGCAAGTGGATATTCCTCAAAGCCTAGAAAGGGACCAGTGCTTTAGGAGCTGTTCATTAAAGAGCACTGGCCTGGTGCCTCTCTGCCAGGGAGATGATCAGCTTTGGACACCACGATGCTTGTCTAGAACTCGCACCAGCAGCAGCTGAAACACAGGGAGGAAAGGAGCCGGAAAGCATGACATTAAATTATACTGTTTCAATCTTTTATATTAGGAAGGGAATGTTAACAAGTCTCAAAGAGGCCAGGCTGACAGGCAGAGGGGCAAAAGTCACCACCATCCACAGACCTGAGACAACAGGTAGTTCCACGGCACATTCTGTCACTCTGCCTCTGTGCTCAGCACGCATCTCAGCTTTGAGACCACGTCCTGCAGCCAGAAACTGTCCTGCTCTCGGGGACAACGTGTCTGGGCTGCCCAGAGCAGCCCTGACCTGGCAGCAGACACAAGGACCAGCACAGAGCCCCAAGCAGCAGACTCTTCTCCACGGCAGAATGGGGACCTTCAGCTACCCACCCATCCATCACTGTCTTAGCCCTGTAGCTGATATCAAATACTATTTTTACGCCACAAGCAAGGCCTGTTGATACACAGAAACACCATTCCTCTGCTATCCCAGTTGCAAAGAAGGCAGGTACAGCAGGGTCTGGGCTCCTCCAGTGGCTGATCCCAGGCCTGATCCCTGCATCCTCCTCCTGCCCCGAGCAGAGGCAGGCAGGGAGCTGCTGGGCACGCTCCCGGTGCTGCCCTTTGCAGCTCAGTCTGACTCAGCCAGCCTTGACGGCACCCAGGACGGTCATACACATTCACATTCACATTACTGCACTGCTCTGTCTTTAACAATCTGAAACAGGACAACAGGAAATTCTTTTACAGCCCTGGACCTGCCCCAGTCAATACAACTGTTACTGTCTGCACTAATAAAATGTTCTTGACGCAAGGAGCAAAGCCCAGGTAATAACTACCACACATACACGACACGGCGAGTGCCTGGCAGCCAAAACAGGCGGCTCCCCACCCCTGTGCTCATGGCAGGGGGCTGAGCAGGCTGGCGTGAAACTGCTGCCTGACCGGGCCAGGAGAGAGGCAAAGGGACAGGAAAACAACGGAGGGGCAGAGCAGGGTGAGAGACACCGAGCTCTGGCACTGCTCTGCACGAGCACCTTATCCTGACACGCAGTCCCCAAGGGCCCCAGCGCACCAGGCCGGCAAGGACCTGCCAGCTGGCATGGGCTGGGGCTAGGGAACACCACAGCCCTGAGATGGAGACCACCACGGCCCAGGGCATGAGCTGGGCTGGACTTCCGAAGCAGCTGAGGACACTGCACACAGCGAGCGAATAGTCCTGTTGCCAGTCAGGCTGTGAGGACACCCCTGTGGCACCCAGGTGGCCCAGAGAGATGCTGAGCAGCTCGCCCGAGGGCAGGTGCCGTGCCTGGGAGCAGCTGTACCAGCCATGTGCAGGTCCCACTGCAGCAACATCCGTATTTCACGCAGACTGCCCTTACCCAGCACAAATCCAGAACCTTGGTTCAGAGCACCTATGGGCAGGGTCACTTTTAAAATGTTCCCCAGGTACAAAACGTCCTGGCAGAAGTCTTTTCATCAAGAGGTGAGCAGTTATCCTGAAGTCAGACTCGGCAGGAAAAAGCATGTCATTACTAAACCTAAGCTCCCGCATAGCAAATATGAAGTAACATAAAATCCACAGCCACCTCTGGAATAAATGTGTTCCTCAACAAGTACAGCAAAATCCATGTTAAGCTCCACATTTCAAATCACAGCTCTACTTGCAACTCAGAAGGCCAGCACAAAGGCAACTGCTGTGGGTCCCAGCCACGCAGCAGCGGCCGAGGACCAGCATCTGCAAGAGGACCTGGTGGGAGAGAGAAAAATCCTCCACCGAGCCAAGACCCTCAGCACTTCCCAATCCCACCGTGCAAGCTGTTGGTCAGAGGAGCAGGGAGACAGGATGGATGCCCAAAAGCCAGAGCCCAGCAGGAGGTGGCAGAGCCCAGGAGGAGCTGGCAGAGGACACGTGGTGGGCACCAGAGCTGAAGAGCCTCCAGCTCCACACAGCATGGGTTCTTCCCTCATTACAGGGAGGGATTTAGGAATGTCCACGGTGTACAAATCCTCCAGCCTCCTGTCCAACACCCGCGCACCTGCGGCAGACACGGAGCGGGTGTGTGAGGTGCCCATTCAGCTCTCGGAGCAATTGAATTATCTCCAGCGGAATTGCAGCGCTGGCCAAAGAGACAAAGTTAAATCGTAGCAAGGTGCAAGTGCCTGGGAATGTAATATTCCTGATAAATGGCCAGATGACATGTGCTGTTATACAATCTAAGGTGCAATTTGGGCGATGACAATAGTCCCTGGAGTTTCCATTTCCAAACAGCCGCTCAGTTCAATCCAATCCATGTCAGAGCAGCTTTGCCGAGGTGAGTAAGTAGAGCTCATTTGTGCTATTACATGGAGAGCAAGGAAGAGGAGAGGAGGAGTTGCTTGAAAATCAAAAATAAGGGGAGAAAAAGCGTGACTGGAAGGATCCCAGCCTGCTGGGACACGCACGGGGCGGGGGAGCGTCGTGCCGAGCGGCCCCAGCCCAGAGCCCCCAGCCCTGCGGCAGCACCGGCCGCGGTGCCCGCACCTGGGCGGTGCCACGGGTCCCCTCGTGCAGGAGCCTGGCTCCATCTCCACATTTCGGTGTTTCTTCAGCAACCGTACGATTATACTGTAATCACGATGACACTGCTCCTGGGTGCAGCAAACAGCACGATCATTAAAAAATTCATTTCAAAATCTTCCTGGAAGCTAATAAATTTTACAGCAGTTTCAATCCTTTCTCATTGCAACAAAGAAAAGCTTAGTTCCAGACAAATTAGAAGTAAATTGATTGCCTTAGGGGAATCTATTCAAATATCACTTTTCCATGTTAGAAATCTCTTCCTGAAACAAGAAGAGGAGAACCAGGGAGAGCCAGCACGGGAGCAATGTGGAAAAGCAAATCATTAAATCTCAGTTCATGAAACCGAGGGGTGGGGGGGGGAATCAAACTTAAAATAAAATGCAAATGTCTCACTGGGGTGCGGGCCCAACATTTGTGATAGAATTTATGAATAATAAATACAAATAAATAGTAAACACGAAGGGATCAAACGCTGTTGTGGATGTTTACTCATGGTTAGCCATCTTTCATGGACAATGCGCAACTGCATTATTTAACACTCCTCTTCCAGCTACTTCGAGGTTTCTTTTCAACTCCAGCACCTTCATTTTCTCAGGGGTGTATGCACAAGGTGCAAGGCTGGTCCTCCAGCCCCTGCGCAGCACCCAGCATCCTCAGCACACCAGTGGAGCCCACGGCCCCTCCACCCCAACAGGAGTGGCTGTTCTCAGCTCAGGGCCAGTCATCCACCGCATGACACTCCAGATAAAATAATAAGCTCCAGCAAAATACAAACAGTCCCCAGCCATGGTTCATCATTTGCTTGTAAATTAAGACTCTGCACCTCTCCCTTATCTCCTCTAATAGCATAATATCAGGAAACAAGAGGTGGGGAATAGTGTATTATATTTTTGACCTATGGGCTTTACAGAGCCTTCCTCGCCTTTCCTAATAAGAAATCTCCAGTCAATGCAGCAATGTAATCCTGGCGTGGCTTCCTCTGCACAATGCTCAGAGGATACTAATAACCAGAGACAGTGACAAATGCTCTTTAACGCAACAAGAAGCCTTTCTTTTCCTCTCTTTCACCATTATTCGGGACTTATGCAAGCTAAAAATGCTGTATTTTTAATCCTGGATTGTCTGTCCCGACACAGAAGGTCAACAAGTGCTTGGACAAAGCACTGGAATTATTTTAGTGAAACAAGTGCTGTGATTTAGATTAATTTATTGGGCAATTGCTGATAAGGACCCATGGCTGCACGCAGCTCATGGGCCATGCTTCTGGAATGGTCAGTGGAGGTGTGCAAGGGGGCTCGTTCCCAGCTGCTGCAGACACAGACAGCTCCCAGGAAACGCTGAGGGCTCCCACTGATTTACACCAGCCAAGAGCTGGCCCATTCACCTCTTCCCCAGCTCTGTATTGCCATTAATAACTCCCTCTCTTCTGCAGAACTGTCCCTGTTTTATGAATGAGGACTGAGGGACAGACAGACCTGGGTGCCTGGCCAGCTGCACGCCAGAGGGGAAGGACAGACTTGATGCACAGGATTTCCTCTGGGGATGCTGATGCCTTTGGGATGAGAAGCAGGCTGTGGGAAGGAGGGTGATCACCAGAAGCAGGAGGAGCTGGTGTGTGGGTATGCCATGCACTACAGCAGAGTCAGACCCAGAAGGTATTATGGGCTGGAATGCAATTTAATGCTGGATGCTCCCCTTCATCCAGGACCGCAGGCCAATCCCCACCTCATTCACAAAGAAAAATTAATTCCATTTCAGAAGGCCGGCGGAACACACCATTTAAACTCCAATTAATCCTTTTCTTAAGTGGTCCGTGGAGCTCATGCTGGCCCCTGAGCGGCGGGGATTTCACCTCCGAAATTCCACTACTCATGCCTCCATCCAGGGCTCATTAGCATCCTAACTGATCTGGGATGCGGGATCCAGCCCTCGGAGAGGAGAGCACTCTGGGCTCTGATGGACCTCTTCCATCTCGAGCCATTACGGCTCCACAACTCCTCGGCACCGCTCCCATTAATGCTGATGGCAGCTCCTGCGCCGCCTGCACGGTGCAGAATACAACCCTCGACTTCATTACTGGAATTCAATTTCATTAGCACTGGATACAGAGGGATTGTCCTAAATACACTCTTTCTTATACTTTTTTCATGTTAATGCAACCATTTGAGTATATTATACCCTGCAGAGATGGAAACATTTCTAGTCTGTTTAAACACATTTCCCACAATTGGGAGCAAAACTTTGTCTCCGTTTATGCCTCTGACACCAGCTGCCTTCCATTTAATGGGACTTTAGTCACTAAAACAAATTAATCCAAAGGTTACTGTTCTCTGCTATTGTCACAGACGAAGCAGATTCACATATCCTGTCAGGGTAACGCGGGACCAGCCAGGCAGCCACATTCCAGTGGCAGCAATAAATCGAATTATTACTCTGTCCTATTCAAAATTAGGCGTCGGTCAGAAAACGGCAACTCAACGATTCTGATAAAAATCCAACAAAACAGAAATTACAGTTGGGAGAGATAAGAAGCAATTCCTGGATGCCTGTACTGGGCCAGCTCCTGGCCCAGCGCCTGTCGGACCAGCATCCCTGCCCTCTCCTCGGGGGGGCTCATGGTTAATGCCTTACTTCAACCAGCACCTCCCTCAGCCAGGACAAAACAGAACAACCCATCCTGATCCTCTTCCCGCAGGGATGTGAAGGCCAGGGTGCCCCGGGGATGCTGCCTGCCCCCTGGGCTACAGGAGAGCCCAGCACAGCTCCTCCTTCCCTGTGAGGTTTCTGGTGGCTCCACACAACAAGTGAGAAATAAAGGAGCCGAGGTTATAAACGCTGATACATAATTTACTCCTATTATCAAGATTAAACACATCTTTGCATGCTTAGCATAAAACAACTGCCTTTCCCCAGATTTCTCAAGGACATGCATAAACTTCATTATTATCTAAATAATCAAAAGAGTATTTCAATAGAATATTTAACTGTCTGCCTACTGGAAACTCACAGCCTTAATCTAACACTGATCCTCTGTTGTCCTTCATGTAAATATTGTTGGGACGTCAGCCAAAGCCTAGGGAAGTGAGCTTCATCTTGGTGGATGGGAATCTCTCGTGTCAGATACAGTCAGCCTGACTAATGAGACCCACAGCTTGCCAAAACCTACAGCCTCGCTGTCTGTTCCAGCCATTGAACGCGCTCAGAAACCCAGTGGCACCAGCCCAGCAGTCTACAGATCCCAATCAACTATCAATAGCTTAAGTGTAAGTGATTGTGTATGAAGTACGAGCCAAATGTGTTTCCTTTTTCAGTTTTAGGACCTCCAGTATTGTTATTGCACCAGTAATGCTTGCACGGAATTAATCATAGACGTACCCACAAGGCAAAACATTATGAGAAGCTCTTTGTACTTTCTAAAAGTGTGCAGCTCTGAAGAGTGGAGGGAGCTGGAAGGCTTCCCAGCACGATGGGGCGTTCCTCATCATCAAGAGAGAGCTAGGGAATTTTTCGCCTTTTCTTAAAAAACCAAAATGTTGGTTGCTGGCCATCTCTCATCATGACATTGACCTCTCATGCCTCCACCCTGGAGCTCGGCATTATCCCCTCCCTGGTGCTCTACTTTAAGTCTTTTTCAGATGAACGCGGGGGTTTTTCCACGCTGGTGGATCTTTACTCTGAAGTACAGGGATGTACCACGATGAGATGTTTGCCTAGGGCAGGGAGTGCACCAGAAAATCCCACAGGGATCTGGGACAGCCGCAGGGACAGGTCTGCAAAAGCTGCTCTACATTGTCCAGCACCCAAGAGTGCCTGAGCCGGCACCATGACTCACAGGGACACTCCTGTTCCCTCCACACAGCCATGGAGCTACAGAGAGGGTTCAAAGCAGGCTCCGGCTCCACACCAACGAGGGATAACGGCAATGCCAGGGAAATGCCAGCTGTGGGTTACACTGGCCCCGGGGCCAACAGAAGAGATGATAGAATTGCCAAAGTCTGGGAATCTGGTCCATTTAATTAGATGAAACTTCGTTCTGACAATTAAGTTTACTTTCATTAATCCAGAGGGCAGATAAACACGCACGTAAAATTACTATAAGGTCGAAAGTTAAATCTAAAACCTCATTATAAGCTTGGGGAAACAACATTACCTGTGAGTCACAGACAAGCACAATTCCAGCAATCCAGCTGGGGTCCCATCCCACCCCACCCCATCCTGTTCTGTTGGCCCCACAACCATGGGGGTGAGACGGAGAACGAGCCCTGGAGTATGTCTGGGGTTGCAAACTGCAGAGCCACAGGGAGATGGCTGAACAAGAGGAATGGAAAATAACTGTATTTTCGTGACCTGCACGAGCACTGCAAGGAAAGCAGTCGGCTCCACAGCTCCAGTCCTCCCGGCCAAGCTGCTGCCAACCCATAGGCACCCGGGCAGTGATTCTGAGCCCTACACGGGGGCTGCACAGCACACTGGGATCCTCCCGCACATCCCTTACTGTGGCTCCAGTGCAGAGGGGGGAGGTCCCTGCTCCCCAGGACAGACTGTTCCAGCGCTGCTGAAGCCTGGCGGGCTCTGCCCCAGCCTCTGCCGGCGCAGCCTCCGAGGATTTCTGGTTTCCCGAGGCACATTCCTGCAGCACTGCCCCGAGGTCAGCCTGGATTGTGTTGGCTCCTGGCCTCGGTTCACGGGGCTGTCAGCTAAATTGCACCACAGCATCGTTGCTCCCAGTGATGGTGTGACAGACAGACAGAGCCCAGCTGGATTTTCAAAACCTAAGCACTTTGCAACACCGACAGGCAAGAAAAAAACAACCACCAACCCACAACCCTCTTAGTCTGAGCAGGTTTTATCTGGAAATACCCAAAGCTAGTCAGTATAAGACCCCACAAAGTCATTCCTCCTGAACCACTTTCCTGACCAAACCTTTTAAGTGTCACTGGGAAATAAAGAGCGATAGGTACCAGCCCCAGCCGGCGTTACCTGATTAGTCTAGTCCCCACCGCATCCTCAACACCGCCCTTCTTCAAAGGGATAAAGCGAGGCTGAAATGACTGATGTAATTGGTGCTTTCAGACACAGTTAGCACGAGAAGAGTCAAGTTCCTTATACTGGAGTTCAGCACGGGGCTGCAGCCGCAGAGAGGACGCAGCCGGTGCTGGGGCTGAGCCGCCGGCTGGGCTCCTGCTCCACAGAGAAGCACCACAAGCGAGCGGGTTCAACCCAACCGTGCCCCTCTGCGGTGGAATCAGCCCGATTTTCCCTGAGCACAAGAAGCGGGGTGCAGAGGGAAGGCAGGCAGCACGGTCCTGCAGCAATTCCACTGGAGCCTCGCTACAGGGATCCACCCTGGCTGTCTGCGGCACACGGATGTAATGCTGCCTCTTCGCCACTGCACGCTCGCCTCATTGCTGAAACACTTACACATGCAGCATGCATTAGAATTAAAAAACCATTAAACCTCGGAAAGGAAAAACTTTGACAGGATGCGTAATATACTAAGTATAATTAATTAAATTGGATGAGGCACTGGGGGACGAGAGAAGAGTGGATGGAGACTGTTCTTGGAAAAGGGATGGTAATGCACTAATGTTCAGTGTGTGCCATTAAAAAACAGCCTTGGAAGAGGCGAGGATGAGCGACGGGGGCTTCGAGAGATGGCACCAACCAGTTGGGCACCTCGGATGAACAGCAAAAAAGGCGATAGCACAGAATGTGGCCAATTAGAGCCCTAAAAAAATTATAATGAGGGTGGAAAAGGCACCCGAGAGATGGAAAAGCAGAAATGGCAGTAGGTTGCTAAATAGCAAGTGCTCTACCAGTCACAGCCTCCTCCAGAGAGCTGCTCCCACCCACCCTACCAGGGCACAGACACCAGAGCACCTTCACCGACCAGCTCCAGGCTCCTTGGGGCTGGCACAGGCGAGAGGGGATTCATCCTGGAAAGCATCTGGCTCTCTGTGGGATTATTCTTCAGCTATTTGTAACTCCAGGTGCAGTTCCCCAGTGTGGGTAGCACCCTGCTGCATCCATCCACCCCCTTGGCAGCGCCTGAGGTGGGTGGGAAGCATCAGCCAAAGACGGGGCCAGGGTGGGAGCATCAAAGGCAGCCCCAGTCAGCACAGCAGGCACAACATGATGAGACAGGCACAGTCTGGCTGTTCAGCAGGACAAAGTTTTAACAGGCTTAACAACAGCATCAGCACTGATCATTAGGCAATTACAGCTGCTGAAAGTTGACAAAGCACCAGGACCAAATGAATTATCTCCCCAAATCCTGCAGGCAGGAGCACGGAAAAGAGAAAAGCCATTGTCAACAGCCTCTGATAGCTCACTGGGTGCAGAGCAGTAACTAAAAACTAAAGGGCTGTTCATTTACTTGCTGTTTTGAGAGATGAAAGGGGAAGGCCAGGAAATGAGATCTTCAAAAATATTCTCATCACTCAGGGAGTGGTGGGAGGGAAGGTCCTGGAAACACTGATACAGCCAGGATTGCTCAGCGCCCGGGGACATCTGATTCAGAGGAAGGGACTGCGTGTGTTTGGAAGGAGAAAACAGATTTTGGCTGGAGGAGTTCACTCCTGAATCATCCCCAGCCTTACTTGCTCAGTTCTGCACATTCCTGCACAGCCGCCAGCGCTGGCCAAGGGGACAGTCGTGAGCTCTTCCTGAGGATGTGCCAAAACCCACTGCTCCAGGGATCTGCAGAGCTGAATCCATGCAGGACCACAGTGACTCCCTGCAAAGCAGGGGATGCTCAGCCCTGACACGCTGCGCTTCTCAAGCACAGCCCTTCACTTTGAGTGACTAGGCACGCTTTTCCGAAAAACATGCAAATGTGATTTAAAGACTCTAAGTGATACAGAATATATCACATCCCTTGGGAACCTGTTCCAGGGGGTAATTATTCTAATTCCTAAAATCATGCATCTCATTTGCAGCTGGAATTTTCCAAGGCAAACCTCCATCTCCCAAGGCTCTGTCTTGTTCACTGCATTAGGGAGATGCTCAGCAGCAGAGATCTCCTCTTCCCCCAGCTCACTTCCGAACACAGGCTGAGACGACCGATGTCTCAAGCAAGGTTCAGAGCATGTCCCCGAGGATGCCATCTCTCTCGGGTCCTATTTCAAGCCCAACGGTCCCAGCTGAAAGAATCCTGCTGGATTCAAAAGGCTTCCAGTGAGGTCCTAAATCTCCAGACACGTGTTTGGACGGTGAAAGCCAATTCGTTCAGCTATACCCAGAAGCTCCTGAACAGTCTCCAGAAAGCCAGGGGACGTGTTTGCACTGACAAGGCATCTCCTCTCCATCTGCTTGCCATAGCTCGGTGGTCCCTGCAAGGCAAGGCTGCCCAAAGAAGTGCTTGTGTGGATTTTTACAGTGAATTAATTTAACATATCCACTTCGTAACAGTGGAGGAAGACTGACAAAGCAGAGGTCAGGCAATGAGGGAATTGCAGGTAGAATCGTTAATTTTAATTACTTGTCTTCATTAAGGTGAGGTTTCTCGATCCTACAGTGACGACTAATGGGTCAAAATATTTGCATGAGTGAATATAGTTCCACTAAAGAGTGGAACAGACACAGAATTTTCTTTGGATTTTACAGGTGCTTTCACACCACATGATGAAGAATTCCCAGAACCCAGCAGCGTACCAGAGGGGAGCAATCTGTAGGTGCAAGATAAACATTTTTATGAGGCACAGAAGTGCCCAGAAGAAGCATGACAAGGTGGAAGTAAGTGACAAACGAGGTAAAACATGGGTTATACTCGAGCTGCTTATGTCTCCTTGGCACTTGAATGAGTTGCAATACAAGCATCAGGGCTACCTGTGCTCCTGACAGCACTGAAAAGGAAACAAAAGTTTGGAACAAGCCAAACACATTCAATTTGCCTGAATAATTTAAGCTGCTGAGTTATCATGTGCTTCATGGCCTGTCATCGAGAAAAGCTGCACTGCACAGGAAAGGTCTGTAAATCAATGCATCTTAGGGACCAAAACTAATCAGAGAGCGGCTGCAAAAGCACCGCCTGTCAGAACAGATGTGGGATGTGGAAGTCACCCGGTGAGTGCTGCAAAGCACTCGGCATTCCTGGGCTCCAGGGGTGGCTCCCTGGGAGCCTGCCACAGGACACACAGCGGGACATCCAGAACACACGGCTCCCACCGAAATGGGCCAGTGAGCAGCAGTGTCAGTGGCACAAACAACAAGTAAGGGGGCTACAGGAGAGCTGGAACTGACTTTTGACAAGGCCATGCAGTGATAGGGCAAGCGGGAGTAGCTTTAGACTCACAGGTTGAGATAAGACATTAGGAATTAATTCTTTACTGCGAGGGTGGTGAGACACAGGCACAGGTTGCCCAGAGAAGCTGAGGGTGCCTCACTCCTGCAAGTGTTCCAGGCCAGGCTGGATGGGGCTCTGAGAAACCTGGGATAGTGGAAGGTGTCCCTGCCCGTTGTTTGGGGGTTGGAAGTAGATGATCCTTAAGGTCCCTTCCAACACAAACCATTCTGTGATGATGATGATGGACTGGTAAACACAGAGAGTAAAAAACAAATGGAAGTCCAGTATATACATAGTAACCTTCCAGGACACACCTGAGTGTGCCTGACCCTCCCCAAAGGTATTTATACCCTCCACTAATGCAGCTACTGTTCCCAAAAAACACTGCCTCTCTGACTGTTCCTGAATTACTACTATGCACAGTTTTAACTTCAGGTTTCTAGCCAAATTCCTCTTCCCACACAAGAGCTGCCCCTTTATAACTTCTCACCAAGCCGTACCTCATCCGGGATCGCAGGTAGTTGAGCTGAGAAAGTCCCTCTCCCAGGGCAAGTCCGGAGGCTCCTCGCCTGCCTCGGGAGCCCTTTGCCTACCGCAGCAGCTGACTGGGAACGTGCCCGAGCAGACGAGGCAGCACCGTGTGCTGAACTCGCACCAGCTCCTCCTCTGCCTCATCTCTTTAGTGAAGGCGACACTTCCAAAGCAGTCAGAGGAAATCAAGTGCTCGACCTATTTTGGTTTGCATGAGATGAGGACACCCACCTCCCTTGGCTTCTCGCAGAAATTTCCAAGCGACGCTCTTCACTCTTTCATTTTTCACAAAAAACAGTGCAGGAACCACCACAAAACCTGCTCTCTCTCCAGCACGCACCCAGCAGAGCCAAGTCTTCTCCCTAGGAAGTGCCAGAAGCTTCTCGCCTTTCACCCCCACCAGCCGCAGGTCCTCAGCACCCCACAGGACGTGGCAGCCCGTGTCCCTGGCCGGGGGGACCCTCCCGTGACCGTCCCCACACCTCCGGCCGTGTGCCAGGGCGGCTCTGCGGCGCTTCCCCGGGATGCAAGGTAGCATCTGTGGTGAAATCTCACCAAATGATCCAAGATAGTTTTCTCCAGCTGGGACTGATTGAATATAGCCTGGGCACCGGATGATGTGGGAAATCAGTCGTAGCCGAGCACAAATTGCATGCATAGAGGTAATTACTGCAGCACAAGGTTGGTAGCACCACTACCCACATGACAGTGTATCTCAGCAATTTTCATTTCCTATTGCTTCAATTCAGAAAGGGGGTTTTTCATCTTTTTTTTTTCTTTNTTCAATTTACTCCTTTTCCTGCAGGGACTGATGCTAACCCAGGATTTCTTCGGGATACAGCTCTGGTTTCACTCCAGCCAGTCATTCCACACACCCAGATGTCCCCCTATTTATGACACCCAGACCTCGAGCCCGACCCATCTCGACCCGCCTCCACTGCCCTGCCCCAGGTGTGACTGTCACTGCCCGAATATGAGGTGACACGGCGGTGACCACCTGTCACCCGCTGCCGTGTGCCAGCACCCCCAGCCAGCTGTGGATGTTGGTAATGAAACACAACGTGCTGGTAGCTAACAAAGCTGGTTACAAAGCAAGTCGTTCTTCACACTTGAAAAAAGGTGAAAATGCGATAAGGAAAATGGAACAAAAAGGGGTTTCTGCTGAAAAATAAAAACACTAAGAGAGCTAACGCTGAGAGTGGGGAAGCTGATCACTACCATTACAGATACTCAGCAAATATACAGGCCACATTATGCGTACTGTGATTATACACATCGTGACTAACATAGATCTATAATATACTTGCTATAAAGAACTTATTTTCCAAACAGACACAGGGGTTAAATGCAGGATGGAAGGGGAAATGACTGCGCAAAGGCAACACACACCCAGTCAGAGCCTGGCACAGCCCACGCTCCTGCTCCCCAGCCCACCCGCTCCCCGCGTACCTGCGTGCACCGGGAGGAAAGGCTGCCAAACTTCTTAATAATTCTGTGACCCATTTAAAAATATCTACTCTTACATTCATATATGCTGTATGAGAAATAAAATATAGCACTCACGAGTTTTGAGTGGCAGCACTTCCCTCAAGACAGATAAAAGCTGCGAGTTCTCTTTGCTGTTTGGTGCCAATTATTACAGAGTTTTGACTTATATATTATTACGTAGATCATTTAGTAAAACAACCTACATACAAACCCAGTGGTGTGTGTGTCTCCCTTCAGCAGATATCTGCAGGAACTGGAGCAGTTCAGAGACTCACCCATATCACCATATTTCGGAGGCGGGTGGGCTCCTTCCCCTGCACCCAGGGGAGACACACTCCCTGCCCTACAGCTCTCTGCAGCGTGCAGCCTAATTAACAGAGGTCCTAAACAATTTATCGTTATCGCACATATAAATGTAATTGCACCACGTTTCGGAGGGGAAAACAACAGGCACCCAACTCGTGGCAGCCCCTCCGGAGATGCTGGCGCACACCCGGGCGCCCCAGGCCGCGGGGCGCGTGTCGCGGTGCCACGGCAGGTTTCCGCCTGTGGCACCCACCCCGCCCAGGAGGCCGCCCCGAACCCGCCGCATGCCCGCGCCCGCAGAGCCGGGGGTCACCGCGCCGCTTGTGGTGATTATTCCTTTAATAAAGGGCCCTGTATTTTCCTGCGGCTGCAAAATTGATGCGGGTTGCCATGGTAAGCACACACTTTCCCATTTAGCAGAATAATAGGCAGCTTTGTATAATTCACTGATTTCAGATGATTTCTCACCCCAAGCGCGAGTCGCTCAAGTTACGTAAGTCACCTGTTGTTTAGTCAATCTGGCAATTTTAATTAGAATAAATTTTTACGATTCCTCTTTGCAACACTTAGAGCAGCTCTGCCACCAGAATGCCGAGATGTCTGTAAATTATACGGGCCCCAATCACATCTTTTTTTGCTGTTTTAATTACAGTAACATTGCAGCATTAATCATGTAAGCCTCTGTTAAACAAGTAACAGCCATCCTCCATCATAATTAAAAAGAAAGGCCAAGCAAACAGGAGCTCTGGAGTTTACCATATTTTCTCTGAAAATTATATTTTAACTTAAGAGTTTCACAAACAGTAGTTTTATTTGGCTCTAATTAGTGTTGTGAAGGAAACACCGAAAGGTTAATAAGAGATGGTTAGTTTGTAATGCAAGTTTCCCAGTGCCAGCCCCAGCAGTTCAGTCTGTTTTCAGAGTCATTAACGATGTAGATTGATTACAGGAGGAGATTGGGAAGTGCTGGCTTGCTGCGTTAGCAGAAGGTTTGGTTTTATTCATATACCTTCCCTACTGTTAAATCTGATGGCCATTACCTTGACCACTTTGCCAGTCTTAACCGCTGTGAGAAGGAAAGTGTTAAAGGTTTCCTTAGAAGTTACTGGCAAAGGGGAAAAAGAGGCCACGTGAGCCTTTTTTTGACTTGTTTATAAGGCAAAAGGAAGCTGCAAGCTTGACTGAAATGTTTATTTATCTTAAAATATCTTAAAATCCAAGTATTGGGTAGTGGTTTCGGAAAAGGAGGCTTGGGAAGAGCCAGGGTTAGAACCACCCCACCCTTCAGCTGAACCCTGAGACAAAGATCTTCTCTGCAAGGGTTCTGCTTGGGCTGGAGTTTAGGAACAGTTAACAAAACCAAGCACAAATAGAAGCTGAAATTCTCTAGTCAGAAATACCTCTTCTTCATATCTCCTATAAATTGCTCTCCAGTCACCCAGCAAAAATATGGGTAAGCAATGACTGAATTTGACAAAATCTCATTAAAAAGTACAGTAAAACAGTAGAAACTCTCCAAATTTCTGGGCTGATCATTCATCCATTACAAACCTACACAACAGGGCATGGATTCAAGTTTTAATTTTCCTCTCCAAGTTGCCAAAATGCTCACATCTGGTGAGTTTTCTCTGTGCTTAGGGGGAAAAAACTTGAGGATATAAAGGTTATAACTCCCGTGACCCTGAAAGGAGTAACTTCAGTGATGAAGTCTCTGCAAGAACTATCTTTGAAGGAACCTTAAAACTGAAGGAAGGGTGCCAGGAATGCGGGATATAGGATAATGCTTCTTATGCAAACAAAGGAGGTTGCACATCTGTTTGTTATTTAGTTCTGCTGTTTCGATTGGCTTCACTTACTGCTACGGAGATGACTTCAGTGTCACCCCTGCCCCCCACCACTTCCCAGCAAGGACTTCTCCAAGCTGTGCTCAGCGTTACTGAGAAACTGAGGGAGAGCAGCACGCGGGATCTGTCCGTGCCAACCACACGTCCATGCATGGATTACACCTCCTGGAGTGACCACTGCCCTGCTCTGCTGCGACGTGGCGTGGAGCTGAAGGGAGCTGAGCCCAAAGGCGGGGCCGCCTGTCCCTCTGTCCAGTTCTGCCTGTCCACATCACCCTCTGAAAAAGGAGCTGAGCACCACGCTCCTGGCAATGATGAGGGTCATCCTGAAGAGAGGCTCATCAGCCTGAGCACGACAGACTTCTCCCCAGTTACATTCAATGGTCTAACAAAAGATATCAGGCCCCTCCACAATCCCGGTTAGGCAACGCCAGCAGGAGCTTGAGGAGGATGGAGAGAGCGTGGACAAAAGCATCAGTAACCACCACACAGAGCTGACTTAGATGCTCAACACGCAACCATTTAAAAGTGCGGGAATCATAAGACAATCAACTCCTCTTCCCAAAGACCAGCTTACCCACTCGTCAGAAAAATCCTTCTCTGGGCTTTCAAAGTACCGTGAGAAGCTGACTGCTCCCTCCAGGCTGGCCACTGCAGGAGCACCACGGAGCTCACTGAGGCTGCTTTACCAGAGAGCCGTGCAATAATACAGAAATCAGAGGAGCTGTAATAATTGACACTGCCCTGTAAAGAAAGCTTATAGCGTTTATCCATCTTAAGGGATGTGCTGTCACTCACACATGAATGTTACACTTTATGTCTTGTGCTGCATATATGAATACAAGGAAGTAGATACTTTTAATAATTTGTAGAAACTTCCAGAGAAATGGAGCCTCCAAAGTCCTAGAATATGTCACTTAAGTCTTCATGTACATGCAGCTCTACAGAAAAGCTTTTCTGCAGAGTAAAAGGGGGTTGTAGGTAGAACGACTGCTGGAAATCAGCTTAAAAAAATAAACAGTTTCTAATACCTGTGTTTGCCTCCAGTTAATACCATTAGTCATGTTCTCAATTCACAACTGAAATACACTCAGATACTATGGAGATGAGCATAAGAACCAATTGGAATATTCTAGATAAAACCTGATCCCCTAAATGATGATACATCTGAATAATTCGGGATGCAACCAGCAAGAAAAGTTTCAGTGAATATCATGGGCCCGTTTCTCCTTTACATCCAAATCTTATTTCTATACTGTGTGATAGTATAAAGAAGACTTAACGTAACTATTTAAATATAACCCATTTCTATTCAAAGAACCCTTCATCTTGCTGGAGTTTATGGGACTCAGACACAATTAAATCTCCCCAGTGAGCAAAGTTACGCAGATGTGGAAATGTATGCGGGATCAGGTCTTTCCAGATGACATTTCACGTGAACCTTTACTGCTGATCTGGCACCAGAAAAGTGGAAGTGATGCTTTTAGAAGCAATTCTCTGTAGAGATCCATTACTGACATTGCTTAAAACCCTCTCATTTTGATTTTAAAGCTTTTTCACTATTTTATGGCTGTGGTGACTATTTCTAACACTGCCTTTTTCATGATTAGTGTGTGCTTATTATTTTCATATTTTCTATTTTTATCTCAAACAGTGAATCACTGCTTCATTGGACCAATGATTTTCTTTCTACAATTGATGGTTAAAATACTGGCCAGCACTGGGAATTAAGATAAGTGTGAAATCTGTTGCTTCTAACATTAAAAACTTATATTTGAAATATCGCCTTTCTGATTTCTATGCTGGCAAGAGCTCCTATGACTTACAGAGCATGAGAATGGCTCTCGCTCAAGGCAAGGTGAAAAAGGCAGTAGAATACATTTAAGCAGATCTAGGTGCTCGTGCACATCCACACAAAGAAAACAAGCCAAACCTGCACAAACACTATGTTTGGAAGAGGGCAAACGGATTTAAAGAAAAAAGTACCAGTATGAGCAAAACCAAGGGAAGAACAACTACCTGAATCACAAAACAGAGTATCTAGCCTCAAAGATGCTAATTCAGGTCCTGAGGGATCTAATCAACCTCTCTGTTGAAGTAAAGATAAAACTTTTTGACAGCAAACGCTTTCTGATAAAATGGAATTTTCAATTACCCTGTGAAACATCTGGTCCGTGCTGCCATTTCCTGGGAAAACCACCACCACAGTCTGCAGTGTTGGGAAACATTTCACACTGAGCTTTCCCCGCGTTGCTGGGAGGATCAGGTGTCAGGAGCTTCGAACCCGCAAATGTCGCCATCCCCGCACCGTCCACAGGGGCAATGCGCTGCTGGGCCCCTGCCCGGCACCACCACACGCTCCAGCTCCTCCTGGAAATCAGGGTTTCCTCCAGTGCTGGACTTCGAGTCACGGTTACACCAGGACGTGGAGAAAATCCACCCCATCTTGCAGTGAAATAGGCCAAGACACGAAGGGGACCCCAGGATCTACCCCGGTCCTCCAGCAGACTTCTCCAGCCATCCCAAAACACGCTGAGATCCAAGAGCCGCTGAAAACACCCCTCTCTCAAACAAATCCGTTTGGAAGTTCAGCTGAGGACGTCATTAGGAAGAGAGCACACATAAACTTCCAGCAGCGCTTTACACCTCCACAAATAAACAAACAATTAGACGGCAGCCAGGCAATCGCGGAAGGTGGAACGGCACCAGTGCCCGCCTTCCTCTGCATCCCGTTTGGTGTCAATTAGCAAGGGAAGGAAAACAATCCTGGGCAATAATGAACTCCAAATTGGGTACATATTAGAGAGATTAAAGCCATCTTTTCATCAGATGAATTTATAATCAATAATTAAGATCCTGAGGTAAAGAGGGACTGGGCAGAAGTCCTGCTCCCAAAATACGCAATATGGCTGAGCTCCAGGCAGTATTTCTGATGACCTGCTGCTACCCACTAAAGCTCAACACTCTCCATGCTATGGTTTGCCATTTTTCTGGACATCTAGGTCATTTCCAAAGGAGGAGAAAGGGCTCCTGGCCAGCGGGACTGGCAGCTGGTGTCACTCCCACCCAAGAGTGGCACCAGGAAAATGAAGCACCGGCAGGTCCCTGGGGCTTCCACAGCCAAGTACTCACCACCGGTGCCAGCTCACACACTGGTTTAAGACAAAGGAGCTTGGACTCATCCAAGCCTACCTCCCTCTGCAGGAAATCCAGCATCTCAGTGGGCAAAGACTGGCCAGACAGGTCCACACTGACCACCCTGAGCCACCACGGGGGGATCATCCTCTACTACCCAGCTACAAGGATTTCTGCCAACCAGTGTCTGCCTTGGCAGATCCAGGGTTACCACTGAGCAGTAAAGACTCACAAATTATTGGGACAAAGTCTGAGAGCTGGCGACTCATGAAGGACTTGTAGTGTCACCAGCTGAGGTCCAGGCCCAGCAGAGCCCGGCCACGGGAGAACCACACCAGGCTCCCACACAAGAGATCATTACCATCAACAAGCAAACTCGGACAACAACTCCCCCACCCCATTTCTCTGGGATTACATGAGATGCAGTTTGGGCAGAGACAACAAGCGAAAGCAAAGCATGGGCACATGAGCTGCCAAGCTGCTCTTCAGACAACGACTGTGTGTTTGGAGCAGTAGTCAGACAACAGTCCTGCACATCCTTGTCATTTCTTGTGTTTCCTCCCCATCCTGCCACTCTGCCCCAAAATCGGGTAAAAATTACCAAGCCAAAACCATTGCTTTAATCATGTGGGAACTGCTGTTATCCCCATCACCTCAGCGTCTCGATTTTCCTGATTATTTTCTGCAGTTCCTGTTTGACAAATCAGCTCAGGCAACACTCTCTTTAACCTTTTTTTCAGCTTCTGTGACAGTAACCACTAATTTCCCCACCTGGGCTCCTCCTCTCATTGCTCCACCAACACCCCAATAACCTCACAGGGTTACCCCAAACTCTTCCACACGAGACAGTGGGGGTCCTGCAGGGCAAGAGAGCTGCTTTTGGCACACCAGCCCACAGGTGTGGCTGGATGGCAGTGCAGCACTGGCATGCTGCTTTCCTCCCAAAAATAAACCAGACCCAGGAGCGCCAACCCCCTTGGCCATGGCAGGACCAGAAGACAGACAGGTTGCCTTCTGAAATCACCTTCTGGAAATACATCTGATTTTTGGGGTGTATTGTACATGCAGTGAGGAGTTCATGCTACAGTGGACTGAACCATATTTACTTCCATCCGACTCCTCTGATGAGCTCTGCCTCCAACTCAGCCTCTTTAACTTATTTGCATTGTTATCAGAGCCAGCACGCAGACTTATCAGAAATGTAATCCCTGTAAAACCCTATCTGCAGTCCATTGAGACCAGGTTTTTTGCTGAAGAAATGTGACAAAAAATTAACAGATGTTGCTCAGACCATTCACCAGGATGGGAATCAATTATGAACATTTTTGCTCCTGCAGTCATCCCTTAGTACAAATGCATCTTAGGAAACCCTCTCCTGATTGAAATGAAAAAGCATTTCTTTGTAATAGAAGAATAATAAATGATAGCTATCAGCCTGCATTCTCTGACACGGTGCTGGTCCGCGGAGAATTAAACTGCCACTGTACAGTTATATAAATGTTTAATTTTTTTCATCTTTGGCCACAGTAGGGTTGTCTGGAAATACATTATCACTGCGGATGCCATCCCTCTCCAATTAGTGTGGCTGGCAGCGTGGAATGTGTAGGTGACCTCTGTGTTCCCCTCCTCGTGGAGTCTTACAGGGTTAACTACGACCATTTAACAGACTCTATCGAGAATTAATACAGCGATCAGATTCTGTCCAGAAAAATCCCACATTCAGTGGCGCAGATGGCAAGAACTCTCTCTCCCCCGTTTGACTCTTTTATGACAGCAAAACAAAGGCTTTTAATGATGTTTACCATGAATTGAATTAAACAGCTGAAGACCAGTTCATAATCACAGCATTTTGTTTTCATATCCTTAAGTCTTTTAGCAGTGGGGCTTCCAGTTGAGCCTCAGCTACAGCTTATCTCAAGATATAGCCAAGTGCCCCGAGGCTCCCCCGTGCCGGAGCACCAAGCCGCACTCAGGATTCGTAATTGAAAAAGACAGGATGTTTGCATAGGATGTTTGCATCCCTCAGACATTAAAAGCGACATTCATGCCCAAGTACAAACGACACTCGGGCTCAGCTGAACTCCTCTGACTTCCTTCCTCTAGCTAATACCAGTCTGATTTCAGAGCAGGACTTCATCCCTGCACGTGGGGACGATAAGAGCTGAAACCTGCCACCTATGCAGGAGAATAGATGCAAACCCTCGCCCACTGGCCTGAGCTAATCCCTCACGGGATGCCTGACTAATTGCCTACATGCTCTGCTGACCTTTGGGAAAAGTTGCCTGGATGGCTCTGGGCCGGGAGCGCGGGGAAGGGCACACACCACCGGCGCTCCGGAGGGGAGCGCGGGCAGGGACCAGCCCTGGGCACAGCGCCTCTAACTCCTGCCCTAATCCCAACTGTGCCGCTCACTCACTGTCAGGCAGACGCTCAGGGCCTTGGGTTTTCTGCCTGTGAATAGAGGATAATCCCAACTGCTCGCTTACCTGACAGGCGTGGCTTGAAGATTAATTTATATCTACCCAGCGCTCTGACGATGTACGGCATTATCCCCAGCAGGCACTAAGCATCCTCACCGCACACCCACCCGGGCAGCCCCAGAGCCACCAGAAGGGGCATGTGGGGGGCAGTGGGCACCGCCCCAGGGCGCAGCAGTGGCTCACCTTGCTCGGGGCCCTGGGACCCCATGGAGGGGACGCTGGTGTTCAGCACATCGTTGACGGCCGTGTCGCAGTAGAGGCCCCGCTGCACGTCGTGCTCGCTGTCCGTCTGGTCACTCTCCTCATGGCCACTGTCCTTCAGACTGTTCCCCTCCAAGTCCTTGAACGTGGAGCTGCTGGGGAAACACAGCTGTCACTTATTGGGTGGGACGAGGTGGCCCCCGACACCCCGCGAGACCTGTGGGGATGGGAGGTCCCTGCTCTCCACAGCACCCAGTGATGGAGAGCTGGGGCAGGGAGTGTGGGGGGAACACCTCTGCCTGGCACCTCTGCACCCCAAAACACAGCATCCAGCCTGCACCACGCTGTAGGCTGCTCCTGCCCATGGGTGTGGTGTCAGCCTGTGGGTACAGTCAGGCTGCCGTGGGTCTTATGGAAGCTCAGAGTGAAGCAGGATTCGAAATAAAATTTTAAAAGTATACATTAAATGAGCTGTTTCTACAACTTGGCTCTCTCCCAAGTCGTACTACCTCATACTGAAGTTGCACGAGATCTAAACCCCATTTTTTTAGGTTATAAGCCAAATCCTAATCACTTTAAGCTTAAAAACAAAAGTCTTCCCAGAAACAGGAATTTCTTTCAATCATGATGATGCATTCTTATTATTAAAAATAAACCAGTGATTCTGGGTCCAAGTTCATGCAGCTTTAAGGAAATCTGATACGCAGTCAAACATCCTTGACAGCCCCTGCAAGCACAGCCACTGCTGGGAGGACCCAAGGACTGAGCTGCTCCCAGATCTCCCCCAAAGGGCTGAGCAGCCCCAACACTCCACGGAATGCAGCCCCCACGCCACAGGGATGGAAGAAGGACACTCCTATGAAGACAGGCTGAGGGAGCTGGGACTGTTCATCCTGGACGAGGCTCTGGGAAGACCTTAGAGCTCCTTCCAGTTCCTAAAGGGGACTTATAAAAAGGAGTAACTTTTCACATGGGCAAATAGTGATAGGACATACAAAAAAGAGGGAGACTGGCTTTTTACACAGACAGATAGTGATAGGACAACGGGGAATGGTTTTAAACTGAAATACGAGAGATGAGATTTAGATATTAGAAAGAAATTCTTCCCTGTGAGGGGGGAGAGGCCCTGGCACAGGGTACCCAGAGAAGCTGTGGCTGCTCCATCCCTGGAAGTGTTCCAGGCCAGGCTGGACGGGGCTTGGAGCAACCTGGGATAGCGGAAGGTGTCCCTGCCCATGGCAGGGGGCTGGAACTGGGTGATCTTTAAGGTCCCTTCCAACCCAAACCATTCAGTGATTCTATGAAGAGCTGCATTTCTGGCTGCACTTGGGACCCTTCTGCTACTCCCCAACACCCTGAGAGGGGCCACGCCCCAGGACACCAGGCTGCTGCAAGCAGCAGGGACACCTTGAGATGCACGGCCATCAGGGTGTCCCTGGGGACACCCACCCTGTGCTCCTTCCACGCCCAGCCTTGGCATGGGAAAACTGCGCTCACTGGGAGGATCCACCTGCACCCACTTCTCCAAACTTTCTCACTGGTTGAGCTGGTGTGAAACGTCAGTGAAAGACGCGGCCCGTGCTTCAAAGCCCCAAAGAGCTGGAGATGTTCATTACTTTGAAAAGCCCTTCCGTGTCTCCACGGAAACCAAGCAGACCACCTACCATCTGATGCTCTGCAAAAGCATGCAAGGGGGGAGCTCTGAGATACATATAAATTGGTAAACCTTCAAACATTACCTTTTAAATAAAGATGTCCCTGTTGAAGCCACTGACTTTGATTCCAGGTGACATCAAAGATTTTTAAGTTAAGAAAGCACTACAAATCTACAATTCATTTGTGTGTGTGTGGATGAGCGAGAGAGGCAGGCGGACAACACAGGAAAAGTACAAATAGATTAATTAAGTGCTGGATTTGAGGAGATTCACTCACCAAAGATAGTAGAGCTACAACATCTTCATAAAGGCAAAGGATGAAAATGATGCCACAGTATGTTACAGAAAATATTTTTTGTTCTCAGATGTCTGCACAGCATTCCTGGCACCCGTTGTACTTAAGATACAAGACAAAGGTAGAAAGCAACGGGAACCGCTGTCCTACACGGAGCTGCTGTTCATAATGCGCAGGCAACCCATGTTACAAGGCATTTATCTTCCCCGCCGTGAGCCAGACTGTAATGCAGCAGCCACACGACATGTTTCCATGGCTGACACTTCTCTAAAGGATGGGCAGGTCTGGGGGAACCGGCGGCAGCAGCATTTCCCAAACAATACAGACTCGGAATAAGCCCCGCTGCGGCAGGCGGGAGCGCTGTTTGCCTTTATCTTAGGTGTGAACGAGGAAAGATTAATAGATTTGGGGTTTTTTCAGTGTGCCTGAAGACCTCTGGCGAGGAGCAGCGTGGCACAGGCCAGCCAACTCTCACAGTCACATTAGCATCGTTAAACACCATGAGCCACACAGGCAAATACACCTGTCCTTCGCTGGCTGAACCCACACTGCTTAAACAATGCGCTCACAGCTCCCTTACTGCTCAGGTTTTTAAGATGTAAACAAATGGGATCTCAGCCAGGCAGATAATTGGATATTTTTACTGCTCTGATCAGATCTCAACAGTTCAGGGCCGGCTCCCGCTCTCTGTAAAACCCTTGGTTCAGTGATGGCTTCTGCAGAGCCATCGCGCACAGCCTCAGTGGGCACGGGCACAGGCATGGTTTGCTCCCACACACTCGGCTGGGCCCTGCGGAGGGGAAGGAGGTGGGCAAGGAGCTGCTGACCCTGTCCTGCATCCTCATCCTGCACAGGGAGCCGGCCCTGCAGCACAGCAGCTCCTGGCGAGCAGTATTGATCGTGCTGTGTCAGTGCCTTTCCCGGGAGGCAGCGGCAAGCCCGGCCTCCTGCCCCTGGGGCGATGCTCGCCTCTGGGCTAACACAGCCCAGCGGGGTTCAGCTGGGTAACCCTGGCATGAAACTCCCAGAGACATTCCCTCACCACTGCTAGGCTCTGAGGATAGCGGTATTTCACCCAAAGGGTCCGATTCCCCCAAGGGTAACTGCCAGGTTGCAGTCGAACTGATTGTTTCCTTTTTCCCCACGGAAGAAATCAGCCTAGCAAAGTGCTGTTTGCCTCAGGATTCAAACTAAAACGGTGAGCTAGAACAGTGAGCTGCATCCAACCCAATTACCTGCCCCCAAACAACTTGTTTTTTTTTTTAATTTTCCCCGCCTCACATGGCAGGGAGATCTCACCACCCAAATCTATCCTTTTATTCCTGTGCATTCAAATGGAATAAACTCTCAGAATTTGAAAGTTGTCAGGGTAACAGCACTCTACCTCACTTACTGCACCTTCCCAGCATGAAAAAGCCAAAGAGAAGGAAAAAAAGACTTTCCTTTATTGCAAACCATGAGCAACGGGACTTAATGGGAAGTAAGTACTGTTTTAAAGCCAAATTATTACTCTTGAAAAGTTTTACATATTAAAATAAGCAAGTAGTATATCATGCAGTACGGAAGAACATTAAACCCTTGGGATTTGGCAGGGCAAAGCCAAGCCCTTCAAGCAAGCCTACGTACCTTTTTATTAAATGAGCTCTGCTGTTCACGTAGTTGGAATCAAAGGAGTAGTTTTCAGTCTGGAAGGAAGAAAAGAAAATGGAGATGGTTACAAGTCTGATTTCTCCACGACTGGGAAGAGCCAGGTTTGCAGGGTCAGGATAAAACCCTGCAAGAGGGAAGGAGCATCCCATGATGGGACAGGCCCCGGCGAGCAGGACAGAGCCAGGCATGGAAAACTCCGGTACCTGTCAGTCTTTCCACCAACTTTCACCAAAAGAGAGGCTGGCTGTGACCACAGAACAATTTGCAGAGAAGAAACAATGTGACTATGCTCTGTTACAAAACTAATTGCTTTTAATTCCCTGATGGACTCAGTTCTGTGTGTGTCAATTTGACTGAAAGTTCAAAAGGTATTTTTCTTATTAGTGTATAATTAACATGTTAAAATATTTATTGCATAGATATGTAAATGCCAGCAAGGTAATCCCCTGCCAGAGAATTTAATGTGGGCACTTTTCTTTGTTTTACATGATTTCATTTGCAGACACAGTGAGCTCTGTTATTAATAAAAAAGCAAACAATGGGTGACATGCTTAAAAGTTGGAGGGGAGTAAAAGAAGGGGAGAAAAGTCAAAGGAGTTGTTATTTGCAAGCAAAACCCACTAATTCACTCTGCAATTGAAACGCCGTCTTTTAACCTCAGACTACACAGCCCCAGGGTTCTGGTGCTGGCAGGAGGTAAGGAACCAAAAAAAAGCAACCAGAAGGTAGGGGAGAGAGCAGGGGGAAAGCCACGAGACCATGGAGGGAGCCATGAGGGGGCATGTGGTGGGAGCTGTGTGGTGGAACTTGGTGGGAGCTGCGCACTGGGATGCAGAGGCAGGTGCATGGTAGGATGCGATGGGAGGTGCATGGTGAACCACAGTGGTGGAACATGGTGGGACCTGCACAGCCTGGCCAGGATCCTCCCTGCACTTCAATGAGCCCTGAGGATGCAGGATCTTGTACACGTCAGGCACCCCCATCCACCTGCCCATCCACCCAAAGTCCCCCCAGATCTGCAGGGATCCCACCTGGGCTCCCACCAGCACCACCCCTGGCCCTGGGGATGCTCCTTGCCTCCTGGGCAGCAGAAGGAGCAGTTTTTGCTCTGCTCCCCTTCCTCAAGGACAACAGCAGCATCCTCCCAGGACAGAAATGGGGACATCCACCTGCCTCACAGCCCTGTCCTGCCTTCTCTCTGCCACGCTCCTCCTCGCCCCAGCCCCGTGGTTGTTCTCCTTCCCAAAGAGCCACTCTGGGATCCTATGGCCTGTTTTTACAGCAATTATGAACATGGTAAAAATAAATGCATGCATCTTTAATGTCTCAATAAATAAAGGAAAGCAGAGTCTGCTGCTAACGTAATCACAATGGCAGGATGCAGGGAGTGGGGCCACTGCAGCAGAGCCGAACGTGAAATCCAATCGTACCCCAGCAGAGGTTACACGGCTCTGCCAAGATAATAAAGCAGAGGCAGCGCTGGTTAAGTGTAACCTTTTCTGAAATACAGCACAATATCTAATTTACCAAACAGGAACCTCCCAGAGAGAAACATGCGAGGAGCAGCGAGCCGGGGGAGTTGGCCTAGCACTCAGCACAGCTCGGTTATTACTTTCACACAGTAATTACTGCTGGAGAGTCACACAGGAGATTTACTGCACAAACTACTGGTCCCTGCAGTTCCTGCATCCGTGGTCCTGCCGGACGACTTTCATGCTCAGAGCTCAGGAGCAAACAGACACATGTATTTTCAAAGCCTGTGATACCCAAGAACCTAAATACCACAGAAAATATCTGATCCTGTGTTTATCCATCAGTCCTGGTGCTGCCATCCCAAGGGGGTGGATGCCACCCCACAGCATCCCCCCCAAGCAGCCTCACAGCAGACCCCAGCCCCACAAATGAGCTGAGAGCAGCCAAGCAACGGAGGGCAGAAGGGATCGGAGCCAGTTTTGGCACAATCCTTGCACAGTGGAGAGCCTCCTCTATCACCCAGCACTGGCGGACGCGGGAACAGCTCCCACGAGCCCAGAGCCTCAGCTGGCTCCATCCCTGCATCCCCAGCCCCGCCACCACGCCCGGCAGCAGGGGGACCCCCTGCACCCACCACCGCCTCCATCATCTCCATCCCTGTGTGTGCACAGTGCAGCCCTGGGAAAACGAGGAGAGGACCAGCTGGGTGAGGGCACGCAGACAGCAAACTGCAACACATACAGGTACACCGAAGAGCTTTAAAACACTCAGAGCATGGACACTGCATCGCCCAGGCTTCAGGGGCCAAGGAATACCCAAGGTCATCCACAGGCGAAGACTGACCACTGCCACCAAAATCCCACAGGCGGAGGAGACGCCACACGTGCTGCCAGCAAACGGCCACAGCCCAGATGCAGACCTGGCACTAAATCCTCCTCAGACCAACATCCCTGGGAGCTTTGCTATTGATTTCAAACCAAAAACAAAGACCATACCCTGGCCCAACTCATTCACCGATAAGCAAATTCCCCGTGATTTACGTTCGATGGACTGGAGTAACGTCCTTCCTGTGTATTCCCTGCTCCATGTGTCCCCCCTCCTCAGGATGCCCTGCACCACGCCACTGATGAAAGCCCTACATCCACAGGGAACAAGAGGGTTCCTGAGGGGTTGGACACAGCATCCGTTCCCAGGCTGCGAATTCCCCCACCGCTGGACACAGCACAAGTAATGATAATTACTTCCAGACTTCAGACAAAACAAGGAGTGACACGGCCACAAGGATGGGAAATCCTCTTCCCTGGGTCTGCACCCTCGGAGGTGAGAGCTGCCTGTGCTGCCCATGCTGGCACAAGGGTGGGCTGCCCATCCTTCCCGCACTGGCACACTCCCTCCAGCCCGGTTTCTTTACTTTGCCATGGGATTATCTGCCAAGGTTATCTCCATGCAGACTAGGGGATCAAAACAGAAAAATAAAAAAGAAATGAGGTTTTTCATGGAGAAGGGCTGCTTTACAGCTTGCATTATTCAATCAAAGTTCACTTGATTTAATTCTAGTTCATCCTGCAAGGTGCCATCACTTACAAACAGAGGCAAAATGATGGGAAAGGAGAGCATCTTCGACATGTCAACATTTTAATTGGGAAAGGATCCTCTCCCTCTCTTAATGAGACCCAAAGAACAAAGTCAAAGCACAAAAAAGAGGGAAAAGGTAAGGCTGGCTGGCACCTATGAAAGTGTGCTCTTCATCAAGTGTATCATTGAGAGGCTGGCCCTCATCTTCTTCATTATTTTGGCAAAAGCAAATGAACTGTCACTTTCTCACTAATCAGCATCGCTCCTGTAGAAATCAAAGGGGAGCCCAGCCCCAAGTCCAGCCTCTCCTTTCCATGTTCAGAGCCAGGCACAGCAAGGACCTCCCAAACATGCTGCCAACTCCTGCTCGCTGTAAGGCGAAGAAAGGATGCTCACACTTGTCACGATCAGCCCCACAGCCTGTGTGCCATGAATAAACAACGCATTCCAGACATTGGGAAACGCTGAATAACACCTTGAATAAAGTCTGTAGCCTTAGCCTGCATTTCTCTTGGAGGAGAGAAACCCTGCTGTCCTCTGGGCTCGGGATTTGCTTTCCAGATGCAGATATGTTGGTGTCAATGCCATCAGAGAGAGCCCTGGCTCAGCATACAACTTACCAGTGCCTAATTTGAAAAATGCTTTCAACCACGGCCTTACAAACACAAATATAAATATAACAACAGACACACTCCGAATCGAGCAATCAGGAGGGAAATATTAAACTTTTTTTTTCCCCTAGCGGTTGCTTTTGGTTGAGGACTGCCAACTCCATTAAATTTAAAAAAAAAAAGGCTGTACAAACGTCAGTACAACTCTTTTTGACCTGGATATCGATGGGGTGACTTCCCCGACAGCAAAAGGTCTGTTAGCAACAGGGCACTGCTCTAACGACTGCTCACTCTCTGCCTTAGAAACAGAAATAAACCCTGGCGGATCCAAAGGCGGTTTAAGAGGAACTAATGCAAGTGCCAGCAGAAAGGTCAGCGGGCTGCAGCAACTCCGGGCACGACCAGCACTGCAGACTCCTGGAGAAACAGAGGATGCTGGCTGGGGTCAGTCCCCAGGGTGTGAGAGATGTGTCCTGGGCCATGCCAGCAGGCTGGGATCAGCACAGCCATGCCCCCGCAGCCTGCTCGCCGCAGGGCAGATGCCTGGCATCTGGTTCTTTGCCACTCTTCCCTCTTGTCAGCTATTTCAAATGTGGGATTTTTTTTCAAACCAAACTCCACAGAGGTGAAAATCCAGCTTTCTCCACTGCATGTGGCTCTTGATGAAGGGTTTGGTGCCTCAGTCCACACATCAGCCCCCAGCAAAGTCCACGGTTGTTCGGAGCTGGGCCCATCTCTCCCGACCCGAAGTGACAGGTATCCATCCATCCGCCAGCCTCTGCCTCAGAAGACGGCTCTAAAGCATCTCAACGCAGGGGTTTTTGCCCTTCTTCTCACTTCAGGGTGAAAACATTTCTATCTTTCCACAAATTATTGTAAACCTGCTGCAACTTCCTGCCAAAGCACGTAGGGACCCTTCACAAAATCAGCTTCATAAAAATGACACATTTAGCGCCACTTTTTCAGGGTTATCCCTTGAGCCTTTTTTTCCCCTACGTGCCTTGTTAATAAAGCTTGCATGTCACCCTTTATTATTAAAAAACAAAGCGGACCTTTCTCCAAGGCTGCAATGTGCATCTCTCCTTTTGGGTTTCACAAAATCCTCCAGAAACATGTGACGGCTCCTCATCCTCTGCATCAAGGTGCACATCTCCACCCGGAGCACCAGTCTCCTGACTTTCCCTCTGTGCTGCAGGCATCATTGGGGACCACAGAAATGGCAAATTGTTCCCAAAAATCCACTGGGCCTCCCTGGTGGGAAGGGTAAGGCTTGTAAGACTGCTTCTCCTGGTCCTTCTGTATCCTCAGTCCTGTTCTCCATGTGCCACTCAATCACAGGCTCCAGCATCTGCAACAGAACTAATGCTGCCTATTAGGAGATCTCACCAGCATTTAATTCTTATGGTTTGAATTATACTGTGGGTGATACAGAATTCATGCAAATTAAATAAGAATGCTCCAGCTGCACTTGGGCAACAGTGAAAATTTCCAAGTAGGGACCAGGTCAAATGAAGTACGCATCAGCAATGAGGGAAAGTCATTATCATTTAGCAAGCTGCTTATTTAGCCCATGGGAAATAAGGAAGAGGTCTGAGACTCCTTCCCGCCGGGAGCAGGCGCAGTAGGAAACCCCATGGAACACCGGAATCGAGCCCCACGGCCCGAGAGGAACAGCCAGGCTGGTGCTGATGCTCTCACACCCAGCAACACGGCTGGTCTCCCTCTGCACACCGGCAGGAGACTCATCAGATCCAGCTCCGGGCTGGGAGCGCATCACAAAGGACGTCAGGAGAGATTTTCCCCCTTGTGTGTGATGGCACGTAATTAGCCCCGTGCTCCGGCCGCTGACAAGGACGCTGCTGCCTCAGAGCGCGGGTCAGGGGCCAGGACCCGTGACCAGGTGCAGTGCCTGAGCCACTTGAGGAGCTCTGCTCCTCCTCTCCCTGCTCACCACCGGCTCCGCTCTGGCACTGACGGCACCCGCGACATCCGCAGCCGCACGCGAGGGTCTGAGCAGCACCGCTGCGGAGACCCCACACAGACCCCTACTTCCCAGATCCTGACTCTCCCATACTGGCACCTCCTGGCATGGTGGGTGTCAGAGCTTTGAGAGCAGCAGCAGCCCGAAGCTTTGGGTTAAACTCCAGAGCAAACTCCAGCCAAATAGCTACCGGGGCCTCCACCATGGGGGAGAATCAGCCAGCGCTGACAGACGCAGCGGGGAGAGCAATGCCCACGTCACACCACGGAACCCACCGCCCTCTCCCCTGACAGCCAAGCTGCGCTGTGGCTCTGAGACCCTTGCAGGGCCAGCACCTTTGGAAAGGACCCATCTGGCCACTGGTGTCCATCAGTAGCTCCAGCCACTCCATGGGCACTGGAGCACAAGCCAGGGGAGGGGGCAGAGGACGCACCTTTGTCAACAGCCCCAGGCAAGACAGAAGGAAAACATGAAGCAATTCAGCTCTTCAGGAGTGTTTAAGAGCCAGTCACCTGGAAGAGCTGAAAGGACCCGACCTCTGGCATCTCCCTCTGCAGCCATCCCCCCACACCCAGCTCACTGACAAAGCTTCCCATACAGGAGACTGCAAACTGTGAACTACCAACATAGCGTCTCCGAAAAAGTAAGTGCATTTAGCATCTGATATTGATGTTTTATAATTAGATGTAATACAGCAGATCATTTTCCTGCACTTGATCAATGAAACCAGGGTTGGGTTTGGGGTTAGGCTGTTTTGCAGACACTGATTGCTGCCTAAGCCTACTGGAGCAGTGCCTCGCTCTCTTCAGCAGGAACGAGCAGAGACGAGGATGTGCAAACACAGCATCCATTTAGATTTACTAGCCCCGAAATATAAACAGAATATTTATTTCTGGCCTTTTAAGTAGTAATTCCAAATTTAATGAGGTACAATGAACATTCCTCAGAGCCAGACTCTGGCTACTTAACACCACCAAGCCTCTAATTACTACTGCAGCTTAAATAAAGAGCATTTCGTTCTGATGGACATTATTAAACACTGAAGGAACTGAGTCCAGCCTCCATTTTCTCTTGATGAAATAAAAAGCATTGCAGAGAAATCACTGGGAGAGTTTATCCTTTAGCATCACTCCTCTCATCAGACTAAGCAGAAGTATCAAGCCAGACTGTATTACAGTGCAAGCATCCCACTAATCCATGCTGAACTCCTGTCCCCTCCCCAAATAAATACAGCCTTTGTCATTTTTTGTTTGAAAATGGATCGGAGGCAAGAGAAAAACTGCTGCTGAGATATGATTTTAAAAGATATAGGATTAAAAACCCAGACTGAATCCAGGAGCAGCAACACACAACAAAGCCAAAATTGCACCCCACAAAGCCACAAATCGTGTCACCCGGTTGGATTTGTCAACAGATCAGAAATCTACAGTATGGTTATGAAGAGCAAAAATGCAGTCCTAAAACACCTGCGCTACATTCACACGGTACCTATAACCCTGAAGCTTTTTGGGGGACATGGCACAGGGATCCCTCCACTGGAACCATCACAGCAGATACCTGCTTGGCACCACCCATCAAAATCTACCGAAATGCAAAATACTGACCCAAAAGTGGGGCAGGCTCTCTAGGGAGGAGCACATAGACACGTTCTCACACGGACCAAGAGCAGCCAGGAGGCTGGTGATGCTCTGGCAGCCACCCAATGCTGGGCCAGGAGGGATCTGGGGGCAGCAGGGGCAATGCCCCCCTCCCCTGTGCCCACTGATGGGCAGGGGGCTGAGCTTTCCAGCCCTCTGGGGCACAGCCTTCTGCACAGGGGTCCTGCCTCGATATGCCACGGAAAACTCCCTGCAGGGATATAATAGCCAATAGACCCAATAAAAGGGGGTTTCCCATCACCTGTATCTGGGACTTTCAGATATGTAATGGATCCAGGAGTGCAGCTCCCAGCACAGACTACACCCCTCCCTAAGTAATGCGAGAAACCATCTGGATCTAATCAGCAGCCCCAGGGTGATGGGGCACGACTTAGAGATTTGTTAAAAAACCTTTCAGAACTGTCCTTTCCCTGCCTCTTGCCATTAGGAACGAAAACAAATATAACAGAAGAACCTTTTTTCAAATGTTCCCATCTCTAGGGCTAAATAAAACTCCCTGTCACTCACCTTCTGGAGTGGCAGGTCAGACCAATGAGTTTTGTAGGGAACAGGAGAAATCACAGATTTGTCACGGCAAAAAGGCAAAAAAAAAAAACGGGGAAAAAACCAAAAAGCAAAAATCACTGCAGCTGAGTTAAAAATAGGGAAGGCGTGAGATGCTGCTGCCAACTCGGCACATCGGAGCAGTGAGATGCCCAGGCTGCATCCCCGAGCATGCACAAGCCCCGGGGCAGCCAGGGAGCACAGGAGGGACCTTGGCCCTGTCCCGTTTTCCAGGGCAAACCCCTTTTCTTCTGATTTTTGGGCAAGCAGACAGAGCTTCCCACCTGCTTCTTCCCACAGCTTCACCAGAGGCCAGACCTGGTTCCACGCGTGCCCCTGGCACACGGTCACAGGCATCCAGACCCAGCTCTGGGGTGGAACCTCTGCTCCAGCAGCTCCTGCCTGGCTTCAGCTAAAATCCCCCCACACTGGCAGATAATCAAACCAAGACAAACACTGTCCTGCGTGTTTGAAACACTGTGCTCATGGTATTATCATTCACATTGTTTATCTGGGATTGCATGGGAAGGCTTGCAATCAGGATAGCCTCAGGCAGCTCCCACTCGAAGCCTCGAGGGGATTTCGCTCACAACAAAACTCTTTATCAAAACCAGTTTTCCCTTATTTTAATTTTTTTTCCCTACTTGGGCAGGAAAACACAGCTCTCCAGCCCACAAAATTACCCTGCAGCCATGAGACTGGCAGCAAATCCGAGCAGGACTGGCCTTCCTCCCACTGCCGGCGCTGCCTCACCCTGCGTGGGGAGCGGATGTGAAGCCTGGCTCTGCTCAGCTCAGCCCCTCTCAGAACCCACTGCCTCCCAAAGGTGTCACGCTGGCTCCAGCATCCTTGGGGACACAGCAGCACCTTCTGAATAGCCCTTCCTCTCCTCTGAGCCGTGCTACCAGCTCTGGGGGGGCAGGAAACTGAGGAATTCAAGCTAACAGGAGCCTGTGTTCTCCCAGAACAAACTGTAGGGAAATGAATGACAATAAAGCACTCACCACATTAGGGGATCTCTGTCTGGCACTAGCGGGATGCCCTTCTCCATCCTCACGCTGCCCTCTCCCCTGCCCGCAGCCACCCCACATTATTAACAGCCTGGTAAACACAGCCCGTTGGTTATTACAAAGATGCCAAAACCTTACTACTTCTTGTTCCTTCCAGTTAATGTACCATAGCCGAGGATAAATTGCTATTACAAGGAACTAAAAATAAAAATGTTTCAGAGGCCGTAATTGGCTTGTCTTGTTGGGCTTTTTAAGGAGCCAAAGTACCAGTTCCAGGCTATTAGCCCTAAGGTTGTAGGAGAATAGTATAAAATATTTCTTCATTAAAACCCTACCTTCTCCATAGAGGTGTTTTTCTTTAGGGGTTTTTTTTCCCCTTTCCTTCTTTCTTCTTTTATTTCCCCTTTTTTTTATTATTATTATTTTCTTTTTAAAAGACATGCATTATCAAATGAGCTTTAGTTAAAAGAGGGCTCCGAAAGCCCAGAGGTGATATAAATAGACAGAGCTCAGTGCAGCTGGAGAACCAGCCAGAGCCTTCACTCATCTATTCAGGTCATTTTTCTACAAAACTTACATAATATTCCTCAGTTGCATCCGTAATCTTGGGTCATTTTTAATAATCAGCACCAAATCTTGCAGTCCTTGGGGAGAGAGTGCTCTGTGCTGGAAAGCACCCAGCCCACTGGTGTGGGACAGGACCATCACCACCACATGCTGCAACCCACTACGAGGCTGCCAAGGGTGCCCAGAGCGCTCCCTGAGATGGGTACAACGAGCTTTTCCCTTTTGAGGCTTTTTGGTGCTATTCGGTTACTAAGAGCTTTAGTTACCACCATTACTCAGTATCAGCAACAACCATGACAATCATGGTTTTGTTTCTGAGAAGAGCCAGGAGTTGGACTCCACGATCCTTGTGGGTCTCTTTCTCTTTCAACTCAGGATCTTCTACGATTCTATGAAAACCAAATCCATTTATTCAGCAAAACCCTCCTTTCAAAAGAAGCAGATGCTCTGCTGAGCGAGGACGCGGCGGTTTGGCACCTGCTGTCCTGATGACGACGGTGACGATGCATCAGCAAAACAGCTATAATTTATGGTCACAACTTTAAAATTGGCTGTAAGTCCTTGTGGAGCCTGCTCCGATTGACAGGAGCACCTTGGGACTGCCCTCACCACTCGCACAGAGCCGGGCATGGCAGAGACCTGTCCGCGACAACGGCTCGGTGCAGCACAGCATCCCAATAAATAATGATAATATCGATAAGGATGATGATCAATCTCTTGGTAATACGGCCCAGGAGGGGAAGCACAGCAGAAAAATTACAACAAAGCCTCTAACCCCCGGCTTTTTCTCAAAGAGAAGGTTGGATGACACACTTCTTTGTGAAACAACAACCCAACAGGTATTTACTACTATTAGTTTGTGATGTGAAGGTTGCTGCTAAAGGAAGACTATTTCTGTTAGGTACAATTGCTATTTTTTGATAGTGTCTCAGCAATACCTTGTTAAAAAGGGCAAAACAACAGTTATTAATTACCCTAATTAACCCAATTCATAAGACACATTTGTGTGGCTGTCATGACAACTGCTTTGACTAACTTGCCAAGAATAGCTTAGCTGTCCATTCAAATAAATCCCTGATAATTACTAGTCTAGTTTACTGGGCTTCTGTGATAATAATAATTAGTGCTACTGTACAAAAGGTCGCGCTAAACAGTTTATGAATGATGCATTTCGCATGGTGATTACATGAGTCACACAGCATCCAGCAAACGGACACAGCCACATCTCCAGCATGGAGAGAAGTCATTAGATGGGAGCCTGCGGCCACTCTGCCTGCAGACAGCGTGGCAGGAGGAGACGGAGACGTCAGGGAGCTCAGAGGGGAAATAACCATGAGCTGGGTTGAGCTAGGACAGTCACCAACCTGCCTCTTCAACCGCTGGATTGGCCGGCTGGCCACCACAGGAGATGGTTCTCTAACTGAGGCACTGGTAGACACCAAAAAGCTTCCAAGCCTGACCTGTCACACGTTGGTATCTCACCTCACCACCTCATTTCCCTCCCTGTCAAGGATAGATGATCATGGATCACCTCTCTGGTTTTGGCATACGTCCATTAGGTTTAGGACCAATGACAAAAGGGGTGTTAGATGACCAGAGGCAATGTGAGCTTTGGTTGGACAGTCCCAGCCCTCTCTGTCTTCATCTTTGGAGGAAGAAGCCCTCTAACTTGCAGTTTGGGTCTCTCCACAAGGAGCTGCAGCCCCAGCACACTGCAATCAGTGACCATCCTGCGGGCAGCAGGCACTGCTCAGCCCAGCACCGTTCCTCCTGAGGCCGCCGCTGGTCTCAGAAGGAGCTACCTCCTCCAGGACCTTCCCGTGCTCCTGACAGGGCTATGCTCTCATTTACCTTCATAACAACAAACCCAGGCCAGCCAAATGCCATTTTAGCTTTGCTGAGGTTTATTAGTGAAAACTGATTTGTGGGATTCCCTCTGGCTATACCTACACAGAGGCAACAGGGCATGGGACCACGCCGCGCCCATGCTGAAAAATCCTGCAAAACCCCAGGGCAGAGAGGGCAGTGGGGCAGGGACAGAGACAGGACGTTCACTTCTAATACAGAGGACAGCTGCCAACTCTGTGGAAGTCTATGAAATCACTCCATTTAGAATAAATTCTGATTAAATACCACATATGGTCCTTATTGTCCGTCCCTTGTCACCTATCACAGAGGCATCCGCACGTAAACAGGGTCTTAATCGGCAAATATTTGTCTGCTACGGCCCCCCTCCTCCCTCACCCCCACCTGAACTTGCAATTATTCTTATTGATTGACTTTAGGAGAGCACCATGCACATGCCTCGAGCTGCCAGGCGCCGAGCAAACAAGGGAACAACGCCGGGCTCCGCTGTAATCATTACCAGGGCGAGCAATTGCCCTGTCACACATGGCAGGTTATGGCTTCAGACTGGAGGCAGCAAGGCCAGATGAACGCTTAAAACGTCGTTACAGTGTGAAAAGCGAGGATGTAGAAATGACACCTCCTTTCTCAACAAATCTGTTCCCCGAGCATCTCCCAGCTCTGTGAAGAATTCATCTCATTAAGCCCGAAGAGCCAACAGAGCCCTTGGAGGGGGGACATGGGCTCGTGTCCTCTCTGCATGGCAAAATAAGCGCTGATGAGGAAGTCTTAGATCTGGGGGAAGATGGATTTGAGGTCCCGCAAGGATTTCAGCGCTGGACCCTGAGCCCAGGCTGAGCCCAGGCTGAGCCCAGGCTGAGCCCAGGCTCACCCGCACATCCTCCCCAGTTGTAGCCAAAAGTACGTGCCAGAAGATGAGGTGCTTTTATCAGACTAAAAGGAGAAATTAGGGAAACCTGATGCCGAGCAGAACATTCCCCAGTTCTCCCAAGTGAAGTTTGCAGCTCAGTTCAATATGTTAGTGCCTAATGAAGGTTTCCCCCATACTCTGCAGGGTACAATCATTCTCCTCCTAATGAGCATGTGTTAATGGCATATTAATGCTGACAACAACTAAGCGCAGAGAACGAGAGATGAACATATTCCAAAATTCATCTCTGTTTTTTCCAAACAAAGGAACCCATCGCGTGGCTGAGCAAGCCCCAGCCCGGCAGGAGCCTGAGGCTCCCACAGAGATGCTGCCGGCTCTGGTCCATGGGCTCACTACGGGATGCAGAGCCCGGATGGGACCCAGCTTTGGTCTCCCACTAACCCAATCCCCATAATTAGCTGTCGTACAGGGAGAGCTCTCAGCCCAAGCATGCTGCTCCCCCCAGACACAGCCGCTCTGGGGGCTGAACAAGGAAGCAGAGGAACCGCTCGCCAACTCCCGGAGAAGTTTCACCGGGCAGACAGGTTCGGGCGCTGCATCTAAGCCAACAGCCGGGCGGATCTGCTTACTGAATGTCGCCTAAGCTGGGTCCCTGCCAGAGCATCCAGATGTGAATCTGAATATGAAAAGTCCAGGAGGGAGCAGGTGACAGAGGCGCAGGCGCGGGCTCCGAGCCCCATCCTGGTGCCAGCGTCCCAGCCCATCTGGGTTTGTCTCAGCAAGTTTGCATAAGCTCTCAGGCATGGAAAAGAACACACAGAATGGGTGTTTTCCTGTTTTTTCATCTTTGCTTTTGAAAACAGCTCCCAAAACCCTGACAGCTCCCCAAAAACAGCATCAGTCTGCCCCAGCACGTGTGGCCCACCACCAGGCACTGCAGGGAAGAGGAAGCCTAATTCCCTAACTGTCCAGCTTCCGTGTGCTCCCACCATCACTTACATTTACATTTCGAGATCGATAATCGATGCTAGAATCAATAACAGGGAATTTAGCTACATTATAAAAACAGTAAAATCAGCCAATACTGAGAAATGACTATTGAGTCCTGTGTTTTCTGTACTCACTTAGTCTAATAACGGTGAATGATATTTTCCAAGTACATTATTCAGCAATAAAACCACCGAATTATTTGATCTCTTTCTAACCTTTATGATTCTAAGCACTCTTTTTGACCCAGATTGAATGAGGCAACATCTGCAGAGCCTTTCACAAAATTGTACTCGGTGCGCACTATTGTAGGTCTGCTGCCAAAGATAAATGTTATTATTTTAAAGCCATCATCCTTCTAATAGATGAGCAAACACACTGCATTAGCATAGCCTGCAGAGCTCGAGCACGGGTGAGAAAATGCCAGAGGGGTTTCGCTTAATGGAATTTTACATACCTGACTTAGGATGGGTTAATGCAATCCACCAACACGGGAATTCTAAAACCTGCCCTGTGGCATACACCTGCCATTACAAAATATGGCATAATCCGACAAGCTCCAGATCCCCGTGAGAAACAGGAAGGATTCACGCCCAGATCTCAACAGGGTGTTGAGATGAGGACCTCTTCTACAGGCCTCCAACACACTTTGACCTACGCCGTTCGTCACCAGCCTGCCTGTCCTGGTGTCGGGGGGAGCAGCGCCGCAGTTACCTGAGGGTGCTCAGGGTTCAGAGGGTGTAGGAAGTGCAACATCTGCCACACACCTGCCTGCTGCAGCATCAGCTGCACTCCAGCCTTCACCAGACCTAGGAGAACTCACTGTAATTCCATGTTAAACAGGGAGACACTTCAAGGCTCAGCACTAATCGCTTGTCCAGCTGACACAAGCCATTACTTCCCTCCAAATTTAGACAGGGAACTAGAGGGAGACACTGAAGCAATGATGATGTGCTGTCTTCTCCAGCAAACCCTCCAACAGGTGCCACGGACAAGCTCTGCCCCAGATGGAACAGTGAAAATGGGAGCTGCCAGCAGCCTCAGCGTCCCTTTGCCGAGCGCTGGGTGATGCTCTCCTGGGGACAGTGGGGACTGGAACTGTGGGGTGCCCCAGGGAACAAGTCCCGGCACAGCCCTGCCAGGGCAGCACTGCCTGCAGAGCGCCCCACCCATCGCCAATTCAGAGCACGCTCTAATTTAAATTATAATTACACTTATAAGTACACAGATTACAACTATTTATGCTACAAATAAGACCATCCTGTATTTTAATTAACAGAAAATGATTGGAACTCAACTATGGCCTCTACTGGGAACAATATCTAATAATTTATTGAAGCAAGGCCATGCCCAGCCCCACAAGCAGCCTGGCAGGAGACGGGGAGTGGGCAGGGCCGGGGGTCCCACCCATCTGAGCCCTCACACAAGAGCAGGAGCCGCTGCCAGAGCGGGCAAGAGGTCGGGAGAGAGGGCTCCCAGGAGAGATGGAGGGCTCATCCCTGGAGAGCCTGCAGGCAGAGCCCGGGGATGGAGGCAGGCAGGGCACAACGGGTGGGCCGGGCTCTGCCCTTGCTGGCTGATGGGAATTTAGGAAAGACCTGAGCAGGGCACAGTCAGTGAGGGCAGGAGCCCAAGGACCTGGAAGGGCACCTGGCTGAGGAGCTTCTCTGGCTCAAAGCCCTCAGGAGGGACTTCAGGAAATGGCAGCTGGAAAACAAAGCTCTTCCACCCAGCCAAGCAGATGCACACAAGGTTATTCAAAGGCTACTGCACTCGGCCTCAATGATGCCTCTGCATGAGCATGTGCTCCACGTAAAGGAAACGAGAGGGAGAAACCACAGAGTTCAAATCACTCAGTACAACACAAATCACTTGGATACTGCTGCAAGAAAGCCCATAAAGTACCAAAACTACCCTTTTGATGAAATTTAAAAAAAAACTTACTAGAAATCTTTCCCAATTTAAAAGAAAATTCTTATCTGCCATGTAAATACAGTTGCAAAAGCTTTTTTTATAGATTTCACAAGTTATGCATTAGAAATATGCATCAGAAATTCAAATTTTCCAAGAGGAAATATTTAAGGAACCTACCAACCCAAACCATTCTGTGATTCTATGAAAACAAGAGGAGCCTCTCCACTTCCAGTAAAAGCAAACCATAAAACCCAAAGCAGTAGCATAAAAACGAATGAGATGTATCCGATTATATGACATATTATAAACTCATTTACATAATTAGGTGCAGTATGTAATAATTCTGTGCACACTTTTTGTGTGCATAGGGATACAAGTGTGAACCTGGCAGTGTTAGGTTAAAGTTTCAACCTGATGATCTTAGAGGTCTTTCCCAACCTAAATGATTCCGTGATTGTGTGGAGTGTATCACAAATACAAGATATACAGTACGAAATCTGTAACAGTATGATCACATTCACAGGAGCACTCAGGTCTTGCTGTTAAACACAAGCAGCTACTTCCACACCAGCCCTAAGCCTCCATGGACCTTCGGATCAAACCCCTTTGGTCCCTCCCAACCAGGAGCCTACCACGGGCTAGAAAACAGCTGGAAAGCCCAAAGAGCTGCCAGGATGGGGTGGCAGCCCCAAATCACCAATACAAAACATGTGTTGTTTACTGGGGAACTTGGCAGTGTTCAGCTCTCAGTTGAACTCAATCTTAAATGCCTTTTCCAACCTAAATGATTTGATGATCTCAGGAAAAGCCAAAGAGTGTTGAACTGAGGGCTTGCCTAAGACCCAGGGAGCGTGGCGTGGTTAAACATGAATGGGAGCTGGCGTATTTATCTCTGTTGCAAGGTATTCAAGTGAATTTCTCCATACAACAGCTCGGAGCGATTACATTAAGAGATGTATAATTTGGTTAGGCTGACCTCAGAATGGAATAAAGAGCTGCTGATTTCCATAATGTCAGCCTCCAACGCTCAGAGAGGTCAGGGAACCTACAGCGATACACGAAACACTTTGGGAGCAGTTAAGCTGAGAGATCTGCTGGGATTTGGAGCGAGTAGGGACAGCAGACGGGGAGGTTTGGGGGTCCCAGCCCATGAGCTCTGGTCCCTGGCAATGCAGAGCGATGCTGGCTGCCCAGTGAGGCAGGGACCAGGAGCTGCCCCAGGGAGGGGATAACCAGCAGATGTCTAAAGCTGAGAGCACAGCTCCTGTTCGGGGGGTCCCTGCAGGATAAAGGCTGGGGCCGGCTGCCAGACAGGGCTGCTCAGGCACGGGACGGCGCGAGCAGAGCCGTGACCTGCGCTTACCCGTCGCGGTGCGCATCACATCGCAGGCACAAAAAAGTGCTGAGTTACAGTGACCTCCCAAGGAGAAAACAAGACTGGCAACGCTGGCTGCGAAGTCAGCCTTCCCGCTAGTCAAACATCATCTCTGATAATGCTTTAATTATTATCCCTCCTGAAAATAAGCTTTATTTCATCAGCCTGGCCTGTCTCAACACTGCAAACTTTCTCTGGGTTGGAAATCATCTTTTTTTCCTTTTTCGCCTGCTCTATACACAGTATTACTCAGAAGCAAGCCAAATCCCTTCCAATTATATATCATGACGTTTCCCCTGCTGCACTAAAGCAAGGCCCTTCACTTCTAAATGGCATGGTTTATAACAAATTGTCTGTTATACCAGACAGAAACTGATTTCCTCAAACCCAGCATATTAAAGTGAGTACATTCATTCTGGTTGTAACACACAAAATGTGATTATAACAGACACTTTGGGGGCTTTTTAAGGCTAGTGGAGAAGAGGAGGATAAGCTGGAGGGGAAGAAAGAATTGACAAGTAGAGAAATGACAGAGAAAGAGAAACAGCCACGCTGATTTCATTTCTTACAAAACAAAAATCTTTGTGTGTTGTAGAAATGTGCTTTAGTTAACACCGCCAGATAGCCAGAGCAAAAGCTGCTGGTGCTGCCTGAAACGAAAATTGCTCTATTGTGCTTAGAAAACCATATCCCACAGTGAGGAGAACAGTTTCCAGGTAGCACAAAGCAGATCTGAAACCAAGAGGGCCCTACCCTGCAACTGTTGCTCCCTCAAATAATCCCTGCAGCCACGAGGAGCCCAAACTAAATCAGTGTGAGTGAGGATTATGCGGGAGTGTATCAAGGTTGGGGGATTAGACCAGGATTATCACTAAAACCAGTAATTCCCCATCTTACTGATGGTGGCCATCAGCTCAGGAGGCGGCAGATCGCCACGGCCCCCCCGGTGCCGGACACAGCTCTGGGACTGTTGGGTGTGCAGGTCCCCAGAGGACTCGGGTCCTGTTGGATCAGAGGCTGCTCCACCTTGACCTTCTTTTCCAGTGGGCCCTACCAAAGCAGCACCAAAGCAAGACCACGCCTGATCCACACTCTGCTTACAGCGTAATGCCAGTGCTGCCCCTTCCCTTCCCAACCTTCCACAGCGGAGCCATCCCAGACCCCCAGAGAGAGTCAGTCAAGAACCTCCATGCTAATTCCACCTCGGGGCATCCAGCCTCTCAAAGAGGGCTCTCCTGCTCCCATGCCACACCTCCTCGCCCCTCGCATGCCGGGTCCTGCCCGGGAATGGCCACCACAGCGGCCCCAGGGCAGACCCAGGGGCAGAGTGAGCTGCTGTCCCAGGGTATGTTTCCCATCCTGGAGCAGCAAGCGAACATCACTTCCCAAAGAGGCGCAAGTCTGGGATGTAAAACTGCCTCTGAAACACAGATACAGCCATCACACACGTACTGTTTACTTTTTAAACCATCAAGTCAAAATCCAGGCATGTTACCCAAGGGTGGCTACTCTACATGCAAGTCATGTCCCTTGGATCCTAAAAGGCTCGGCATTCAGACCACTTTCCACACCACCCCAATGCAACACGCATTTTTATCAAGGAAGCTGCCTAATGGCTCCTATTAATTCTGATTTTTAATCTCCTGGTACAACTCCCAGCAATATACATGCAAAACCTGACAACAAGCCCTTTCAGTTTCAAAGCTGACTTCTCCTCCAGCTCAGAAGGAAGATAAAAAGGAGCCCTCGGCAGCAGCAAAGCCTCTGAGCAGCAATGCCCTTGCAGCTCCAACATGTCCCACTCTCCCTGCTGCAAAACAAGTCCAAACACTAATGGGGCCCAAGCCTCCTGCTGTCAGCCACGATCACCAGAGCTGCTCACAAACGCTTTTTGCCATCGCTGCCTACAGCCACAAAGATGCTGAGAGGCTGTGGGCAGGCATCCCCAAGTGGTACCCTGGCATCCATGGGACCACTGAATGCCAGCAGGGCCAGAACACCGCAGGGTATCCCCCACTGCCTCCCGATGCTCTCTTGGCAGCTGTGCCCTGGCACAAGCAGAGCTGGCACAAGCTCAGCCCCACCCAAAGGTAAAAGCTTTTTAAGGGTGATCTCAAACTTCTTTTGCATCCTCAGAGCGGGGTTGCAGCCCCCACAGACACCACTCTTTAAGCCTTTCCGGATCACCAGGGAAAGATGGGAAGCACCAACAAACCCAATTATTCCCAGCCTCAAGACCTGCCACCGCACGAGAAGAAACATTTCCTGAAGCTCCACAAACAAGCCATCCTTGGGGACTTTTATTTCAAGGCTCCTGACTGTTAAAGTAAATGAGGCTCACGTTAAAGACCAGCTACATCACAAACCCACTGCTGCTGGGGCAGCGCGTGTCTGCAGAGGCAATCGCTTACCCCCAGCCACAACCATCACATGCCAAGTGACATTGCCAGAGACACATTTACCTCGTATTTTATCTGTTATCAACCGATGCTTTGCCTTCCCATCAGGAAAAGTCACTCCTAGGTGGAGCAGCAGTGATATCTCCCCGATGCTGACACCTTATAAAGCCTCCCAGGGGAAACAACGGCGGCTTCATCACTGGAAGCGATTCAAACCAGCCCAGACAAAGTACCACTGGAAGCACTGCAGGGAATGGTTTGGCTCTGCAAACTCTGGGCAGGGACTGCGTTTATTAAATCCTCACCACCTGGAGGTGCACCAGTAGCACCCTGCACAGCCACAGCAGCACACCACAGCGCCTGCTCCGGCAGCGACGGGCCACGGGGGTACAAGGCTGCCATGCTCCTCCATGGAAACAACTTCTGTGGGAGTTTCTGTGTCACCCTGTGTGCCAGGACAGGGCTGTCACTCTAGTGAACCTCCTCATTCTCAGGGGCCACTGGCATTTTTAGAAGGCAGTAGAACCCACACCACCAGCGAGATAGTTTTGCCTGCAACAGCTGGAAGCACGACACCGGGGCTCTGCCAAAGAACATAGACATTCCCACCCTAAACCAAACTTCCAAACAGCTTCCAGTTGGGATTTCTCCACCCCACACCCTGACCCTGCCCTTTTGTCCAAAAGCACCTCCAGAGAGCGAGCAGAACCCCACCAGGACATGTTTCTCTCGCACAAGAGTCGCCGGTCCCTTCGCAGGACTCTGCTGCCCTCCTGCCAGCTCCCAGGGCTGCTGGGGCAAAACGTTCCACTGACACTCTGGCCACTCATTGCAAGAGACAAACTTCTTTCTCCAGGCAAGGCACCAGCTCTTCACAGTGCATCTCACCTGCACAAGTGACAGCAAAGTGGGGCAAGCTGGAGCCACAGGAAGAAACAAGCATCCCATCTCCCTCACAAGAGGGTGAACAAGGCAGGGAAATCTCTGGAGGGCACATTTCCTGAGACCCCAGCCCAGCTGTTGCATCAAAGAGAAGCACAGGCAGCACTGCCTTGTGCCTGCAGCTGCCTGTTAACTTTATCAGCTGAGTTATGATGTTCCTGATGGTCCTTCCACCCTCCCCGGCACCAGAGACCTCCCACTGCCGGCATGCACTTCTGGATAGTGCCAGCATGTGATGGATTTTGGGACCGGTGGCAGTGAATCACAGGCTGACAGGATGCTCCACTGCTCCAGTGCCCATTGCAAGTAAACAGCCAGAGATGCACTCCAGAATCCTCTCCAAAGGACACTGCTCCAGGAAGACAGGAATTCCTCAGGGACCACTGCCCGCAGCATGCCAACAGCGATGGTCACTCATACGAGCCACCACTGGTACACAACCTCTCAGAGCTGGTTCTGCCTCAGTGGAAGTTAAACACCAGGGTTCAGTGAGCACTCTGCCAACACAACCACAGCAGGGCCAGGCCCCCGGCACCAGCCCTCGCCAGCAGCCCTGCAGAGGGCCGGGCTCGGCTCTCTGCAGCACCAGGATGAATCTGAAGCAGCTCCGCTGCCTTCAGCAGCAGCCTTTTGCATTTACACCAGCACACTGAACACAAAACAGAGTGAGCCATAAATATTTCAGCTGCTTTTTCAGCTTTGTTATTCTGTTCAAAGCAGGAAACATGACAAACCTTTGATTGTTTTGCTTAATACCAAACAATAATTCAAAGAGAGACAAAGAAGCAACATTAAATGATGCCTGTGATGTACAGGAAAGCCGAAGAATTAGAAGAAACTGATGAGGATGGTGTGGATGAGAGCGGCCCCTTTCCCTGCCTTCGGCACGTACCACACATCCCTCCCATGCAGGCAGGGTCCTGCTCAGTGAAGGGACAGCACTGGGCCAGGTGTGCAGGTGGTCACAATGGGGCATCCTGCGCTGTCTGCATCCCCAGCACAGCCAGGTGCCTCCAGAGCAACAGCCACCAACACCACTTTCAAGAGCCTTTTAAAAAAACTTCTATGAAGGCAAGTGTCTCCTCCCTCGAGCATCGCCACACTCAGAATCCACCTGCAAAGCAGCCACCTCCAGCCTCCCAGACACGCAGAGGCAGCCTGGCCTGGCCCATCCCCGCCTGGCCACTTCTGAGGGTCTCTGCAGTGTCTGGGGATGAAACATTCACCCATGGCCACACGTCAGGGCTGCCCCAGAGCCCACAGGTGAGTGCCTGCTGCTCCCTCCTGCCCATCGTCCATCACTGCCTCCCCCTGGGGTGTCCAGCACACGGAACGTGCTCTGTCCAGCACACAGAAGCCACCAGTGCCTGTTTGCTCAGCACCCCGTTTCGGCAGCGCCGTCACCGACAGACCCGCACGCAGTCCAGCACAAACCCGCTCCCGGCGCTCCGGGGCACCGAGTCCTGCCCGCACTCACCTCCGGCAGCGGCATCCCGTTGATGATGAGGTCGGGCTGCTGGGGGCTCTGCCCTGTGAAGGTGTGGTGGTAAATGTGGTTGGAGCCGGCGTTCCTGTTGTTCTGGCTCTCCACGTTGAGGAAGGTGCTCTCGGAGCGCCGGCAGCCCAGCGGCAGGGTCTGCTGGTGGTAGTCGAAGTAGTTGAGGGAGGAAGTGAGAGAGGAGCAGCTCACAACGTTCATTTTATCCGTCTCCTCCACGTCCCGCGGTACCAGGCGGATATCGTTCTTGCTGATTTTCTTCTTCTTGCTTGATTTCTTTTGATGCCCGTAGGAGTACTCCGCGATTCTGGGGGACAGAGGGAAAATGAGAAGCTGAGAGCATCCTAAACCCTGCCCCGCTAAATACCCATGCAGAAACCCAGAGGGCTTGGCCCCCATCTCCGTGTAGGCTTCTTAGTCATGCACGTTACGTCATGTTTTGGGTCTGGTGGCACAACACGGTCTTTAGCTTATTTTCATATGTATAACGTTTTCAGGTCAAATATGTAAAAAAAAAATGGGAAGGAAGAATGCTTCTGTTTTGATCTAGTGTATGTAATTGCTGATATTTAGTTACTAGAAGTAAAGTCCAGCCTGCAGAAGAGAAAAATGGAGATGTTAAAATCCGTGAACTGAAAAGGGTACCTGCATTCATTTCCATGCATAATAAGGATTTTTAAAGTGATTTAATTTGGTCCCCATAATGAAAATTCAAAACGAATAGCAGATTTTTTTCCCAGTTCATTTTCCATAGCAGTAAATAGAGCAGACCCAGAAGCAGTCCTAGCTGGCAAGCTCAATTCTCTCACTCTCCAAAGGCTGTTTGTTTATTAATGCTTTCTCTAAATTGCTGGTGTTTTGACTGTCTCCTGATCATACCTGATCTTTTCTCCAATTGAATTCCATTCCTCCCTCACCCTGACACGCACATCCTCTTCTACTGGGAAATGCTTTCACCTTCTAGAAATCGGAGAACAACAACCGTGTGTTTTGCAAAGAAAAATGATCCTTTTCGACCTTTTTTTTACTGCAAGCTTGTTTTTCTCTGCCTTTCCTTCCCTCTTTGCTTCCCACCTGCCAAAAGAATCAACTGATGAAGTGCCTTGTTTGCCTTCTGCAAAACACCGGAGGAAAAAAGTTACTGCAAAACACCACCCAAGCAAATAATGACAAATTATTTGCACCTTGCATTACTTGGGTCCACTCAGCTCAGAGTGACTGTGGCTCATCTTCCCACAGTGAGCACAACAGTCCCTGCCATGAATTTGTACATGCACAGCACTGGGCAGCTCGGTATTTCCTAGGGAAGCACATCAAATACTACGCACAGTCAGAAATACACATTTGAAAGTCAGGATTTTGCTCCTCTTCTTGTTATGATAACAGCATTAAAAAAAAAAAAAGAAAGAAAAAAAGAAAGAAAGAAAAAAATCCAAGAGCTGCAACAGAAATAATGGGATGAATAAATAATACAGTGTATCTGGAAAGGCAAATATTGGACAAATATTCTTGTTCCAGAAAGCTAATTGCCCGAGAATGAAAATGCCACTAAGTCGAACAGCTCTCATACATGCCTCATAAATTAACATGTTTTTTGAAGACTCTCCAGCAGCTCTTGTGAAGAATCTCTAAAACAAGGCACTGCGAAGCCCAAAGGCATGGGGAGAGGGTGCCCCATGGTCACTGCTGCTGCTGAGCCTGCCTGGTGCTTCCCCACCTCTGCAGCTGACTTCTGCTCAGACACACACTGATAACAGCCCGAGCACCCCCCTGAGTGTGCAAATAAATCAGAGCAAGGCAGGGATTTCTGTTGTGCCAACAATCTATATGCTGCTGACTCGTCTAACAATGCTTGATGAAGCTTTAATTGTTTTGTTTACCTAAATGTTTAAGTTTGGCAATGCGAGAGCCCAATTATTTCCTGCAGGCATTCATTTTGCTGTCCTTTCTCTATTGACCAATTATTTAATTAAACCGCACTTCATTAATCCCTAAGCCGTCACAGTAAACCCAGGGTTTATATGTATGTGAGAAGCTGTTAGGGGCACCACCACAACATGATTTTTATCCATTCAGGTCCTATCCTCTTTTAATGGGCCGAGCTGGCAAGAAATCTGGTCTATGAGCTTTCACTTGAAGCTAGACATCCCATAATACAGCACAGACCGACCTTTATTTGCAGATGATTTTTCCCCCATCGAGCAAAAAGGCTTATATACGCACTTTACGCTGTGAAAACGGGGTACAATGCCCCAACTCTCCGGCATTATTTCTGCGTAAATAAAACTTTAAAGACCGCACATCCCCCCGCGCCGCTGAATTGCCGGGGGCGAGCGTGCGTTTCCAAGGTAGAGCAAAATTAATTTCCATCCCTCCTCTCCGAAACGACTCGGTGCCGAAGGAATGGAGAAGTCATGGCTATTTCACTAGTAACAGGATTAAACCATTTATGAGGCATTGCAGCTGCTCTTTTATGGCATCTGATTGATATTCATGTGTGGTTAGCATTTGTCTCCTAACTTGTGTAACACAGAGAATAGTAAAAGAGAGACAATAATCGCCAGGCTGTTACATATTCAGGGGACTGGATTTCCCCTATCAGCCTTTCAGCGGCTCCAGGCGCGGGGCTGACCTCCCCTCCGGCATTCCGGACCCCGGAGCACTCATCCAGCCAGGGCAAAATGACACAGCGCTGCAAAAAATCCTCCCTCGCCCCATCTCCCCCAGCCCAGCCAGCCGTGTCTGGTGCTGGAGCTGCGCTCCGGGGGCGGCCGGGGGGGTTTTGCCACCGGTCCACGCAGTTGGCCCCACGGCTGGCCGTGGCGAGGAGCCGCAGCGGGCGCACAATAGCTCCTTTGAACGGCGGGCGAGGGCTTAGGGATGCCACCGCGCCGCTCGCACCGTCTGCTGCGGGGATGCTGCGGTGGCCGGGGGGCTCTCCCCGCTGGCCAGCCCGGGGAGCCGTGCTGGGGACGGGGGGCTGCCCGCGGGAACCGGCCATGCCCCTGTAAAACCGCTCTCCTGTGATGGAGCACGGAAAATCAGGGATGCTGCAACAGATTGTCAAGCAGCACGATTAAGTCGATTCGTTACTCGGCGGGGATTTCTGCTCTCCTCGCAGAGAACAATTTCTTAAAGCTTTGAGGGAAATTTTCTTACAGGGACAGGAGCCTCACTTTTGTTCCTAAGGCAAATCCACCCCTCTTCACCACCCCCAAGTATACAGCAGCAAACGCAAAATTAACTGCGATGGCAAAAATCAAAGCAGACCCGCAGGTGCACAAAAACAAAGGTATCTTTACCTGCAGTTGTAGGTCCTGATTTCCTTGTTATCCCTTTTGCACTTGACTGCCACAAAGATCATGGTGACAAAAAGAATGGCTGCAATAGACCCCAGGGCAATAATGAAAATCAAGGAGAGGTTAACAGATCCTATGGACTCCTGGGCATCCAGGGCTGGAGACAGGTATATCAAAATCAAGGCAGAAGCCGAGAGAGATGTTTTCCCATGGTCATGAGCCACCACGATGAGCTCATAGGCTGTTTTGGCGTTCTCCCCAAAGGCTCTGGTGGTCCTTATCTCTCCATTGACCTGGTCGATCTCAAAAAATCCTCTGTCTCCTTCCACCATTTCATAGGAAAGTCTGCCATTTTCACCCTCATCATAGTCATCTGCCTTGACCACTGTCACCAAGTAGCCAACCCCCGCGTTCCTGGGGATGTACACCTCCGCCGTCCCGTTGACCAGCGGCGGGGCCGTGATCACAGGTGTGTTGTCGTTGACGTCCAGGACAATCACCCTGACAGTGGCATTGCTCTGCAGAGAGGGATTACCCCCATCTTTTGCCAAGACCTTGAACTCAAAGGCCTTGGTCTGTTCATGATTGAAGGACCTCAAAGCATAGATATCTCCAGAGTTGGGGTTGATGGAGACGTAGGTGAAAACAGGCATGTCCCTGACTTGGGAGGGCACAATCTGGTAGGACACGCTGCCATTGAGGCCCAGGTCAGGGTCTCTGGCTGAGACTGAGAGGAGGTAGGCCCCTGGGGTGTTGTTCTCCTGCACGATGACTTGGTAATAGGGCTTGGAGAAGTGGGGATGGTTGTCATTCTCATCAGTGATCTTGACAGTGAAGGACTTGGTGGCCTGCAGGGAAGGGATGCCATTGTCCCTAGCCTGGATGGTGAGGTTGTACTGGTCCCTCTGCTCCCGGTCCAGCCGCCCATCCACCAGGATGGTGGAGAAGCTCTCGTACTCCTGGAGTCGAAAAGGCACGTTGCCCAGGAGCTTGCACTGCACCCGCCCGTTGGCCCCGGAGTCGCGATCCGAGACCCGCACCAGGGCGATGACGTACCCCGGCGGGGCGTTCTCGCTCACCTCCACCAGCTCACTGTTGACAGAGAGCAGGTTGATGAGGGGTGGGTTGTCGTTGGCATCCTGGACACTAATGGTCACTTTGCAATGAGCAGGGATGGAGTTAGGCCCCAAGTCCTTGGCCTGCACATCCAGCTCATAGACGTGACCCTCCTCATAGTCGATGGCACCGCTCACCGTGATGAGGCCACTCTGGGGGTCGATTTGGAAGAGCTCCCGGGCCCGCTCAGAGACGTAGCTGTGGAAAGAGTAGAGGACCTGGCCATTGGTGCCCTCGTCTGGGTCAGAGGCATTGAGGCGGATGACTGGCGTCCCCGGTGGGGCATTTTCAGGCACGCTGACGGTGTAGGCTGGCTCCTCGAACAGAGGGTTGTTGTCATTGGAGTCGATGACACGGATGCTGAGCTCCACTGTGCCAAAGTTGGGCGGGTCACCACCATCCAGCGCTGTGATCACATAGCTGTAGTGGGACTGGGTCTCACGGTCCAGGCTCTTCTCCACCACCAGCTCAGCAAAACGGGACCCATCACCCCGCGTCTTGGTCTCCAGCCCAAAGAGGTCATTGGGGGTGATCTCATAGCTCTGCACACCAAAGCTGCCCGAGTCCGGGTCATAGGCACTCTCCAGTGGCACCCGGGTGCCAGGGCTGGCCGTCTCCGAGATCTCCAGCTCGATTTGGTCGGTGGGGAAGCTGGGTGCATTGTCGTTTAGGTCCTTGATCTCCAGCTTGATCACGCAGATCTCCATGGAGCTGGACATCACCTCCAGCGAGATGACACACTTGGGGCTCTGTCGGCATAGCAGGTCCCTGTCGATCTTCTGCTTGGTCACCAGCAGCCCGGACCCGGGGCTGATGTCCACCAGGTGGGGGGCCGAGTTGGAGACCACCCGGAAGGCGGCGGGCTGCCGGGGGTCCAGCACGAAACCGGCGTCCCGGGCGTCCTTGGCGACGTTGGCGATCACCGTGCCGGCCCGCTGCTCCTCCTCCACCGAGTACTTGAGGTTGATGAGGGCCCCGGCGCCGGCCCACAGCAAGGCGGCCCCCAGCAGCGCCGGGAGAG
>VZTD01004101.1:483952-501497 GCA_013397725.1 Rhagologus leucostigma
ACCGGCCGTGCCGCGCACGGCGGCACCGGGACCCCGGGACCCCGGGACCGTCGGCCCGGGCGGGGCTCCTCGGGCGGCACGGCCCGGCACCGGGCCCCACACGGCCGGGAGGGCCCGCGGAGGGTGACGGGGATACCGCCCGCCGCCAGGAACAGCATCCATCCACGATCGCCAGCCCTGGGACGGCATCCGTTCGGAGACACCGTCCCCGCGATCCCCATCCCGCGTGACAACATCCGTCCAGGGACACCACCCCTCCGGCGGCACCTGTCCCGGACAGCATCCGTCCGTTGACTCCATCCCCCAGGACAGCATCCCTCCACCGACACCACCCCGTGAGATGCCACCCGTCCGGGTGAGGGACACTGTACCCAGGGACAGCCGAAGGGAACCCCCCTCCTTCCCGGAGGACACCGGAGGGACGCAGGGCCCCTCTGCTTCCGCTGCCGTGTCCTGGAGCAGCGGGGCAAAAACCGGCAGAGGAAAAAGCCTTTGCCGGGTGTTCCTTCTCCTCTCCGGAAAGCAGCAGCGTAGGTCACCGTAACCCACGGGGGAGTGGCAGTGGGACATGGCGGGGGTGGCAGGTGGGGACGGCACGAGGGGGCAAAGCCCTGGCGAAGTCTTCCGTGAAAAAATTAATTCTGATGACTTGAACTGTGCCATGTGGATTGAAAACCTGGCTGAGGGATCATAAACAAAGGGTAATTAGAAGCAGGGGGAGGTGTTTATGGGGTACTGCAGGGATCTAGGTTAGGGCTGCTCTCATTTAATACCCTCATTAATGACCTGGAAAGAGGGAGTAAACTACACATTAATGAATTTGGCAGATGATGCTATGCTGGGAGGTGCTGTGAGCTCCAGCAAGCATAGAAAATTAACACAAAAAGGGCCTAGTGAGATTAGAAATACGGGCAGGAAGCAGCGAAAGGAGCTGTGCCTTGGACAGATGTGAACGAGCGCGGCTGGGACGCAAAGGCGAGTAGGAGCGACAGCAGGATGGGCAGCGATGGCTGAGCCAAGCCAAGCCAAGCCAAGATCCAGAGCAACGCCCCAGAGAAAGGCCTGGGGCCAGGGGTCAGCAAGGGGGACGCAGGAGACGGCTGTGCACAAGGACAGCAGGGACGGATCAGCCCCTGGCGTTCGGGTCCCCCGCGTCCGAGGGCGGCAGGGAGTTGCTGGGGGCTCAGGTGTGGCTGGAGCCGGGGCCCGGCGCTCCCTCGGCACAGACGTGTTGGCGGCAGTTCAGAGGGAAGCCACACAAATGATCAAAGGCACGGAGAGACTGATTTCTGAAAGAAGATTAAAAGGCTTAAATATATATATTGCTTGGTTAAGAGCTGTCCATGGGGAGACAAACTAAGAGCCTTACAGATCTGGTTGGAGTAAATAGAGAGGGAGGGAAGGAATTATTTAATAGAGTACAAGGGGCATCACCAGAAGGGATGACAGGAAATGAAGAAATGGAGCATTTAGGTTGAATGTCACAGGGGAAAAAATCCCCTCTGCTGACAGCGAAAATTATGAGGCTGCGACGTGGTTCCCTGGAGGGAGAAAGTTCTGTGGCTTGAGATATTTAAAACCAGACAGGATCAGCCTGAATATAAAAGCACCTGGGATCAGCTACTGGCAGGAGCTGTGTGGAGAAGCAAGAGCTGGGCAGGGGTGCACCTCATTTCCCAGCTCTTTTTCCACTGAAATATTTCTTTATGTATCACACCAATAAAAGACTTGAATTTTTTTATTTATTGCATATATGTATTTCTGCTGCTATGACATGGTGGATGCTGTGCCAGTCACCTCATAGCCAGGCAGGGCTGAAAAGGCCCTGAAATCAGAGAAACTTCACCTCTGTATGGGTATGGAGGGAGATTAGAGGTGGGTTCATAACTGGTATGAGGTTGCTGAGTGTAGAACCTGAACAGGGTGACATGCCCTGAAGCACATGGTCTCCAGGTTTGGCTTCTGTAGAACATCTCATCCCTCAATGCTTTTCTGCAGGATACTCTCCAGTTGGCCAAGGAAAAGCCAGGCCACAGCTGGCCAGCTGCACATCACCTGTAACCTTGGTTAACACTCCATCTTTTCACCTCCAGCTAATGCTCAGTTTGTCAGAGGCTGTGACGGGATCCCTTTGGAACAAAACAAGCATCGATTGCAGCCCCACCTCTTCCCCATCTCCTGCCTCACTGGAGGTCTGTACGTGCTGTCAACAAAATGGATTAATAGTCCTATTATCAGTTCAGATGGATGGCCAGGGTAAGGAGAAAACATCGCGTCCCAGGGAACTCAAGTAGGCACATTAATAAAGATGCCACACGTTGGCTCTGAAATCTAAAAGCTTCGCTCCACTCCTTGCAACACAATTAGCTTATCCAAAGCCCAGCACTCCTGTTGCAATGCACCTGGTGATGCCCTTAGCATCACTGCCTGGTGGCCCGGCTGGGAGGGAGGGAGCTGGTGACATGCTGGTCCCCATGTCCCCTTGGCCAAACCCCCTGCAGGAGCTCTCCCTGCAAGCCCGTTCTGTAGCACCACCTCATGCTGCCACTGGGGAGCTGCATCATCCCCCTTGGAGCCAGCTTGATGCCCCTCAGCATCGGGCTGGGGGTCCGGGGGCCACAGGGGGAGGCTGAGGAGCAGGAGGGCACCGTGACCTGTCGCTCACCCACCTCGTTGCTGCGTCTGGGCAGCGCGGAACAGAGATCCCGGTCTGCCCACGCTGTAGAATAAGGAAAGCTCTGAATTACAAGCAAGCGGTGCTGCCCTTTGTTTGAGCACTAATACGATGACTCCTCTGCAGCCCAGCATTTATAGGTGTCTCTCTCATCCCTGTCAAAAAGTAAATCTCAGCATCTGAAACATGTATATTTAAAACTGTGGTATCAGCGCGCTGGCAAGCCCGCGGGTTTTGTTAAACGTTCCCTGTGCAGGGATGAGGGAAAAGGACAAGCAGGGGATTGGCCCTTGCCCACAGACAGCTCCTGCTCACATCCCTGCCTCTCCCGGAATGGGGGACTGCAGAGGCTGGTGGGCTGGGGGGCTCAGTGCCTGCTCTGCATCCCTCCATAGCCAAGGCTCCCCCAGGTCCCTGCACCAGCTGCTGGGAGCCAAGCCTCAGCTCATCCTCTGCTACAGCCAGGGGGGAGCAAACCCCGCCCCAGCACCGCAGTTCTCTGCAGAACGGGAGAGAACACGTACAAAATAGTTTGAAAATTTGAAATTTGTTTTAAACATCAAAGAGGAACTTTATCTTTTTAATTTTTCAGAACCTTTCTTTTAATTTCGCAGTTCTGAAGTGTTGTTTTTCCCCTTTCCAGCACCTTTTCCTTTCAGCTACTAGGTGAGGTAAAATAAATGATATGGGTTTATTTTTTCCTTTCTTTGCTTATCCAGTTCTGCACAACTTGAAAGCTTTTCAAAGCATCTGGTGTCAGGAGTTATAGTTTAGGTTTGTGCTTTTTCTTCCCCTAGCAATGTTTCTAATATCACAGTGAAGTAGAAAAAGAAAAAACCTGTAGCATAGAAAAAGGAAATGAAGAAATAGGAAAACTCAGAGCAAAATCCCTAGACCATTCAGCCATGAAACATCTACTGTGTGATGAGAAAGGGAAGCCCTAAACAGAGAAAAATACAAGTTTTTATATTTAGGGGGTGTTTGGAAAATAAGACAAAGTACTTAGCTTAGATATAAACACTTTTTTTTCTTTCATCTCGCAGGAATTCAGTGCCCATTCTCAAGAGGGTTTGGAGTGAGATCTTGGCCAGCTCTGCCCCTCAGCCCTCTGAGAGCCAAACTTTATTGAGCATCTTCAGGACGTGCAGACATCTGTCTGTGTAACTCTGTTAGCAGTTTGCACATAATGCAGATAAGAGACCGCTGCTGTAAAATATTGAGTCTTTAGACTATAAAAAACTGTCTTTCTAAGCTGAAATCTAACTTTATTTGTACTCCTGCAGTTCCACCCAAGTCAGCAGGGTTTCCTGGCTGTTAGCAAGGGCAGCGTCTGGCACGCTCCTTCCACTGAAGAGGTTAAAGTGCCAAAGAGAGGACAACATCACTCTGAGGAATTCGATAAACTCCTATCACTCAATAGTTTAATTCACTTTTACTGATGCAGCATCTTTTATCGAAGATTACATAATGCTGAATAATCATGAAGCACATAATGCAGAGCCAGACAGGCAGTCATAATCAGATTTAAAGCCTGTATTTAAAAAGTGACAGGTGCAGGGCTAATTCTCTGCTCCAACACTGGTGTCGGTCCAGAGGAAGCCCGCTGGACCCACTCCCAATTTACACAGCCTGCCTGGCAGCACAGCGTGGCGAAAGGGGAGGAATAATCAGATGGTGCTTCCTAAAGGTACCTGAGGAGCCAGGCAGGCACATCCTGAGCTAACAAAAGCAGCACAGGGCACGGCGAGGAGCTGGGAAGCGGCTGCCTCTCAGCAGCCTGCACGGGGCAAGAGCAAGGCAAGGGCAGCCAGTATCACAGAACGGTGTGGGTTGGAAGGGACCTGAAGGATCATCTAGTTCCAAATCCCTCCACTGCCAGGGACACCTTCCACTATCCCAGGTTGCTCCAAGCCCTGTCCAACCTGTCCTTCAACACTCACGGGAAAGGGGCATCCACAGCTTCTCTGGGCAGCCTGTGCCAGGGCCTCACCTCCCTCACAGGGAGGAATTTCTTTCTAATATCTATCCTAAATCTATCCTCCGTCAGTGTGAAGCCATTCCCCCTTGCCTGTCATTCCATGCCCTTGTTCATTCCCTCTCTAGCTCTCCTGTAGCCTCTTTAGGTACTGGAAGGTGCTCTAAGGTCTCCCTGGACCTGAGACGTGAAGCAAAAAGTGCTGCACAGTTCAGGGGGCTGCAGTAAGTGATACAGCCTTTTCCCCACCTCACTGGGCTGTGTCCCGCTGGCTGCTGCAGGATCACACCAAAACACTGTGCAGCTTGCTTGATTTAATCCCATATCTTGCAAGAAAAGATGACCTGAAGGTCTGAAGAGAGCTGCTGATCACCCCCTGAGTGGCTCCCCGCAGTGCAGTAGCTCACCTGCACCTGGCAGCCTGTGGGGAGACACACATTCCAGCCATGCTGGCTAAATATTTCCCATGCAATCAATTCCAGGGTATAAAACCATCAAACAGGATAACCTTGTGATCAAATGGCCAACAGAGAAAAGTGCTTAATATTACCCACTCCAGATAATGAGCCGTATTTCCAGCTCAGGCCCCAAACACACATCACCGTGCGCTAAATGCCCTGCAATTGCCTGCACAACAAGTTAAGCAAAGATTAAAAGCAAGGGGGAGAGGAGAGGGAGGGTAGAAAACGAAGCACGGGGAGGTTGGAACGTGAGACACTGGCACGCGCAGGAGCCGAGCCGGGAGCGCGGGGGGCAGCTCACGGGCAGCTCCGTGCCGGACCTGGCCTCCACACGGCGCTGGCCACCTGCCCGTGTCACGGACCCTGCGTGCTGTCCCCTCGCAGGTGAGGAACAGACGGCCCCAGGCTTTACAAGGCAGCGATGCCACGGATGAATTAAGAGGCAACCAAACCTCTCTCTGCAGGAGACCCGCCTGCTGGGGAAGGTTATGCCAGGTGATGGGACAGTCTCTGCTCTTTCTACCCTGCTTACGAATAGCACATCTTAATTCAGTCTCCAGGTCCCCGCATGCACAAACAGATTGTGAAGGTCGGGAATAAAGACACCTGGGGAAAGACAGTGATTTAGTGAAACAGAGCAGTGCAGTGTCTGTGTCTGAGTCTGAACGGCTCCACAGATAACACAGAGAGCTCAGCCAGCTCCACACAGCCGCTCCAGCAACACCCATCCCATCCTTCAAAACAGTCATGAACGGAGCTAAATCACTTGTTCTGCATTTCTCTTTCCACTTTTCTCCCCCTTTATTCCTCCATGCTACCTAGTCTGCTGCTGACCCCATGCAAGGAGTCAGAGACACTGCAATTCTTCCATCTTCCAGCACAGACTGGATACCTGGCACTGGCAGAATGTTGACAGCTGCCAAACATTCATCTGCCTTTACCCCTGAGCCACAAGCCTCCCGCCCGGCCCGCCAACAAGCAGGATACATTTCTGGGATATACAGCCTCCTGCTGCAGCACTGAGCGTCAGCTGGGGGATTTCGGCAGCATTCCTCAGCTGGTGCAATTTGTCCTGGCTCTGGAGCTGCCGATGGAGAGCCAGCACCAGCTGAGAAGCAGCCGTGGTGCTGAGACCAGGCTCCAGCTCCATCCCACCAAGGTGCCCACATCAGGGAATCTGGCTCCGGTTCCTTGCTGCTTGTGACTTCACAGCGTTCCACGCTTTGGCATTTCAGCGCTGCCTGCCCGTATCCCACACCCGGCAATTGGCACGTCCCTCCGCCCCGGCATCCCCTGCAACTGCGGATGCAGGCAAGCTGCAGAATGCACCCACCAAAGCCCCAGCTCTCCCCCAGAATTGCCACGTGGGTCGTTTTCACCCATCAAACTGAGATTCACACGTTATGGCTCCCCACCTGCGCTGTCTGCAGTGAGCCTGATGTTCCTGCACCGCAGCACAGCCGGGCGAGCAGCGGTGTTTGAGCTGAGCTGGGGATGTCAGGGAAAGCGATTCGTCACATAACATTACCTGTGAGGGAAGGCAGAAAAAGCTAGAAAAATGCCTAACAATTGCTGTAATTATGTCCTCTTGAAATGGCTACACGATGTCAGACAAGGGCTGGCATATCTTATCACAACTGAACCTGGGTGGATGCTGTTCCAAGCCAGTGATTAATAGTCTGCAAGGATTTGTTTTGGCATGGTGGAAAAAATGAGTACAGTGCCTCAAAAAGATGCCAGATGGATGGCCTGGAGCAGAGCCCCCCAGCCAGCCACCAGCACGCTGCAGAGCAGGGGCTTGCTCCTTATTTGTGGGGTAACAGCATCCTGGCAGAGACCAGCTCCTGCCGCTGCCCCGGCACTCCTCGAGCTGTTCCCAGCGCCTGGCAGAACAGGTGGAATGCTGGATGCACAGGGCAGCGTGCAGGCAGGGTTGCAGGCTCTGTCCTGCAGCACAGGCTGCTGAGCAGCACAGGCGGGTGGAGGCAGCCTTGTCACCATCCCTGCATCAGGTGCACCTCCACAACAAGTTCCTGGGCCTCATTTCCAACAGGAATGCCATGACCAAGCCTTTCTTCTGCAGCCCAGGCTGGTCTTCCTCCCTTTCCCCAGCCTGCAGAACTCATTTGCTCTGGGATGATGAGACATCCCCATCTGGGCACCCAAAACAGCAGCCGCAGCTCCAGCAAGGCAAAAGCACAAAGCACAGTCCCTCGAGGGGCCACCCACCTGCCCTGGCGCAGGGGTACAGGGTGCCCAGCCCGGGGAGGACCTCCCTTCTCCCCAGAACCCTGGGACAATGTGCCTCCACAGCCAACAAGGACCCTGTCCTTCAGAGAAGGACGTGGTAGGGAGATGGCAGCAGTACCCATCCAGCATCTCACATCACTCATCCCTTTGGAAAGGAAGAGGCAGATCTTGGCTGTCCATGCCATCAGGTACCAATCTCTCAGTGTCTGCTGATGCCAACATATCCTGATTGTGAGGCTCAGGATGAAAGTGAGCCCAGCTGGGCCACAAGATATATTGTTTGGATCAGGCTGAGAATCACTTATGCAGTGTTTTATTAACCATAATGGATAGCTGTGCCTAGTAAAATGAGTAATAATCTTGTTTAAGGGCTCGCTCCTGAATCAAACAGTGTTGTTGCCAATGCTGCAAACTTTCCTCGCTGCTCTGCAGGCCAAATTCTGTCCTGGAGCAAGCGATACCCTGAACAGAAGACCACAAATCAGACAGAAACAGCTTTCTGACTTTTTCTTTTTTTAAGAAATAGAGATAATATGACAGGTAGCACCTTCCATCTCCCAGTCCCTCTGATTTTCACACTTCATCTCATCTCAGTCCATCAGCAGTGTTATCTCACCCAGCACTTACCCAGCCTGCTGCTCCACATCCAGCTCGGGTGTTTCCCTGGGACAGAGCTCTGCCTGGGGTAAATGGCTGGTGGCTAATGGAAGGAAATAGAGGAAAATGTAATTTACATCAGCTAAGTATTCAGTACACTGTTATTTTGTGATCATCTATAATTTTAATCTATTAACAGTAAAAGGTGCATCTGTTCCCTGGGTTCATCTTGTTCACAGGTGATGTAAACAAGACCAAGAGACTTGTCTCCTGTTTGAGGGCATTTGGGGAAATTTTGTTTTTCTGCAGACATGAGTCACCCCTGAAAGCGAGGGTGGCACGTGGGGAGGGACAGCACCCACCTGACAGAGGAGCTGCCTTTAAAGCAAGACCTGCTCCAATATGTGACGCACTCAGGAGTGCCGCTTGGGACCAGCCAGCCAGGAGCAGCAAGGAGACATCACTGCCATCACCCCAGCTCTGGTGAAGGAGCAGCGGGAGGCTGGGGACACACACCCAGGCACTGGGCAGAGCTGGGACCAGAGACCCAGGCTTGGGACCAGTGGGGAACACTGCAGGATCCCAGAGAAAGCCGTTGCCCACAGCTCTCCCTGTACATCCTCCTGACACTTCTCTTCCCCGGGTAGATAGTGATGAGACAAGGGGAAACGGTTTCAAACTAAGAGGAAAGATTTAGACTGGACATAAGGAAGAATGTCTTTACTCCAGGGGTGATGAGGCCCTGGCACAGGTTGCCCTGAGAAGCTGTGGCTGCCCCATCCCTGGAAGAGTCCAAGACCTGGTTGGAAGTGGCTGTGGGCAAAATCGTCCAGTGGAAGGTGTCCCTGCCCAAGGCCCTTGGTTTCCAGCCCAAGCCTGTCTGCGATTCCCCGGTTCCCCACACAGCATCCAGGAGCCTCCTGCAGCCGAGCCGTGACTGTCGCGCAGGGCACCGAGCTCTCCTGCAGCCAGGGAACAAACACCCATCAAAGTTAAGGCAGGCACCACGTTCAAAGGGAAAAGCAGCAATTACAGCCGAGACCCTGCGTCAGAGTTACGTGATACACTACGTGGAACACGCCCTTCGTGGTAGGGATCTAACGCATACCCCTACCCTGTCATCATTATCGACTTTAATTAGCGAGCTAATCAGCTGTCGGCGCTGTGGAGCCAGGGATGGCACTGGGTGACAGCCGAGGGTCCCAGCGGAGACAGCCACCAGCCGGAGACCCGCGCAGCCCCTCGCAGGGCACCCCTAAGCCGGTGCTCAGCCCGGAGGGGGCAGGTGGGGGGCTCAGCTGTCCTTCCCCATCCGTCTGTCCATCGGGGAAGGCCTGAGCAGCCAGCCGGTGACCAAGATCAGATTTCCAGCCCTGAAGAAGGAAAACGCAGCTCGCTGAAATCCCGCCTGCCTTTGCAAGCCAAGCTGGCTGCTGCTCCGGGCTGGGCGCCGCAGCTCTGCCCGCACAGCCGGGCACAGCTCGGATGGGCCGCACGCAGCCGGCAGCACCCCTGCTCAGCCTCCTGCAAACAGCAAACCGAACCGAACAAGCACTAATTAGGTCTTTTGCAGTGCACACAAACGCCGTGGGGACCATCCTCCTTAATGCGAGCCAGTTCCCCGCCCCTCAGGGAGCCTCCTTTGAGCTCTGTTTTCTCCCAAGCCCAGGACCGTACCTTCCCTGTCCTGGCTGCTGCCGAGGCCAGCAGCACGAGTGGCCGTCCCCTGCTGCCCTCCCCGAGGGGATGCTCCTGCCCGCACCTGGAAGTGGAACACTCTCCCGGGGATTTTGGCTAAGACGCCTATCTCCAGAAATCACAGCCACCACCAGCAGCTCTGCCCAGCGGGCTCTGGCTGCTCCTGTCATTCCAGCACCGAGATTTTCATGGCTTTGGGCACTGCAGAACCTCAGCTGGAACGGACAGAGCTGGTTTAGGTATTCAGCGAATTTGCAGCAAACAGTTTGTTGGAAACATTTAGCCCTCTTTCTGTTCATTAATGAAGTTCAAACATACTTTGATTTTCCTCATATTTGCTCATTATTTGAAATTGCACAGGGATGCTTTAATGGGGATGTTCCGGAGCGGGGACAGCCTGCCTGTTGTTCCAAGGCAGGCAGCAGCCACAGCACGTCCCTGCTCCAGCCCCGACACGCTCTGCAGGACGGAAACCTGGCAAGGATTCAGGCTCCTACCACCGCCCCCCAGACCTCCTCTTCCGCAGGCTTTGCTGCAAGCAGACTTTGCTCCAGACGCAGCAGCGCTTGCTGAGAGCAATTTAAAAGGGTTTGCAAACACCAGCATGGTTCTTATTGAAACAAATATCCACCAATCTGTGTCACGATCCGACAGCACCAGCTCTGGGAAAGATCACGGCTCCCCAGCTGGTTTGGGCACGGTGTCATGGCAGCAGCCTTGCAGCAGCTTGGCCACAGGCAGCCTCCCACCAGCCCTGCCTGTGCCACGGGGCAAGAGCGGACACCCCATGACCAAAACCTTCCCTGTGGTGGGAGCACCCAAGCCCAGGTAGAAGGTCAAGCACACATTCTCCACCCTCACAACAATTCCTGCATAGATAACAAAGCTCCATGAATGTGAGGCTACCACATGGGTAAGGAAAGGCAGAGCAGGGCCGTGAGATGTCTCCTTCCCCTGCTGCTTCAGCCATCCCTGACCTGGGCCGGGAGGTCTGAGGTGCCCCTGGCTGCTGTGATCAGAAGAGGGAACTGTGGGGTAAGACACAAACCCCTTGTTAATCCTGGTTACACCAGGATCTATTGGTGCCACTGCCACACCTCCCAAACTGCAGAAGGTCTCACCAGACCTGCAGAGCTACCCTGCCCCAGCCGAGGGACGAGCAGCCACCCACAGGGAGTCTCCAAACAAGGAGCCGACACCAACCAGCAAGAGGGGTTTGTGTGAATGCTCCCAGCCACTGCCAAAACTTCTGCAGGCTGAATATTCCAGACCTGCTGTGACATTCGGGTTGCTTCACATACATTGCACAATCCCAGTTTATTTTGGGAATTACATGGTGATGAATAGCTCGATGTAAGGAAAGGCCATTATACGCTATAAAAAGCTGCAGAGTCTTCCTGACTGCTCTGTGCTCTGTGACAAACCATCTGCTTCTCTGCACCTCCCTTTGTTTATCCTGCTCAGCTCAGCTGAAATTAAAATTGACAAAAGCAATTTCTCCCGATCAAGTTAGAAAGATAAGGAGAGCGGCTGCTGCACACAGTGCCATAGAAACCTGGGCTACTCCAGCACTTCTTCCTCCTCCCTGTGCACCAGCTCAGCCTCTGAAGTGGAGTGCCCAGCTGCAGCAGGAAGATCCTCCTGCTCCCGCCAAAGGAGAAACACAGATGGATTCAGCCACGGGAGATCAATCTCACAAACGCAGCGCTGAGAGGGAGTTTTGTTTTATTCGTGTTCCGATCCCCTCCCCTTGGATTCAGAAGTACAAAGTGGCCCCTTTGATTAGAAAAGCACATTTGGATGAATTTGGAATTATTTCCTGTTCGAGGGAAAGGAAGGGGAAAGGCAACATATTTTCTTGGAGAACGTTTTTGGGGCATTTGAGAACCTTCTAGGTTATATTTACGCTGCTAAAGCACTTTTCAGATCAAAGCGCTCTGAAAAATACGGGTCCAGGCTGCAGACACAGCTGTAGCTCAGCTCTGGCACCAAGCCCCCAGGATTCAGTCCCACAGCCTCTGACAATACACCTGGCATGGGGCTGCAAAAGCTGTAGGATGGAAGAGAGACATCACCTCCTGGCACCTCTCCTCAAGGTGCTGGGGTACAACATTCCCCCGTTCAGCCCAGCAGGGTCAGCTCCTGAGACCTGTCTGCATCCCACAGGGCCACACCGCTCAGGCAGAAGCCGGAGGCAGGGAGCGCAGCTCTTAAAAGATGAGGGACCTTCATATTTCTACATCCAATTTCTTTAGACATGTTAATAGCACGAGGCCTTTTTTTCTCTGAGATGCAGGAGCAGCTGCTCAAGTCTCCACTGAATTAAGCTAAGGGCAAGTTTTACATTTTGAAGAGAGATTTTTTTGGGTCTGGTATTTTTCTTTCAGACCTGAGAGCAAAGAAAGACATCACAAAAACATCAAGCTGCAAGACGTGCCATTTTCCCTGTGCTGGTATAACTCAAGAATCGCTGAACAAAACCACAGTCCATATTCCTGAAAAATTCCCCAGTGGGCTGAGTAAAGGCTGGAGAAATTCCACCCCAGAAGGTAATTAGTTTGGTTTTTTTCCTTCCTGAAGTTATTAGAATTGCAGGAAGGCCTTGCAACAGCAGCACCTTGGATCACAGGAGCAGCAGCCCCACGTGTGCTGGAGCTCACTGCTCGGGCTGCAGGTATCAGTCTTTGCAGGGCAATGCAGAAAGTGAGGGCACCATGAGATGTCACAACCCTTCTGCTCACTAAAGTCGCGGGTGGAAACCTCCAGGGCCAAAGAGGAGGCCAAGGAGCACTCTAGGTGTGAGCAGGAGCCCCACTGGCACAGACTGCACCTCTTGCAGGCATCCACGGCTCCATGGCCACCTTTCACAGCAAAGCAAATCTCCCTCAGCTCAGGTGAAACGGGAACAGGGGGTGCCTTGGTTCCCAGCCAGCACTTAACCTCCTCCCTCTATTGTACTGCAGTTACGTGGGAAGTGCCGTGGCCTCACAGCTGGAGCAGGCACCACAGTCCTGCAGCCAGAGCTGCTGACACTCACTGCCAGCAGTTAATCAAGATTCATCAAGATTCATCAACTGCTCTGATTGCATTACACATCAAGGGGCAGATAATGCCGATAAACCGCTCTGCAGCGAGCCCGAAACAGAGCGACCACGCCAGCAAATCAATAGAGCCATTCTGGATTTGCATAGGATGCATTACCTTCGGATCTGGATCTGCTTCTGGGTTTGTCCAGGATAAGCAAGATTAGATCTGGATCAATCCCGGGCTTACTGGGGCTAAGCAAGATTAGACCACAATCAGCCTCCATATTGATCATATAATTTGTCACTACCACGCCTGGGAAAAACTCCCTCCGTGCAGATGACAGAGGCTGCCCCGGCACGAGGGGTGGCAATGCCAGCCCTGCTCCCCTTGCCGTGTTCGTCAGACGTGTCACTCACTCAGCACTGGCATTGTTTTCTGTGATAACGTACTTAGAATTCAGCAGTGCTCTCTTCCCCACATTTAAATAGAAACAGAGATTTACTCCCGGACATATATTATGCATTAAAACAGTATTTTAAGAGTTGGAGTAAGGATTCACCTGGCTCCTCATTTATCTGCAGCTAACGAGCCTCCACCAGCCAGCAGCCCGGGAGCGCTCCCACCCGAGCCAGAGGGATGGCACACACAGAGGGAGCAGCGTGAGGCCCGGGAGGCGAGGCTGGGGAGAAGGCAGCCGGGCACAGGATGAAGCTGGGTACACGAGGAGAATGGGGAATGACCCACAGCACCACTGCCTGACAGCATCTGCCGGCGCCGGCTGATGCCAGGTGACGTTTTGGTGCCTGCGATAGGGACATGACTTCATCTAGACCTTGCTAAGTTCCCCTGGGAATTTGAAGGGTTTGATGATTATAATAACTGGTTGAGGGTTTTTTTTGCATCAGCTGCTTTTTATGCATCCCTGACTGTAGGAGTTGGAAAGAATCAAAGACTTGCAAACCGTCTGGCAGCTCTGGGGCCCACAGCCCACTGCAAGCAGGGAGGAGAGGGAAGAGCTCTCCTGGCCTCTGAAGTCTGCTTCTCCTCAGGGAGCAGTGGGAAGTTATTTCTGCAATATTGCAGCTGGATCAACCGAGGAGGAGATGACATGAGATTAATGAAATAATCGTGCTCTGTGGGCTGAGCAGGGAGCAGGGCAGGATATTGCCCTGGCAATGCTCCTGGCAGCAAGCTGAGCACCAGCCAGGGAAACTACAGGCACCAGCCTTCTGCCCCAAGCTTTTGCCTCCAGCAGCAAGGACTTCTTCTGTCTGCATCTTTCCTCTGCCTTGTCCCCTCCTGCACAAGGGAGGGTCATCTCCAGGTGCACAGGCAAGTCACTCTGATCAGGAGCACCGAACCCAGCTTGATTTGTTCAGTGTGATGAGTCCAGTGCTTGGTTTTTATCTATCCAAGCAAACACCTCCTAAGGTATCCCTGTCCTCCTCTTACTGACTGCACTGTTGAAAGGGTTACCTGCTAAAGACAAGCCTTTGCAAGCATGGCAGGTGACACCGATAAATCACTGGGTCACGCTGCTGCCAGGGAGACCCTGATGGGCCACCTAGTTTGTGGCCCTCTCGACCCCCCTCTGCCCTCATTTTCCTTTTCCACCCCGGGGTCTTGCTTTGTCATGTTCTGGGAGTCCCTGGAGGGTTCAGCCACATCCGCAGACACCAGTTTCTGCAGACAACCCCTGTGTAGGTTTTTCCCCCCTGCTTATCCCAGTAAATATGTTTCAGTTAATCCAATTTGCTCTCGCATTGAGTCGCATCAAACACAGCGGCTGCCAACCAAATATTAAAGATACCAAAAAAGCAGCCCCAGCCACTTGCTCAAGGTTTGGGAGAGGAGGCTCTGTATGGGCATCACACATTGCAGAGGGCAAACAATTCCCTTGGCCCCCCGAGACACAGCTGGGGTGCACCGGTCACGGGCAGCAAATAACACAGGGGCAAAGGACTAAATCACATTTGTACATCCTCCTCCACCGTGTTCCTCTGCATTATTTAGGAGAAAACACGTTCTCTTCTAGTCTTTATTCCTTCCCTTTTGCACTCAACTCCTGCTGCGGGCGAGTGAATTAAATGAAATGCTCCAAGCCCAGGTTTGATGAAGCCTCTCTGATCACACTCTGGGTCTAATCTGGGTCTAGAAAGCCACCCCTGTTCCTGCAGCAGGCCAGAGCCAGCTCTGGGACCAGGCAGAGCTGGAGCTGTGCAGACGCAGGCTGGGCAGAGCCAATCTTTCTGAAACCCGGACTGAAAGCCCAGAGCCCAACACCTGCAGCTTGGAACCGCAGATCCAGGTCCAGGCTCTGGGACAGAGCCATGCCCTGGGAGCAGACACAGGGGCAGCTGTGGCTGACTGCCTGGGACCATCACGAGACACAGCACGAGCCTGGGGCCCCCACGGCAGGCGGTGTTTGGAGCCGGGGCAGCCACCACACACCAGCACAGCCCCAGCTCCTCGCTCGAGCTTGGGGTGGGTCTGGAGCACTTGCAGTGCCATCACACCAGCCTGTGTAGACACCCCACAGGGAGCCCACGAATCCCCCACACCTTCCCCACAGCAGGGCCTTGCAGGAGCAGCACCACATTTCCCAGAACAGCAACTCCTCACCTGCACCACCTCTGCAGACACCGCGGGCAGGGAGAGGCTGGGTGACAGAGGGGCAGCCCCTCACACAGCCGAGTAAAGGCAGGGGAGCTGCTGCCCACACTTGACAGGGAGGGGATTCTGACCCCCTCAGGGCACCGTAAGGGCATGAGGTTAGAGCAGGCACCAGCATCTCTACGGATAACCCAACCCTGCAGGGAAAAACTGATTTTTTTGAATTAATCTATTTACGGAGTCAGAGTTGAGCTAGCTTTAGGTGCTATTTAAGCTGCTTTCCCTGTGCCTCATGTTCAGCATTTGCATGGTGGGATTAAATCAGATGGGGGGAGCGGGAGCAGAGGCACAAGCACCTCTGGGGTGTCTGAAACCTGCGCACCCAGAGCAGGGTCTGAACCTCCTCACAGCCCTCCATCCTGCATGCCCAAAGCATCCCCCCACCGGGGGAGCCGCAAAGGAGCACCAAAAAGCTTTGGGATGCAGCACTGGAGGGTCAGACCCCACCAGCCTGAGGTGCTCCAGCCCAGCAGGACCCTCAGCACCCTCCAGCAGAGATCCTTCATGCTTTGGAAAAAAGCTTAGCGAGGAGGATTTCTCCTCTCTGTCATTAACCTGACATAATGTCTTTCCTGCTGGCAGCTTTCAGGCTCAGCAGGTTTGTTATAAAATTCATTATCAGATATTGCAATCACAGTCACCTTTATTGGGCTCTGCATTTACAATAATTAGGCCAATAAACACTGATTTATAAAAATGACAAACAGGAACTCCCAGTAAGCAAGAAAAATGTGCTTTCTTTAGCGAGCAGTTTCTCACAGGACAAAAAAAATTGTAAAAAGGTAGAAACCAATCACTGCAGGCGACAGCAAAGTAAAGCAGATTCTCCTGGGATTTTCCACATCCCAGCCAAGACATCACCAGGGAAAGACCCAGGGTGCAGACCTCAGTGCCAGGGCTTGCAGAACCAGGGAGCAGGGGAGATGCTGCAGGTGCAGTGGGAAGAGAAGATCACAGCAGGTGGCACAGAGAGGGAAAGAGCAAGGAGGAGGCAGCAGGAACCAGGAGAGAGAGTGGGAACAAAGCAACGGCAGGGAGAAAAATCCAACAGAAGGGAAGCACCTTGGCAGGGAGGGAGGGAAAAAAAAGAACCTGCCAGGTACAGCAAGGAGAGAGCAGAGCAGTAGAAGAGAAAGAGGGTGAGATGGAGCTCCAAGCCTTAATGTCAAGGGGAAAATGAGAGAGGCGAGAGGGAGGGGTTATCTGAGAGAGGGCACTGCAGATGCTCTCTGCATTCCCAGACTGCTCCAGAGGCACGGGGGCTGGCTCAGTGGGCTTTGTGCTGCAGGGGGGCTTTCTGAGGCACAGCCGGGCTGTGACAGCGAGCTGAGCCCCCAGAGCAGCCCCCCGGGGGTACAAGGCGAGGCCACACACACCACACACAGCAGAAGTGGGCGTGAGTGTGATCCCAAAGGCAAAGACTCACTGCGTCAAGGAAAGGGCAGAGCTGCAGCCAGGCCGGCTGCAGGGGAAGGAGCTCCTGGGGCACAGAATGCGGTCCAGCACCACAGGGTGCAAGCCAGCCCTCCTACAGACCCCAGCACGGGTGCTAGGAGACCCTCACGCAGGGCCAGTGCCCTAGGACTCTGGCAAAGAGGGCAATAGCTGACAACAACACCGCCAGTCACAGCGGGACACCAGCTCCTGGAACAACCCTCGGCATCTCCCTGTCCCATAGCCAGGAGCACTGGGAACCCTCTGGCCTCACTCCAGTCCCCTGCAGCAGCCTCTGGAGGTAGGTGCCCCCAAAGCTGGGCAGGGACAGCCCAGCAGCAGCGCCGTGCCCACGGCCCCGGCAGCCAGCCCGCCCTGGCAGCGTGTGCCGTGGTACGGCGGCACCAATATGTTCATCATGCCCCCCTGCACCCCCTTGGCAGCCCATCTGCCATCACACGTGGCTGAGGAGGAGGGAAAGCAGAGCAGGAGGAGGAGGAGACCATCCCCTCCCATCCCCGCCCCATGGGCACACGGCCCAGCCAGGTGCAGGTGCCAGCGCCCAACAGCAGCAGGGCCGGTCAGTGCCCACCTCACTGCCCTGACCCACAGCTCCAGGGCCGGTCAGTGCCCACCCCACTGCCCTGACCCACAGCTCCAGGGCCGGTCAGTGCCCACCTCACTGCCCTGACCCACAGCTCCAGGGCCGGTCAGTGCCCACCCCCCTGACCTCACCCACCCCTCCCACCCCCCCCC
>VZTD01004101.1:509376-523400 GCA_013397725.1 Rhagologus leucostigma
AGTTCGTAACGCTCAAAAATACCAGCCAAGGGGAATTAAACTCTTTAAAGGACATGAAACCCTTCAAGCTTCCTTGATGTAACTGGAGAGTGGAAAAAAACTTGAAAGAAGAGTTGTTCCTCTGAGGGGTGGCCTTGGACACGGCTCTGCCCTCTGCACAGCAGCCTCCGCGCCGGCCAGCACAGCTGATGATTCAGCTAACGAGGGGTTCATCTCAGCCTTGCAGAGGGACATATTTCAACCATTCACCAGCAAGTGTCATTTTTAGCCCTATAAAACATCTCATAGCTCTCTGAAGAGCAGAGAGCTGGCAAAGCCCAAGTGGGTTAGCTGGCTGCTGTGCTGGCCAGAGTAATTCTTTGTAAATGGAGAGGCACTTGAAGGTAAGGTGCCACCCGGGATCCTGCCCTCCTTGAAGTGATTTATGGCACTGTGTGCATTTTGTCAGTCAAAACCAGCGGCCTTCCACCCATTTTAGGCTTCAGACTGTTCTTACCACATCATAAAATCCATTGAGAGCTGTATATCTTTACAAAATCCTCCTGCAGACCAAGAGGAGATGCTCGTGGCTGCCAAGGCACACATCACTCCTCTAACCTTTACGCAGGGGTGAAGGTACCCATCAGTTCCCATCTGCACAGCCAGTTCTGCACTCAGGTGGATGCAAAACAGGGGATACCGATGCTGGGAACACTGCTGAGAGGCTTGGAACCGCCCGAGGGGAGGGATGTGTGGGAACCAGGGGACTGTGAAAGGTGGTTTGGGTTGGCACTAAAGGCAGAGCTCCTGCCCCACACCAGTGGGGCCGGCATGCTCCTGCCCTGGTTCCATGGCCATGCCATGGGATGGACAGGGCTCTCCCATCCCCAGGCCTCCATCTCTCCTCCCTGCCGTGGACTGGAGGGGTTTTGCACAAGCCCTTTGCTTCCACACAGCACCGTTTGATTTGGAAAACGAGGCTCCCCAGGGCCCGCCAGCTCTCACCGCTCCAGCAGGATCGTTTTTGAGCTTCAAATAGCATCTGCTGCTGCTCATCCTGCAAGGGTCAGGCATCCGCAGAGACTGAGGGCTGCCGGGCCGGCGGAGTGCGGCGAGTACCTGCGAGCAGGAGAGGGCTGCTCCTCCCAGCGCTGCTTCCCATGGGGATGAGCGCCGCCGGGAAGCCGGCTGCTGCACCCCGAAGCTCTTCAGCAGCCCTCGAGGAGGTCTTTGATCCGCAGGCAATCCTTGATCTCCTCCAGGCAGAGAGAGGCTCTTACCGCTGCCTTTCCAGGATAAACAGAAGGCGCAGAGATGCAGGGAGTAAGCTGGGAGGACACGATGGGGCAAGTGAGCCGGGGACACGGTGATGGAGCAAACAAGCCAGGGAGGCAGTGCGGAGCAAGCAAGCCAGGGAGAAGGGAGAATGAAGTACCTGTGGATTCGGGAATTCTGTCCAGCCTGGGATGTAACCAGGCTCATGCCACAGAAAGCATCAGTAAAGGCTGAGCTGTGGCAAAGCTCCTGGTGTAAGTGTGGGAGCAGCATCTTCTCCCAGGCTTGACACACATCCCAGGCTTGACACACATTACCCTTCGTCCTGGCTGCAGCCTTTCACCCGACCCTGGCACCTGGGAGCTGCCTGTCCTCGTGCTGTCCTCGTGCTCTGGCTCAGAGCTGGGCTGTGAGGAAGCAGCCAGTCCCACGGCAGGGTCCCCAGCAGTGGTGGTCATGCACCCAGCACCAGCCTGTCCACCCACTGGACAGTGTGTGAAACCAGAGGAGTGCTGAGCTGACCCCTGTGTGACTTTGGCCTCCCAGGTTTATGACATGGAACACACGTTCTTCAGCAACGGCGAGAAGAAGAAGATTGTGATGGAGATTGACCCGCTGGCTAGGACAGAGACCTTCAGCAGCGGGAACGGCAGTGAGGAAATCCTGGAGATCCATGACTTCAAAAACGTGAGTGTGGCAGCTTGTCCCTGAGACCCTGCAGTCTTGCAGCAGCACTGATGGGATCCTTTAGGACACTGTGAAGTCACTGGAGTGAGTCCCAGGACTATTTGCCCCTGCATCAGGGAGAGCAAGACCCAGACTCTCCAGGGATACTCTCAAAGGAAAGGAGACGCGTTACCTACATAAGCTTCCACCTGTATTTAATAGTGGTGTGGTTCAGCTCCAGTGAAATACATCTTAGAAGCGAGACCTAGTTATTGGATTTACCCTTGCAAAGGAATGCAATCACCATCAGTCTATCCGAGCCCAGTGCATTTGTCTGTCTGGAGAGCATTAAAACCTCATGACGCTGTAGAAGGCTCTCTCTGAAACCTAATTAAAATTTGTAGGGAAATACCCTGTGCAGTGACATATGGCAGAATTTTGAGCTAATAGCCTAGCAGGAATGGGGGCTGAATGTTCATATAACCATAACGGTCAGATGCTATTCTGCATATTTTTATTTATGATAATGAGAGCTCATGACAGTTAGAAGGAGAAGAGCAGAGTAAAATTTTATGACTACCTGCCTTAAAATATTTGTAAAAAGCCCAGTTCTCCCAAACCATAAAATGCAATATCCCTTATGAGAACCTGTTAGTACATCTTAGCACCACTGCTGAATGGAACTGGCACAAAAACATCGACAGGAAAAATATGACTAAACCCTCCTCCTCCAGCTGTACCCTCCCTACAATGGGTTATTCATCCTACTCTTTGCCCTGACTGCTTTCGGGGTGTTTGCTTTGGTTCCATAGGGAATAACTGGCATCTTCTTTGTGGGACTTCAAAAATGCTTCATCAAAACTCAGACGAAAGTCCTACCTGAGACAACAGAGGCCAAGATCCCTGAGCTTGAGGTAGGTGAATAAAACAGGGCTCCCCTCTGCCCTGTGAAATCCACTCCTCTCCCTGGCGTAGGAGCTGCCATTCCTGCCGCCCTCTCATCTGCTCCAGCCTTCCCAGAGACGCTGCAATAAAGAGATAATGAGTTGTGATCGCTTCATAAAATGATCTTATTTCAGAGGATTGCTTATAAAAACAAGTGAAAAGAGACGGGATTAGACAGCGACAGACAAAAACCTCTCAGCACAATACCGGAGATCAAGAACAATAATCCTGTTGTAGTCAAAAGGTCGTAAGGCAGCTCAGGATTAGCAGGCATCAAAAAGTCAATCAAACTGTTTTCTCCAAGATTTGAGCCTCATGTTTTCAAACAGAATGAGGCAGAAATAAGTGATTTAAAAGAGCAGCCACATTTAAGAAATGCAGTTTGAGAAAACTCTTGGCACGCAGACCCGAGAGGGGGGAAGCACCGGGCTGGGGCCACTTCCCTGTCCTGCACGGCCCTTCGTCCCACTGATGTGCCTGATTGCTTCCTGCATCCATTTAACTGCCCACCACATCCTGCTGCAAGGAGCCTCACGCCTTGCATGCTGCATGGAAAAAAGTGTGGACTCCATCATTTAATCCCTCTCTGACAGCTTGACCTGCAGTGACGGCTCAGTCCCTTGACAGCAGTTGTCCTTTGTTCCTGTCCCCATCCCCGAGGCCCTGGTGGTGGCACAGCCTTCCTGCCTCCCCATTTGCAGGACGACGGGTGTTAGCAGATTGAATCCCCCTTAGGGAAGCTGCTGCAGATAAAACGCCAGCAGGACACGTGTTTGAAATGAAGCGTGGGCAGAAACATTTCCCTGAATCATGACCCAAATTCCCAGACACCGATTCTTTGATTATGCCCTAAGAAGCTAATAGATCTTTTCAGCTACTGTCGTAAAAGGGATATGACTTCCCTGGCTTTAGCAGAACATTGCCCCAGGTAGAGAGCTGAAATGTAAAACCCTGTGAGATAAATGTAGATTTAAGCTCTAGTCATGTCTTCTCGGAGCCTGCACGCTGCCAGGCCCTGCAGGCAGCACCTCCCCAAACCCGCAGCTTCCACCAGAGACTCCAAAAATGACCCAGACTGGGTCAGGTTGTGTTGGCTCCTTCCTATGACTTCCCGAAGCCATAAGGAAAATTTCTATAAAAGAGATATACAGCTCCAGACACCTTCTGGAGAGAAAAACGCTTTTTACCAGCTTGCTCTATGGGCCACCACCACCAACACAGACAACGTTGCCTTGGCAGAGAGCTCAGCCCAGACCCATCCAATAATCTTTATATATCTCCCTCCCTAAGTGCCTGCCAAAACACACCATGGACTAATGCAACAGCAGAGACATGGTATAAATTACAGAATACAGCCGTGCAAAGAATTTCTGTGAAGAGTAAATTAAAGTGTTCGATCAAAAAATCAGTAGCAGAAGGAGAGAGGAATTAACTCCTGGGAGCAAAGCAAAGCAGAGATGTTTTAATCTTGTGTTTTAAATGACATGGGGGGCTCCGGAAGGCTCTTACAGATAGTGGGGACTGCACAAGAAAAGGGTCTTGGATGATGAACTAGGAGAGGAGAGTGCAGGGTGGTGTAGACTGAAGGTGGACAGGAAACCAAGGCTCAGGATGGGTCTCCCCGTGTGAGGGCTGTCAGGGTATCGCGTGTGCATCCCGTGAGCACCATGAGCCAAGGCAGGTGAAGTCCAGCTGCTCTCTGGGAGGGGAGAGGTGTCTCTGGGTAAGCCAAGAGGAGGAGAAGCAGCCAGTGGTGGGGAGAGGGTGTCTCACCACACCAGGGTGAAGCCTTGCTCTTCTTCCAGGGAGAAGAAATCACCACCACCTACTTTGAGCAGTCTGTGGTCTGGGTGCCTGGGGAAAAGCCCATTCAGAACAAGGAATTCCTGAAGAGCTCCAAAATTTTTGACATCTGCAAAAATGTGACCATCTTCTGGATCCACCCCACGCCAATAGCAGGTACCAGGAGCCATCTCCTCCCCAAGGGGCTTATGAGCCCTCTCACCGGGAACGGCCCTGTCACACACCTGTGGGCCCCCTGCCGTGTCCCCCTCTGTGACATGGCGGGAACCCACTTTCACAGCCTTGCTGTCCATCTCAGACATGAACACAGTGTTGCCCATGACCACAGGAGATCACGGCCAATGTAATAGCAGGGGCTGAAGTTTCTCTCTGCAAAGCACTTGTTTCTGCCGGCTCCCCACTGCCCTGCACTTTGCAGAGTGGCCACCCTCCTCATAACAAGGGGAAAAAAAAAATAATCCTTTGTACCTGCAAAGAAAGCAGCGCTGCTGGAAACTGGGACGCCTAAATTCTCGTCACCACATGAACATCAGAGTGTGAGCAGACATCTGCATCTAAATCACACGGCGGGGTTGCCACCTCCAGCTGCTCACTACACAGCCCTTGCAGAGGTTGTGGCCTCTGAGATGTGCCTGTGTAATTACCCGCTCTCTCTAACCCACTTCCAGCCGAATGAGCCAGTTTAAAAATCCCTGCTGAGAAAGCTCCCTCTGCTCTGCAGACACAGAGGCGCAAGGCATTGCCCACAGGTACCGGCCAGCTCACCGGTGGTCCGGAGGGCAGGTGGGCATCCGAGATCCCTGATGCAGAGGGAGGCTGGTGCCCTTGACTGTTGTCCCTTTTCTGTTTCCTCGTCCCTGCTGTTAGATCCCACCTGCAGCAGTGTCCTGGGTCAGTGTGTCCAGCTGGGTCACCAAGGTGCATCCAAAGCCTTTGCCAGGACAGCAGTGTCCCGAGGCTGTCTGGCATCTCCCCCACCAAAGGAAATTATTGCTGCTCTGGGTCTTTCCTAAGCTAAGAGAGCTGTAGCTGGGCATAATCTGCCTCAAATCATGGCCTTGGGGCACATGCCAAATCATGTTGCTTTGACGAGGCTCTACAAATCCACCCCCCAGCAGCAGAGCCCACCACGAGGATGTGCTGAGCCCACAGCCCCATGCAGGAGATACCAAGAGCACCCACCCACGGGCATGGAATGGGCCACATCTCCTACAGCCCTGCTCCCAGGCTGGGTGAGAGCAGGAGGCAATGGAGCACTGCTTTGCCAGTGGGCTTTTTGTGCACCTTGGCACCAAATTCTGGTACAGACATTAATTCTTGCTGCTGCATTTGTGCCCCTGTTCCGTGGTTATTGACGGCAACATTTGGACTCTTCCTGTAGCTCCTGAGCTGGCCAACCTTGAAGGGGCAGAAGAAGAAGACCCTGAGCTGCTCACAGACAACCAGAGCTGGTTGGATGTGGGGAGCGAACACGAGCTGGAGGACACGCAGGCGGGGCCCAAGCGTCGGGCACGGCAGCTCACCGAGGAGGACCTGCCTGTCAACGACTACGTGAGTGAGGGAATCACACCCTGGGGTGTCCTGGACATGGGCTGGGGTGCCCTGGCCACAGTCCTGGGCTATCTTGACCATGGTCCCAGGGTGTCCTCGCTGTGCTCCCTGGCAAGGCCTGTGCATGCTCTTGGGGTGTCTCCATGTTCCTAGGGAGCTCTGCTCCTCCTGAGGTGCGCAGGCCGTCCTGTCCATGTTCCCGGGGTGCCTCAGCCACACAACCCCCTCACTGCACCGACTCTGTCTCTCCCTGGCAGTCGGAGAACGGGCTGGAGTTCCACCCTCTGTGGGATGAGCGAGGCTACTGCTGTGCCCAGTGCCGCCGCGCCAACCGCTACTGCCGGCGGGTCTGCGAGCCCCTGCTGGGCTACTACCCCTACCCCTACTGCTACCAGGGCGGGAGGGTCATCTGCCGCATCATCATGCCCTGCAACTGGTGGATCGCGCGCATGCTGGGCAGGGTGTAGGCCCCGCCGTGCCCGCCCGCTGCGCTGCCGCCATCCCGGTGCATCCTGCCACAGCCCACACGCGGGCACTGCCTGTGGGACGTCCGGCGAGCCTGCCCACCTGCCGGCCGTGGCACGTCCCCGTGGGTGACCCCCGGGCCCTGCACTGCTCCCGCGGGGCTGGGGGAGGCCGCGCTCGAGCGCGTCGCCACCACGCTGAGCAGCGAGAGGCAAACAATAAACGTCTTGTATGAGCGATTGCAAAGAAAATGGAAAGTCGTTCAGTCTCAGTCTGATGCTTAATGGGTCTGAGAAGTGATCTAATTGCGTGGCTGCCTCGTCAGGAGCATCCGTAACTCAGGTACGGGCACTGCCAGCGCTCGCCTCGCTGGGAACGTGCAGAGGTCCCTAATTTGCTCCCTGATGGTGGCTGTTCAGCGTGTCCCGACCCTCTGTTCCAGCATGCTCTGACGTGTTCAGTCGTTGTTACTGACAGCTCGGGGTGCCACCAGCCCCTCTGGAGTTGTGTGCAGCACAGGCACAGCGAGAAGCTGGAACGAGGAGCTCCCTGAGGAACCAAGCAGCCAAAGTCAGAGGGAGTCCACTCCTGTGGAGGACCCCAAGTGCCACCAGCTGTCCCCAGCCCTGTCACCAACAAATGGGCAAAACCTGAGCTGCAGGAGGGAAGAAGTAAGTCCTTGGCACTGCGGCTGCCCTGAGCAGGACACTGCCTGCCGCAGGGCTGAAGGCTTACACCAGAATTCCCGAGCACCCCCGGGCAGACTTCTGCCCATGACCTTGGGGCTCATGCCAAACCCAGGTTCCAGATTTCATCTCAGGGATCCAGGTGTTGGGGGGGAGCTCTGACACCCTGCAGGTGTCACCAGGCAAAACCGTCTCAGTGTCACCAAGGGGCGCACGCTGCCACGGCCGGAGTGTACATAGAGGGGAGGGAGCAGAGACAGGTGCCAGATGTGGCGTTCCCAGCGCGGCTAGACCCGCTTCACATCCCCGCAGCTCCCACGGGGATGTGAGCACGTTTTAAGGGCAGTTCCCTTCCTCCCTGTTCACGGCTGCGCTGACAATGTGGTTAAAACACCGGGAACACAGCGCAGCAGAGCTCCCCACATGGCATCCCGAGGGACACCACCAACCTAGGGGACACCAAGCGTTTCTGACAAGTCCCCTGAGACCTTTATCCCACTGAGAGGGGAGGTTCAAACACAGCGGAGGGATGTGTGAAACCCACCCAGCCAGAGCTGCTGCAAGAAAGCACAGCCCTGGGGCCAGCCAGCAATGCTTTTGTCCCTGCTCAGGGTGTCCAGACAGGTGACCAAGGTGCACCCAATGCCTTTGCCAGGACATCGATGTCCCAAGTGTGCCTGGCACCTCCCCTGGCACACGCCTGTACGTACAGAACATCTCTCCAAATTAAAGTGAGTTGTCTACGTAAGTGCTGTTTAACCAGGGAAGATCCACGCCCTCTGATGGCTGCAGTGCTTTCGCTGCCTGTGGGGATGAGCAGGCTGCACAAGCCTCCACGTTCCCCAGGCTGGCACAACCCATGCTGGTTTTCCTTGCAGCTGCTTGGAAACCTCCAGGCTCCTCGTGCCACCCTCTGCCAGAACCATCCCCATCCACCTGGCATCACCTCCACCAGATGCCCCAGGAATGTGCCTGCGGAGGCAGGGGCACAGACCAGGGCAGGGTCTTTCCCTCTGTGCAGGCTTTAAGATGACGTTGGGTTTATCCAAATCCATTTCGTGCTTCTCACATGTCCCTGCCCTGTCTCCATCCATCCATTCATTGGCGTCAGCCAATCTCCAGCCCGGCTTCCGTGCTCTGACGCATTCTGCCTCGCCATCCCCAGCCAGGAGGCTTTCAGCCAGCCAGGAGCTGACAACAGTCTGATTTACTCACCTGGGATAAACACAACACAACGATTTTGGGTGTTTCCCTCCAGGCTCCTCCGTCAGCAGCGAGGCAGGCCCGTACAGGGTCACTGTGGGGCTGGGGCAGCTCACCCAGCACCGAGGCAGCGTTTGCCAGAGAGGTGACACTGACAAAGGGCCACCACTGCTACCCCTGGCTTCACTGCTCTGTTTACACCTGCCTCCTCCCTAGGAACAGAACAGGCAGCCCCGCATCCAGCCAGACACAGCTCATTTCAGTTCGGGGCTTGAGACCCAAAAATCCCCCAAGCTTGGCAGAGGGACGTGGAACTGCTTCACCGCAGCACCAGGCTCACGAAGGCAGAGGCTTGCTGACAAAACAGCCCAAAAACGAGCAGTAACAAATGAACTCAAAAGCTTAAATCCACATTCCTTGCCCTGGGGAGCAGCTGGGGCCGGGCGCTGCCCTGCCCTTTGCTCCAAGCCAGCAGCCAGCAGGCCAAGGGTGCACATGCTCGCACCGGGCTGAACCTACCCACGGCTCCTGGGCTGGGGTGCTCCGGGCCCTCTGCTTCAGCACGGTTACACAACCGCGGTTATGAAGAAAATTCAATTACAGAAGTTATTTGCAAGCAGAAGTGCACCAGTGCACGTTGGAGGAATGCAAACTGCAATGGCCAGAGGTTCCTGGCTGGCCCGGAGTGAGCGGATCACCCCTGGGGGGACTTGCTGCTCTTCAAGCAGAGGAATTTCCAGGACATGAAAAGAAAAGTCAAGGAGGTTTCATAGAGTAAAATATCTTAATATTTATTGTGTCTCAGGACAAAAGAATTCTACTCAATACATAAAATGAGTTGAAGCAGCATATAATACTGACAATCAAGTCACAGCTGAATCGGTGCAAGGACACCTACCAAGGTAAAGGCACCAGGAGCTACATCACCAAACCTCGCTACAGCTTACAAAGAACCACTACAGCCTGTCCTTAAAGAAGTACAACTATAAAAAAGTATATAAAACCCAGGTGAGGGATGAGACAGCTTGGCAACAACCTTGCTGAGCCAAGGCTTCAGGCAGGCAGGACTGTGTTTTAACAGCCCTATCTCAAGAACAACCGTGTCTGGAGAGCGAGGGGATGTCAGGGGGCTGCCAGAGGAAAGGGGAAGCATCACTTCCCCAGTGGAGGCACCGAAGATGAGCACTGGGACACCTGAGAGGCCACCAGCACGGTCAGTTCAGCACAGTGTGGCACGCGGGAAAAGGGCCGGGGGCTGCAGCACCCAGAGGAGCGCCCTGGCTGCAGCCACCACAGCCACACCAATTATCCCAGGCAGTGGCACAGCAGAGTAGTGTCAGGACAAGTGCCTGAGTGCACCAGGACAGCTGCTGCACTCCTTTCTATGAGCTACTTGAGAAGAAGATCAGTCAGTTCAAAGCAAGATTTCACGACGCGGCATCCAGAGGAAAACTGGAGGTGGAGGCCTCCTCCCCAGCCGTTCCCTGCAACACACACAGCAGAGGTAACAGACAGGATGGGTTTACACGCAGGGTAAAATGACACAGCAGACACGCCCTTGCAGGCGCCCTCTAATCCCTCACCCCCCACACGTGGTACCCCCACCCCAGGGCTGACCAGCAGCAGCCAGGGGGGCAGAGGCAGCCCCCCAAGCTTACAGACGTACCCAGACACAGGCACAGGGTGCTGGGGGCCAGCTACACCATCTCATACTGGTTGTTCGTGATGTACCGGGACAGGCAGCAGGAGAGAATGATGCCAATCAACTGAAAAACAGAAAAAACAAACCCCACATGTCAGAGGTAGCCAAAACCAGGGAGAGGTGTTTTCAGGAGAAAACCTGACAAATCGATCCAGGGTTTTACGAAACCCAAGGATGGACAGTGGGGTTTACAAACCACAACAAGGGCTGCTGCACCCTGCTTCAGAATCACCGAAAGTGGCTGAAGCACAGGATCCTGGCAGGCACCAACTAAACAAGCTCCTCACAAGAGATGCTCCACGTCCCATCCTGTTACATTCTGCTTCATGAAGCATCTACTGTTTTATGGTCATTGCAGAGATTACACAGATATCAGGAGCATCACAGCCAATCACACAGCCACCGGAGAATGGCAGCACCTCTCCCTGTTGCAAGGACAGTGGGGAAGCAAGGCTGCTGTTCTCACATCAGGAAGGTACTGTTATCACAACATGCTCTGTTATCACAACACAGCCTCCCAGCACCTGTGCAGACTTCAGGGCCAGATCCTGCATGACGCTGACCTCCACAAGCAAAGTTAGAGGCACATCAACATGACCCAGCCAAGCTTGCTGAAGAGGCACTAAAAGCTAGGAACTGGTTACAATTCCCAAGCCTGCCATCAGCTGAGATAATGTTGCAGCTGCGAGTGTGTGCAGTTCACCATTCACGTATTGGCCACATATCAGTGAGCCCAGAGCCAGACCAGCCCAGCGAGGAGGGCAGTGGGGCGAGCAGCCGGGCACAGCACAGCGGCTCCGGCTCTCAGGCTCTCCCGAAGCACTCCGTAGCACGAGCTGCGGACAAGGGCTGTGACCTCCCACCTCTCCCCCAGTTCAGTCCACCCGTTACGGACAGCACACGGTGACGAGCTCGCTACAGCTGAACATCCTGGCAGGGTTCCTGCTCCCCACGCCGGCGCGGGCAGCGCACGGCGCCGGCCGGCAGCACCTTGGCGCTCAGGCCGCGGCCTGTGCGAGCCGGGTCAAGGGGAGGCGGAATCTGAGCCCCTCCAAAGCCAAGGCTGCTCAGCCCCGGGAGCCCAGCGAGCTCCCCCCGCCCGGCTGCAGGAGGGCCAGCTGCACCCCCGCAGCAGCGCGGAAAGCCCTCGGCACCTCGGGAAACCCAGCGCGGCGTCAGCGCCCGGCACGGCCGAGCTGGGGGCAGGGGCCTCCCGTTTCCTGCCGGGACAAAGCCTGCCGGGGCTGCGGCCGGGGCTGGCGAGCACGCTGCCGCCGCGGCTCCTGCAGGAAGCGTCCTGCACGATAAACTGAGGGAGACGCTGGGGAGCGGGAGGGAGAGGACGCAATGGCAGGGTAGGGGTGGCCCGTGGGGCGGTCACCCACCAGCACAAGTGGTGCCCAGGGGACCCCGCCACACAGAAGCGATGCCAAAACACCTTCCTGGCAACAGTGGCGGGTGGGCAGGAAAAGGAAAGGCGCAAATTTTATCCCTGCCAACAGCAGGCGCAGAGAGCTTGTCCATCTCCGTTTTGTTTTTTCTTGAAGTCGGTTGTTTTGGAGAGGAGCTCTTTCCAAATAAACCTGGGCTCAAGGAAATAGAGCTGGGGCTTCAGCCCTGGGTGTAAGAGACTGGGGCCTGCACAGCAGTCAGATTCAACCCAAGGGGAATCCACAGAGTAGCTGCTCCTCCCTGGCTGAAACCAGCCGTGCCTTTTGTACACACCAGACTTTGCACTGGAACTAAATACCTCTGGAGATGTGCTAGCGTCACTCTGCACTCCTCCCGAGCCAGACAAGGGAGATTTACCTGGAAACACGCGATGCCAAAGGAGATTCCAGCCACAACGCTCATTTTGGACTCCATTGTTGACGTTACCAGGAAAAAACAACCCTGCAGAGGAGGCAAAGCAAGCTCGTGCATCCAGTGCTTTCCACCCCCAGGAGTACAAGCCAGCTCCTCCCCAAAGCATCGCCAGCTCCAGGAGAAGATGCTCCTGTGCAGGCAGCAGGGGGGTCCTGGCTGCCCCCCTCCCACCAGACCTCAGCAAAGCCATTTCCCTATCAGGGCTGCCCCAGCCAGTCTCCCAGCCCAGATGCCTTATCAAGGGGAGCACTGCCCTTGGGCTGTTCCCAACCTGAGCAAGGTGACTCATCAGAGGAACGCTCCTTGCATCACTCTGCCATCCCCGTGGATGAGGTCACACGCACTCACCACCGGGTCAGGACTTTGCCCCGATGGGAGGTGTCAGCACTGCCGAAACAAACTTCACTGGGAAACTACTTCCTTACTCACCTGTCCTTCAAAACACGCATCCCCAAAGGCCAGTGCTTGGGTCTGGCTGGTCCCTGATCTCAAAGGAAGGAGTGGGGGAACCTCAGATAGAAGGGAGGACTCCATACCCTTACCCTACCTCCACTCCAGGGAGTCCCTGGACCACTGAACACCTGCATCAATAGGGCAGTTCTCCTTTCAAGCCTGCCAGCGACAGACTAGCCCTTCTCCACACACCCGTCCCTGCCCTCCCCATCTCCAGGACTGGCAGGCGGATTTTTCTGAGCTCAACTTACATCCACAAACACTTTCAGCTTGGCCTTGTTTGGGTCTTTCAGATCTTCCTCCGAGCAGTCGTTCTGGTTTTTGCAACAGCTCCGGGGGATGCCCCTCTGGCTGAAGTATTCAGTCCTCTCCCAGTCAGAATAGTTCTGCACCCCGCAGCAGTGCAGCTGGAGTGGGAAGCACATTTGGGGAGCCTGGTCACACCAGAGAACTGACCCCTCGTCCCATCTCACTCCCATGGCTCCCCTACCCTCGCCCATCTCACCCAGCATCTGCCAAATTCCAAAGCCCGTGACGGGGATGCCGATGCCACAGAGGTCCAAGGGGACACCCTGGGCCAAGGGGAGCATTCCCAGCTGCTGGCAGCCAGACGCCAGCCTGGGGCTCTCACCGTTCTCTGGATGGTGTCGACGGCCTCGCTGTGCCCGTCCGCGGTCACGTTGTAGTTCTCCAAGGCCAGGTTCAGGTTACTCTCAAAGTTTGTCTTTATCTGTAAGAGAGAGGTCTCAGCGGCGGTGCCGTCCCCTCCTGCCCTGCAGGACCCGCATCCCCGCGTTAGTCACCGCTCCGTGATGGCAGGAATGACTCCAGCCACGGCCAGCAGACATTTCCCAGCCACCAGGCAATTAGAGGCTGTATTAAAGGGCAGGCTGGCTGCACTGTGGCAGCAGGGATGCTGCCTGTAATAACACGGACCTGCGCCGTGCCAGCTCCCTCCCAAGCAGGCTGCTCCGCAGCACAGGAACCCTCCAAGAAGCTTTAATTACTGAAATTATTGCAGAAGATAGACCAAAGCCAGAAATTACAGTCCAGGGCTACTCTGCCTGTTCTGATGGAGGGACAACATGCTGTGCTGGGCTGACCCTGCACCCAGGCTCGTCCTTCTGGGTCCTTACAGGGACCAAGCTGCTCTCTGTGTAGGTTTAACCCCATTTTTGCTAAAGTAAGCACCGCTCCCAAGCAGCAGCTCTGTCCCTCCAGTGACATCTGCAACTGCACTTGGGGTAAAAGCAGCCCCAAACTCACTCTGCAGCACTGGAAGCGGCAGCGGCCACCCAGACTCACCTCATGCCTGAAGACGAACCCCACGATGGCGGCCACCAGGACGATGAGGAAGATGAGGGACAGGAGCATGGCATACTGCGGGCAGAAAGGGTGGGATGGGAGGGGGTGGATGGGATGGGGTAGGA